>JAAGEH010000031.1:5909917-6193546 GCA_011751065.1 Lasiurus cinereus
CTCTCTCTGACCCCCCCAACCCCTAAAAATCAATAACAACATAGCCTCTGGTGAGGATTAAAAAAGAAAATTCTAAAATACAGGATATCAGCCTGCACTGCCATGACATAACCTCAAGAGTGAATCTTTTCTCAGTTCACCCTAGGCCTGGTCCACAGATCTGTCTTTAGGGCAAGTGAGTCACTAGTCTGTGTCTGGCAAAAGCCTATGAAACAGTAACCAAAAGTTAGTTATAACAGGATTTGATGCCTATGAAGAGTCTCATAGTAAAGACAATCATGGCATCTAGTTACCTGGCAGATAGGAAGTAACTGGCATGGGGGTGGGATGGGCTGCTAGAAGACAGTCACATGAATAACAATAGAAAACATAAATTGTTATATCTAGAGTAGGGGTTTGGAACCTTTTTTCTGCCAAGGGCCATTTGGATACTTAGAAACTATTTGAGAGCCATATAAAATTACAGTAGGTCCTCGGGTTACACTGGAGACCCCTTCCTAGGGCGTGAAGTAACATAATTTTCGCTGCAAGGCAGAACCCACCTACATAAGCACCTCCGCCACTCACATGGAGCACATACATACACAGCAGTAATGAAGTGAAATAGTAAAAAAAAAAAAGATAACAATTCGTGACCTTTACTTGTGGTAAATAATAACAAACATAAAGCACATATGTACATACGTCAAAATGAGGAAACTTTTTTTTTATATAAATATATGGGAGATGGCGATGTAACCTGAAACAATGTAAGTTAAGTCCGAAGTAACCCGAGGACTGCCTGTATTAACTTAAAAATTAGTCTGCTATATTTGGCTAACCACCTAATTAACTCAACCCTAAAGCTTTGGCTGGGCCAAACCAAAAGATTTTGCAGGACTTATATGGCCCAAGGGCCAGATATTCCCCTCCCCTGATCTAGAGGATTGATAAAGAATAACTAAAAAAGCATCATCTACTGGTAGAATTATAATTGAAGTTCATAAGTGACTCAAAGAATGAAAAGTAATATAAATGAAGGCAGTATACATTTTCAGAAATACCTATACAGAATACAAATTTGGCATTTATAGCAAGCATTCAATGATTCTATATAAATGAGGCATTACAATGCTTGATTCACCTGTCACTTGATTTTTTTAAAGCTCAGAAGTCTTATGGAAATAGACAGGCAACACTTTCCCCCACGTTTAATCCCAAAGTAGTACAACTAGGGTCTACATTAACATTTACAATGAAAATTTTATATGGTCATTAACATATATTGCATGTTTTTGTTCCCGACATTGATCTACTGAGGACTTATTTTTAAATTATAAGTGAAACAGATACAGAAAATAAATCAAATGAATTATTTTAAGATAGACAGTATCCAGGTCAGTAAATAAAACTTAACCAGCCACTATAGAAAACTTCCATGCTCCTTATCCCAATTACAAAACCTCTCCTTCAACCATAATTAACCATTACCCTAACTTTCATAGTAATCACTTCCTATATTTTCTTTATTACAGATATCTCCCATTGTCCCTCTTACCCGCCTTCCTCCCAGCCCCTACCCCCTACCTGATGCTCACTACACCATTGCCTATGTCCATGGGCTATACATATAAGTATATAAATTCTTTGGTTTCTCTCTTCTTGTCCCCCAATCCATTGAGGGGACATTGAGGTATGTCAGTCTGTTCCATGCCTCCATGCTTCAGGTCTTATTTTGTTGGTCAATTCAGTTTGTTTCTTATATTCCACAAATAAGTTTATGTGATATTTGTTTCTTCAGTTTGGCTTATTTCACTTAGCATAGTATTTTCTAGGTCCACCCATGCTGTCCCAAAGGGTTACAGATCCCTCTTTTATTTTAAAATACTTTTACTGATTTCAGAGAAGAAGGGAGGAGAAACATCAATGATGAATCATTGATCAGCTGCCTCCTGCATGCCCACACTGGGAATTGAGCTTGCAACCTGGGCATGTGCACTAACTGGGAATTGAACCATGACCAGCTGGTTCATAGGTTGACACTCAACCAATTAGCCACATTGGCTAGCATGATCTTTCTTTTTTTTCAGCTACGTAATATTCTATACTGTAAATGTCTCACAATTTTTTTTTAAATGCACACCCACTACTGGGGATGTGCCCGCAACCAAGGTCCCATATATATATTTTTTTTTATCCATTCATCTACTGATGGGCACTTGGGCTATTTCCACATCTTAGCTATTGTAAGTAACGCTGCTATGAACATAGGGGTGCATATATTCTTTCTGAATTAGTATTTGAGGGTTTTTAGGATATATTCCCAGAAGTGGGATTGCTAGGTCAAATGGAAGTTCCATTTTTATTTTTTTGAAAAAACTCCATCCTGTTTTCCATAGTGGCTGCGCCCCTCTGCATTCCCATCAGTAGTGAACTAGTGTCCCCTTTTCTTTACATTCCCGCCAGCACTTGATTTTTTTTATGATAGCCATTCTGATAGGTGTGAGGTGATATATCATTGTGGTTTTAATTTGCATTTCTCTGATTATTAGTGACTGGGCATCTGTAGTTTTCTTTTTAAGCCTTTTGTCAACCAAACGTGCATCCCTACATAGTTGTTTCAAGTTGATGCCTTGAATCTCTCTTAATCTATTGCTCCTTTCTCCATCCCTGTCATTTTCTTTCAATTTTTCTTTGTAAGAATCTGGGCCCTTTGACATGTTGAATTTCCCCCAAGCCTGGATTTTGTTGAATACATACCCATGATGCATTTCAATATGTTCTTCTGTATCTCTTGCAAATAGGCAGCTCAATCCAGAAGGCTGGGTCAAACTCAAGATTGATTTCTTTGCATTTCTATAGGTAATAGCTTATTGTCTTTGAATCTTAGCAGCTATTGCTGTTTAATACCCATCCATTCAGTAAGGATAGCAAAATGATTATATTCTGCCAGTTCTTTTTCAATGATTAGTTACTAATACATAGAACCATTTCCCTTCGTTTATTTGGTTATCTAGTAGTAAGTTCATATAAGGAAGAATACTTAATTTTTTCACTCTATTTTCTAGTTTTAAAGAAAATAAACCAATTTCTTATTCTTTTAAGGTGACCAATTTTCCAAGTATTATTGACTTTTAAATTGAACATATTTAATATGTTCTTACAACAATCACTGTTGAGGCTCAAATTTTTCCATCTTTGTCCAGTGGGAACCTCTTTAAGATGGCTTCTGAGCCCTTTGACATGACTCTTAATCGTCTTTGTTAGCTTCCTTGCTATCTTCCTCCAGACCTGCAATTAATAATTTCTTCACATAACTTTTTACTTTTTTAAAAGTTGAGAAATGTTATTTCAAGACCAAAAACTTAGTGCTAAGAATACTCACTGTAGGCCTTTTCAGTGAACAAAGCTAGGAAATATACAAATATATTTAAAGATAAAACCTCAAGTTTATACTGATACTTTTAATTCAAACTTGAGACCATAAAAGCTTTTACTTAGACTTTTTATTACACCTGTAATACTCTTCCTTCCATACATAGACTCCTGAGACTTGCAAGGACACGGGATAAAATTAGAATATCTAATACTCATTTGTTTTAGCTGATATTACAGTCTCACAATCACAATCTGAATATCTAGATTTAAAAAAACTTGAAATATGATTATTGAGAGCATTAAAAAATGCTTGGTACATGGTCTCTCAATTCTCCCATTGAAAAATAGCTATACTTTATCCACATTGTCCAAACATATGGCCATTATACAGAATATTCTCAAATTCCCAGCCCTCATTTTGTCTTAATTCTACAGGTAAGTATATATATTTAATGCTTACTCATTAGGTTTTATGTTGATGTCACTAATTACTTTAGAAGTCTAAAAGTCAAAACCCATTCTCTAATACACTGTTGACCATTAATATAACTTCCTGTGATGGCAGAAATATTCTGTATCTGTGCTTTTCAATACTGTAGCCACCAGCTATTTGGCATGTTGTTAATGTGACTGAGCAATTGAAGTTTTATTTAGGTATAATTAATTTCAAATTAAATTGTCACATGTAGCTAGTGATTACCTGCTTGACAACATAGCTTAAGTAGATTCTTCAGGAGGTGCTCATGTGAGTAATATTCTCTTAATTGTTATATATATTGCCCATTAGGCATGAAAATCAGTTTGGTTGAATATAAAATCTTTGGTTCACAGATTCTTTCATTATCTCAAATGTTACTCCAAAATGAAGCACTGCTGTAAATTTTGATGATTACTTTATTTCTTTTATACTCCATAGGCTCTTTTACATAAATAAAGGACTTTCTAGTTCTTTAAGGTCTAGCTAGCCATTTCTTAAAAATATATTTTTATTGATTTCAGAGAGGAAGAGAAAGGGAGAGATATAAAGATCAATGATGAGAATCATTGATCGGCTGTTTCCTACACGCCCCCCGCCACCGCCCTCGCCCCAAATGGGGATCTAACCTGCAACCTGGGCATGTACCCATGACCAGAATTGAGCCCAAGACCCTTTAGTTTACAGGCCAAAGCTCTATCCACTGAGTCAAACCAGCTAGGGCAAGTACAGCTATTTTACTAGAATATCCTGGTGTCGGTTGTTCTAAGTAAACAGTATGCAGAGTGGTATTTCAGTAGGTAATTTTAAAGCTTTTTTAATTTCAGGGAAGTCTTCTGATTTATAGTTTTCAGTATTTATTATTTTCCTTCTTCAGGGACTTGTGTTTGATCTCCTTTACCTAACTTTAGCATGTCACTTTTGAATCTTTATATTCATCTTCTTCACTTTAGATTTCTACCTTTTTAAACATCTTTCTCCTAAAGCATTACCTGTTGTATATATTTTGTCATGGTCTTTATAGTTTAGTCTTCATTACTGAAATTACTTTCTTCCATTTCTGTCACCTCATCTGAGTTTTTCTGATTCTGATTTCTTATTCTTTAATATATTAATGTCTTTAGTTCATCCTGAAATACAGGGTGTCCCAAAAATGTATACACACTTTAACAATTGATAACTCAATTTATTTACTTATTTATTTATTTAAACCATCACCTGAGGAATGAAGATATTTTTCCCATTTATTTTTTAGAGAGTAGAAGGGAGGAGGGAAGGGAAGAGAGAGGAAGTGAAACATCAATGTGACAGAGACACATCAATTGGCTACCTCCCACACACGCCCCAATCAGGGGTGGGGATTAGATCCACAACCCAGGTATGTGCCAGTGACCAGGAATAGAACCCACAACTCTCCAGTGCACAGGCCCATGCTCCAACCACTGAGCAACACTGGTCAGGCAGAAAATAAAATGTATTTTAGTAAACACTGCTTTTCTAATTATTCAAAGTGTGTGTATCCATTTTTTGGGTCACCTTATAGATGTTAATTTACTTTTAGTTTAGTGAGCACATTTCTGACATGCTTTTACTGTCTATAAGGATGTTATTTTTTTTTCTTAAAACATCTTTGCACAGGATTTGATCTTAGCACTTTTCATATATATATTTCTATTGATTTCAGAGAGGAAGGGTGAGAGAGAGAGAGAGAGAGATACATCAATGATGAGAATCACTGATTGGCTGCCTCTTGCACACACCCCCACTGGGATTGAGCCCGCAACCTGGGTATGTGCCCTTGACCGGAATTAAACCTGGGACCTTTCAGTCTGCAGGTCAACACTCTATTCACCGAGCCAAACCAGCTAGGGCTATTAATTTTTATGTGATATTATTTTTTCATAAACTTTAGAATGAGGCAGATATAGGAAAGCTTTTCTAATGTCATAGGGCTCTCTTTAGCTGTTGTTTTCATGTAATGTTAAAATATATATATATATATATATCACTGCTTTCTAGGAATCATAGCTCTGTTCTCCTCCCATCTTTACTCTGGACCTACTCTTTTTCCCTATCCTGATCATTTTTATTCCACTTCCAGCAGTTTCTGCTCAGTAAAGAATACTATCATAAAAGGGAGACCTGGCAGGTTAGTTATGAGAGTTCTTAAGAACCAACTTGCTTCAAGACCTTCACTCCCATGTACCCAAAGCACTCAGCTAGTGTTGGACAGGAAAAATCCCTTCCTAATCTTAGCTGCTCCTTCCAAATTGGCCACCCCCCTTTCCAGTGAATTCTTATTACAGTGGTACCTCGAGATACAAGTGCCCTAACATAGGAGATTTTTGAGATACGAGCCACTGAGCCAGCGATTTTTGCTTTGAAATACGAGCAACATTTGAGATAGGAGTACTCGCGCGGATCGGCCGGCTGCACACGACCCACCAGTTTACCATGACTCGAGCATCACATAGTTTCCCACGCCTCAAGGTTACGGAACGAATTAAACTCGTATCTCGAGGTACCATTGTAGTTCTTTTGGAGTTCTGTTCTTAGGTCCATTAGACAATATACCCAATGCTTCTGTCTTCTTGCTCCCACATAAACCCTGATAGCATGCAGGTCTTGTGACGGGTGGTTGTCACTACCTGTTTACATTTTGTGGTTCACGGGGATACCTTGTCATCTAGTTTTGTTGTCCTGTCCATGGGTTTTGGTTTGCTAAACACAGGTGACTTCTGTGTTTCCTGCATATTGTACAAAGATTCATATACAATTCTCAATTTTTACTGGGAGACTCAGATTGAAACGCTATGCTATTGTTGCCACCACCTACCCAGAGTTCTAAGAATTTTAAATTATATTATCTCATTGGAATTCCATAACCACTTCATAAATTGGTACTACTAGTATACATAAGCTCATTGATAAGAAAAGTTCAATAACCTGTCCAAAATTACAAGATTCTAACCCAGATCTCTTAAATTCTAGCACCTATATTCTTTATAAAATTCATGGGAAAATGATTCTTTATATAGAAATGTATTTTATAGCAAACTTGTCAGGAGTTAATTCTGTGAAGTGTGAACACACTTCTACTTTAATTCCTGTATAATAAAACACAACTGGAAGTTTGAGAAACTAGTCCAAGTCCTTTAAATTTTCAGCAGGGTAGCAAAGAGACAGCTACAAAATCAGATCAAAGCCAAATTTGTAAAACACAAACAAACAAAAAACAAAACACACACACACACACACACACACAAAAACAACCAACCAAACAAACAAGCATTGAAACGCTGACTCTCTCAAGTCTTATGCATTCTTCAACTATAGAAGATATTTTATTAAGTAGGTTAAACAAATGTAATTATGGAAATGAAAGTAATCCTATCTAATCACTAAAACTATTGTGTACATATTCCATGAATAGGAAAAGAAGCTTCCAAAGTAAGCAACCACTAATAACCTACCTGGCCTGCCTTGTGTAGGTGAAGATACAAATAGAGTCTGTTTAGCCTTCTGTGAAGAAACTGAAGTGGTATTACTAGCTTGAGTAGCTGCTGCACAGTTAGATAAGACTGGAACTGGAACATTATTGGCACAGGAAGCTGTAATTGCTGCAGAATTTACAATCACCTGTAAATGTGAAAGTAAGTTTAGAATTCTAAGTTCCACTTCCCAAACACTATTAGTCTCCTATCTGATCCTACATTTCAGGAAATAGTATTTTTTATTATACATCTCTATTTATTTGGGTCTTTAATTTCTCTCGGCAACATGTCACTTATAGCACACAAATTTTCCAGTTATGTTAGATACATCCTTAACTATTTTGCGTTTTTTTCTTTCTAAATCTTTATTGTTGAAAGTATTACAGATGTTCCACCTTTCCCCCCATTTACCCCAACCACCCCACTCCAGTATTTTGATAAGTAAAACACACAGGAGTCCATCTTTACGTAAACTCTCTATAGGCAGGTTAAATTATCTCTCTTAGAAGAACAGATTACTTTGAGAACTTTAATTTTTAATATATTATTGTTTTCTAAAAAGGTAATACATTAATATGATTCAAAAATCAAGTATAACATTGTATAACAATGGTATTTCCTTCCAAATCCTATACTCCATCTGCCTTGTTCCCTTATGCCCAAGCAGGTAACTCTGTGTTTCCTGTATATTGTACAGAGATTGATACACAATTCTTTAAACACAAAAGGTGCTTGGATTTTTTTAAAATTTCTGAGACTACAAATTATATTTCTAATTAGGCCACAGCACCCAATATAGGGCTGTGAACAGAGAGGTGTTCAATAAATATTAACAGACTCCTCTTCTTGAATACACTGTCCTCACTGCAGTCTCCCATTTTATTGCTACCCACTGAAGTGTGGCTGCTACACCTTCTGTTCCTCATAAACTGTATTTGAAGTCACCAGTGGACTTCATGGCAAAAAATCATAGTACACTCTTGTTAGTCCTTATATTGTTTGATCTCCTGGGAATAACTGACACCTTGCAACAGTCTCTTCCTGGGTTTCCCAAAAATACTCTCCTTGGGGGGGGGGGGCCCCCGGGGCTTTTGCTTCTCTACCCATTTCCTAAAATTTGCTGATCCACAGGCTCTGTTCTAGATGTTCTTATCAATCTCTTCCTTTTCCTAGGATTATCTTATTCACTCTTATGGTTTTAACTACCATTTTGATACCAACTCCCCATTCTTCAGGAGAGTTTTATATTTAAGTGTCATTGTATGATGTTGACTTGACACATCATTTATATTAGCTCACTCATTATAAGAGGTTCAGAGTAGTCTAATGCTAGCACATAGAACAGTGACTAGAACATAGTAGATGCTCAATTAATTGAATGAATTTGCTCAATTAATTAAATGAATTTACCAATCACTATGCAAGGCACCATAAGATATAATACTTAAAATAGGAATATAAACAGCTTCTTTGAAATATGATGAGTGAAGAGAAAAAAAAGAAAAAAATCATTTTCCTCCATTCAAATCACTGCAACTGACTCCTTAATAACACAATAAAGATTACCTCCTGGGGGTAGTTGCATGAGGTAACTGTGTCCTGAGGAGACATAGAACATGGTCCTCTGTCCTGAAGAGACTTTAGTGAACACAGAAATACAGTTAAGGGCAAATCAAGAAACCAAATAACATATCAATAAAATATCTGCTTTGTTTCAACATATAAAATAAAGATCTGTTCTGAAAATATTCAAATTTGGAAGTGACTAATAAGATAATGCTCCTGTCCACACCCTCTCCTCCATGCCTGCTGCTATTGCTCTGATAATGAGGTCTTTGGTCCCCCTTGAATTGATCCACTTTATCAGCAGTTCTCAGTAAACTCAGGGCTGGATCCTAGAGGCAGAGCTCAGCAATTTATAACCCTAATCTTCATCAGCTTACTGGGGGGTGGGAGGGTTAGGAGGGAGATAGAAACTGAGAGACAGAGATTGAGATTTCAACACATAAAAAATGTAATGACAAGGAAGCAAAAAGAATGTGTATCAGATGAGTAGTATAGAGTATTGCATGGTAGTAAGGTGTTCCCTGAGTTTTGGAGCTCGGAAAGGATTCCTGATAATGGCTCTTGCATGGTGTGAATGCTTTTGATCGATTTGGAAGGGGGAGTGATGTTAGGACCAGGTTCTTTAAATACTTTCAAAGAGCTGCTTGAAAATCACTTCCTCTCCCTACCAATGATAGTAAAAAAAAAAAAAAAAGATAGTGTTCCCAAAAGTATCACTCTAATGGCCATGCCTGATTCAGGTAATTGTTCTATTTCCTATATACATCCAACTCTAGTCCCAATACAGACACTAAAATGTAACAGAGGGTTGTAACTTAAAACACTTTCTTAGTGGCCTTTCTTGACTTATAAGTTTCAAAATCAGTAAGACCAACAATGGTTTTGCTAAAAGAAAGTATTCCATCTAAAGATGTAGTTAGGGACAAAGGTAGATAATTGGCTGGTCAGCTGCATCCTATCTAAGCAGGATATAGTATAAAACAAACACCACTCCCTCTGTCTCAAGACTATCTTTGTGAAAGCAAAAATGATTTTAAAAGATTCAGAGTTATGCATGACAGACTGTCATGACAGCAAAAACAAACAAACAAACAAGCAAGAAAACCAGTAGCAAAAATTGGAAATAATGATAAGAACAGAGGGAATCAGGGGAAGTAATCACAGAAACAGCAAGAACCATTATGAGCCCAATTTAACATGGACTTAAGATTGCATGTTTCTAAATTTTGTGTTCAAGTATAGCCAAAATATCTGCCAAAAAGCAAACTTTAGCCCTGACTCAGAGTGCCTAGTGTGAATGCTAAACAATTCTAGAGAAGGACTTAGTTGAAAGATGAAGATGAAAATAAGAAATAGAAATAAATATTTATGGTTTCTTAGAAGGCTCTATGCCTGGAAACCTTTAAGTCTTACATTTGTCCTCTCTCTTCAGAATACTGTGAGAAAATTACTTAGAAACTTGCTATGCATTTGGTGACTGGAGGGTGGGAATGGAACAAAACATGAAAAGACTGAAAGCTATTAGGATTCATGATAAAATAAGTTAAGAGGAAAAAGGAACAAGTGAAATTAAAAGGTCAAATTTTTACTTGTTTTTTTTAGTTGGGTGACTATTTTAAAAATTGATATAAAAAGCATGTCATATGAGAATAGTAATAAAAGAATGAAGGGCCCTAACCGGTTTGACTCAGTGGATACAGCATTGGTCTGCAGACTGAAGGGTCCCAGGTTTGATCTCGATCAAGGGCATGTACCTTGGTTGCGGGCACATACCCAGTAGGGGGTGTGCAAAGAGGCAGCTGATAGATGGTTCTCTCTCATCGATGTTTCTAATTCTCTATTCCTCTCCTTTCCTCTCTGTACAAATTCAATAAAAATATTTTTTAAAAAAGGTTTAAAAAAAAGAATGAGGGGACAAGTATTTATCTAGAAGGGGCAAAGGAAATGAAGGAAAATAGGGGAGAGAATTATATATCAGTTTTCTTTACCTTCCTAAGAGTACATGAAGTTACCAACGTTAAATTAATCAGAGTTAGGGAATAGAGGGTAGTTATTCAAGTTCTTCACAAATATTCCAGTTTTCCCCCTGGGTACATGGCAGGTTGCTCTTTCTGGTCTCATCTAAAGTTAAGTATGGCTATGAGATATGCTTGGCCAATGAAATATGAGCAGAAATATTAAAAGCTAGTGTTCAATTATCCTATTTTTAGCCTGCCCCAAGGTGACTGAAAGCTCATGCATATCAGCCTGAGTCCCTGCATGACCATGATGAACAAAAGCTTGCACTGAACATATAACATTAGGGATAGCAATTGTCCTCTGTTAAGGTGTTCAAGTTTGCGGGGCGGGGGGCGGGGGGGAAGGATTGTTACTGCAGTCTAACCTAGCTTGATTAAAACATTAATTGGTAACTAGAAGTAAGGTGTTGTTCTAAGAAGAACCTAACTTAGGATGGAGATTAATTTGTAAGCTGTTAATGGAAAAGGCAACTACTGCGACCCCAACTGTAGAAGATAAAACTGATAAAAGCTTTGAACAACAAAGAGCAGTTAAAACTCAATCTTAAAGCAAGAATCACATTGTTGTTAAAAACTAATTGCATTAAGATATGTCAAAGCAAGAGTCTAAGGATATAACACTCAGTGAATACTTGCATGTGGACAAAGTGGCTCATGGAAAAGCATCCAAAGATATGGATCTTCCATCAATGCCTAATAAGCTCATGATACTCAAGTAGAGAGAAAAACATAGAGATAAGAAAGCAAAGCACTACAGCAAATCTAAGTAGTATATCTATTATTAAAAAGAACTGTCAGTGTGAATATTAACACATAAAACTAATAGGAATCAGAAAGAGGTAGCATAATTACATAGCCAGAGAAACTATGAGCAGAACTAAACTCATCCAACTGAGATAAAATGACCCTTGGACCCCCAATTTTCTATGAGTAAAAAGCAGGCTGAAAAAGTTGCTCAGCTGCCAAGGATTATTCTTTAATGCCTACTTCAAATATGGTCAAAGACAGAAGGGACTTTGAGTAACCAAGAGCCCCAGAAAACAATGAACCAGTCCCCTCCAGAGAACATGCCTATATTGGGGGCCCTCACAATGTCTGTCTATCATGATATCAGAATTGCTACAGGCAAGTAACTGTGTTTCTCCCATTCCCCCAACCCAGAGGGAATTTTTACTGCAATTTTTTTCAGTCCCTGTTCCACCACTACAAATTGGGTTTGTGGGAGTAAACAACTTTGTATCTTTGACTTTAGGCTTCCAGGTCAAGAAGAGTCATATCTGGACCCAATACAAAGTGTACCACAGATTTCTCAGAAACCTTGGGAAGTAAGTTTAATTATACTGGATGGAATTTTTCGGTTGTCTCCCCTGAGGAGGAAGCAAGTATTCTGTCTGTGGGACGAGTTTGAGTTGCATGCTACACTACTTAGTGTTGTTAAAATATTTCCAACTTTTTTACTTCCAGGTACAGAAAAATTAGATTCATTAGTAGGACATGCTATGGCCAATGAAAAAAGAAATGGAAAAGGAAGTGACATATGCCATCTCTAGTGCACCATTCACTATCTTTTGTTTCCTGCTTTGGCAATCATGGATGGAGCTTCCATCAGCCTGAGACCCTGAGCAGAGCCCTCTTGCTGCACATGTAGCATATCCAAAAGCAAACTTACTTACGGTAAATTCTTACTGTTATAAAAATCATAGTAAATTCCTCTAAAAATTATCACTGCTAATGTTTGAACTTCCTCATGTATCAACACATATTAGAAATATCTCTAAATAGACTAATTTCAGAAAGGGGGAGTGATCTTGGAAGAGTTACTCAATTTCTGGATCTCAAGTTCTTCATCTACAAAATGGAAATGATACCCTGATTACCTCATATGATTATTCTGATTTAAATACATTTATATGTATAGTTCTTAGAATAAGGCCCTAGTACACAGTCAGAGTACCTACCAAGTTTGCTGTAGATTCAGTTGTTCTATAAACATCTGAAGTTTCATAGTCTGGTTCTAGAGGATATTGCCAAAGTAAAGTCAAAAGTGAGCATTATTTAATAGTTTGAAATTTTATAAACAATAATAAGTATCATAGATTCTTCCTATATCTCACTGACCTGAAGGATAAATATATTCTTCATTATATCCCCCTAGAAAAAAAGACAGAAGAGTATGTTTGTATGTTTATGTAGAGCTTTTTGCTCAGCACAGCCAGATGGTCAGCACTTGCTTTCTTCTCAAGTTTTGTGGATATGTAGGTTCAAAACTAAAACATATATAATCCTTGCACCAAGTGATTTGAGCTTTTGTACAAGTGAAAAGATACTGAACCCAGAGATTGGCTATACACAGTATGAATTTCTCCTCTCAAAATTCCCTTAGTTTTTAAAGTTCATATAGAGGTGAAAAATATAGCTGTGTCCAATTTTCCAGTCAGGCGGTAGACTATGGTGATTAAGATTACCAGCGTGGAGTTAGGGCTAGATTTGAATCTTGATTAATAATACCACTCTTTGTGCCTCTCTTTCTTCACTATAAAACAGGAATAATAGTACCTAGGTGAGTGAAAAGAATATAGCATGATGCTTGACATATAGTAAATGATGACTATAATTTGAGTATAACCCATAATTTGTTTAGGGGGACATCAATGGGCTATATCATGCTTCATTTGTTTTTTAGCCTGTCAGGTAAATAATACATTTAAATTTGGTCTGTCTCATAGGATGGCTCAGTAGATTGACGTACTTTGCTTTAAGATTGCTATACCAGTGAAACACAGAGAATGCCAATCTTCAATTAAACAGTTTTCACTAAATAAAATCCATAGGTCAAAACTGGATTTGATTATTTTTTAATGTTTTTTTTAATATTCAGAGAGGAAGGGAGAGGGAAAGATAGAAACATCAATGATGAGAGAGAATCATTGATTGGCTGCCTCCTGCACGCCCCACACTGGAGATCAAGCCTGCAACCCAGGCATGTGTCCTTTGCTGGAATCAAACCCAGGACCCTTCAGTCCGAAGGCCAATACTCTATCCACTGTGCCAAACCAGCTTGGGTGGATTTGATTCTTCAACACGTTACTTATCAAATACACATGCATTAACCCCTCCAGACAGCAGGATTTTACGTGAGAACAAAGATTTCGTTACTCTAAATATGCCACTACAGGTGAGCAATACATCTGAAGATGCCCACTGTGCTAAAGGGAAAGACAAAAGGGTCATGCTGAGTAAAAGAGCAAAGTGTATACATTCTTCACATGCATGCACGTATAAAATATTCACAAATTATCCTTGTGCTAGATATTTTTCTAGAAATATCTATTTTCTTCTACATAAGTAAAAAAAAAATATCACAAGGAAATAAGGAAATTGACTGGTAAACTGAGTCATTCAGACTACCTCCTACCTCCTTAATATATCCAACTCCTCCAGAAATGTTTAAGTAGGCATATGTGATTTTATAGTAAAATTTAAAAAATAAGCATACCCTGTGCATGTTAAGAGACACTATAACAACTGTTGAGAGCACATATAGGCACATATATAAGCTTTAAAGTCATAAAAACCCAAATTTAAAACTGATCTCTGCCAGTCAAAAAGACAACAGATTACATCTGGACATTTATATAAAATGTCCAGAATAGGCAAATCTCTTACGACAGAAAACAGACTAATGGTTCCATAGGGTTAGAGGAGGGGAAAGGGAAATGGAAAGTGGTTGCTAATGGATACAGGATTTCTTTTCAGGATGATAAAAAATGTTCTAAAATTGGTTATGGTGATGGTTTTATAACTCTATGACTATACTAAAAACCACTGAGTTGTGCACTTAAATAGATGAACTGTACGGTATGTAAACTGCATCTAAATAAAGCTGTTATAAAAATTAAATATTTGCCACTTACCAGGTATGTCTTTGGCCATGTCATTTACCCTGCAAACCTCAATTTCCTTATATGTAATATAAGAATACCACATTCTTCAGAGGAATATAGTTTATATATTTATATTAAATTATAAATATAATTACTTTGTACATAGGATTCAATGAATAGTAATATTTATAGATTAAGCAGACTTCTTGGACAATGAAGTTATTTCATAGCAGTCTTGTAAAATAATAGTCAGTCTCATGAAAAGCCCAAAGTAGTTATTACAAATCATGAGGACAACATGAATAGTACCTTTTTAATAAGGAATAGATGTTGTTTTCCACAGGAAAATATCCCAAATTCAAACTCACTACAGTAAACCCTCAATTTTGCAGGACCTCGATTTAATGGACTTCGGATTTAACAGCCAAAATTTCCAGCCCATATGTCACATGTGAAAATAAACACCCTGTTAATTTTAAAATTATGTTAACCGATTTACTTATAATTAAATTAATGGGTTATTTTTTGTTATTAATTTATTGTTCTGTTTAACAAATTTTAGTGAATAGGCCATATGTTGGAAAAACACTGCCGTAATTTCGCCAACATAAATAAATATTACTTATCTACAACTATAGGTTATATATTTGAATCCAAGAGTCACCACTCATAAACAATGTTTAGTGAATGATTAGCACATAAATCATATCGTGTCAGTAATTAGTTTCATTGTCACGTGGCAAGACTTTCTGCAGCAATTTTAAAGCGTACATCAGATGTGCCAATGTGCATTTGTTTACTCGCAGTGACTGGTGAATGCATACATTTACTAGATCTATTCAATATAAATTTAAAATTACAGTAATACATATAGAAAACTTTTCTGTGAAATTAAACTTTTCATACATACTTAATTTTAATTACACAAATTTGTCTATATAAGTAAAAACAGGTACACTAATTTGTTAATTTTTTAACATATGCATTTGGAAAATCTACTTTATTATATAACTGACTTTAACAGACACCTCCTCGACTGAATTAGTCCATTACATTGAGGTTTTTACTGTATAAACCTATGCAAAGAGCTGAAAATAAGTTATAACAATGTAGAGAGCCTACAGAAATAGAAGCCTATCCTTCTGAGAAATACTAAGGTACTGTATCTTTAAAAACCTAGCAAGCTCTTAGACAAAAACTAACACCTCTTTCAAAACAAGCTACCAGAACAGAGACCCCCTTGCCCCCGCAAACAAACACTTTTGGTACACTTCATAGCCTTGATATTCTAATGCTACAAGAATCATCTTTAAAAAAACACATCTAACTGTAATTGACTCACCATTATCACACTGGCCATTGCCCTCTTCTGAACTCAAAGTGTGTTTGCCTGAGCTATGTCCACGCCTTGCAACACAGTATGTCGGAGTAGGAGGAACCATTGTAGAGGGTCTTCCATGATTCTGTACCAAAGAGACACACACATACATGCAGTTCTCCCTCTTAATTCTAATGTGCTTTAGAATTAAGTATGAGGCAATAATAATTAAGAAAACAGAAAATATTAGCCCATGCTATATAGGCACGATGATCTGTCCACCTATACCTGTCTTCTCTAAGACTAAAAAAGTTCTCTTTTAGTCTATACTAAGACTAAAAAAGTTCTCTTCTTAAAAGTGCTAAGATGAAGTTATGTTTTCCAAGAAGGGCTTTATTTATTTGTACAAAAAGCTAAAATTTATCTATATGCCTTTACTTAAAAAAAGAGAAAAGTAAATAGCTTTTTGAGTAAATTTTTAAGTTACTTACAGGTAAAGTTGGATAAGCAGTCTCATCCCCTTCTTCAATTTCATAAAAAGTAATGGTTTCTTCCAAGCCCCTGGGCATCTGTCCATTTTCTGGGGCAAAGCTATATTGGCACTCCTTATTCACACAATGCATTTGGCGGTGACTACGTCTAAAGGAACTTAAGTGGTTCAATGAATGAAAGGGGGAAAATGATAAAATATGGTAGTAACTTATTTATAATTTCTAAATAATAGTTCAAACATCTCAATGTTGACACAATTTAGTCCATAATGTTGCTCAGCAATGAAGACAAACTTACCGATTTTCTCTGCTTTTTGACACTTAATATTTACTTACCGAGCTCTATAGGAGAAGTTATCATAGCTCTGGCAGCACTTTTTCCCTGGGCCAGGGTAAAAACCAACTTTAGGGTCCACCATGTTAGGCCTGTTTATAAAGCGAGATGAATCCCTAAAGCAAAACAGAATTATTCACTAGTGTCTGAGTGGTCAGTCTTTGTAGCTAAATAGAATTAACACATTTTTATAAAAACATCCACATACAAAGAGCTTTGCTCCCCTTACTATGGCATTAGGCCTAATCACTATTCATGGATATAGGGCCATATACATGATATTCATATCTTGATGGCATTCTATCTTTTAGCATTTCTTCAACTGCTCCATAGTTCCCTAAACTGTGAGAATATGAATCTTCCAATGAATTCATTTGACAAGAATTTAAAGTATACACAAGTTTCATCCTCTATGCTCTCTGTAGAAATTGTAAGAAATCTAAACTCTTTATATATTTCTAAATTTGACTGTAATTCTGTCCAGAAATTATTTCCAATATCTAAACAGAGATGCACATTATCTTGAAAGTTGGTTAAGCCTTACCTGGGCATCCCATATCCCCGACCTTGTCTCTGAGATGAATGTTGATAAAAATGTTCATTAGCCATAAAATTGCCAGCTGTCTGTGCATAGTGCATTGGAGGGTCATGCCCATAATGCATACTATTCTGAAGCCTGGGTGGGGGTAGAGGGTCTCCCCTGCTGTACGCCATAGACATATACATCTCTTTCCCTCTAACTTTCCTGAACATCTTCTTGTGTTGCTTCATGTCCATTTCCGACGTAACTTTCAGGCAAACAAAGAAGTAGCAAATAAGCTTCATAACCAAAGCAAAATATCCAGTGTCTCTCCACCACACCCACTAATAACTAAAACTTTCAAATGTTTTTTTAGGAACAAAGAAGCAAACAAAAAATTCAAGAAGGGATTTTTTGTATTTTTTAAGGATATACTAGATAAGCCATTTGGAAGGGCAAAACCAGTAGATATTTCTGTATCAATGGATATCTCAGCACTATCTTTAGAATAGGCAGCTTTGATCATCAAAACAGAGAGTTAAAGCCTATTAATATCTCTGGCTGCTTCTGTGAAGTGTTTTCCTATTTCTCTGAAAAATTTTTTCCCTTCAAATTTTAGAATCTAAAATCTACTCCAACTTAAGTTTACACAAAGTACTTTGGAATAGTTTTTCTCAGCCAGGGACAGTTTTGCCCCTCTTCCCACTGGGGGAACATGTGGCAATGTCTGGAGACATTTTGGAATGTTAAACTGGTGGAAGGGTGCTATGGCATGTAGTGGATAGAGTTAAGGGATGCTACTAAGCATCATACAATACACAGGACAGCACATCATAAAGTATTACCCATCCCAAAATATCAGTAGTGACAACGTTGAGAAACTACCCCAGAATAAGACTTATTTGTACCTTTAAAAATTACAATGTGGGAGAAAATATGGATAAAATAACAAAAACCTTCAGTATACAAACCCATTTCTGGGAAATAGCTCCCGGAAATTTTCTGGTAAGCTCTTCCTTTCCGACTAGGCAATGCATTCCAGACAGGAACAGGTGTCACTTGAGTAAGTGGTTTTAAGTTAGCCAGTGGAACAACATGCCTTAAAGTTAAAGATACCAACATGAAGCCATTGCAGCAGACTTAATTCCCATCTGATACATCGACACCCTTTCTGCTTAATTTTCAAGTGTATTCCACTTAAATCTATTGACAGTAGTTTTCCTGTTGAGGTTTTCTCTTTAAGTTTAGGAAATCCAAAAGTAGTTTGTGCCATTTCACAGATGTTTGTAGTACAAATCACCTTCCAGAGGAATGACTGTGGTAAACTAGTTTAGAAATATTTGTTGCATCTCCTTAGAGGAGGATTGTATACCCCACTGACTTTAGACTCAGCTACATTATGTAACTGATGCTTTAAGAGCAAGATGCTTTAAGAGCCAAAACATGGTTTGTCATGGTATAATTTTTTCTGTCTATAATAGAGCCTTCTTGGCCAGGGTCCCCTTTGCCTCCTTTGTTTTTTAGCCTATCTTGTAAATAATACATAATAATAATACAAAAATGAGCAAGAAGTAACCTTATTGTGTTAAACTGTTGAGATTTTATTATTTTGCTTATTATGGCATTGTAACCTAGTTTAATGGTTCTCAAAGTAGCCCAATAGCATCAATATCATCCAGACACTTTTAGAAGTTCAAATTCTTAGGCCCCACCACAGACTTACTAAAACAAAAACTTTGGGGATGGAGCTCATCAATCTGTGTTATAGCATATTCTCCAGACAGTTCTGGAACATGTTAAAAGTTTGAGAATGACTGGACTAGCTAGTTGCTATGACATTGGAAAACCAGCTTTCCCATTAGTATGAGCAGTTTTTAATTGCATTCTGTTATACTTAATATTTATAGTAAGTTGGCTAGTGACTAGGATTTATAAACTTTTATACATAGGTATACAGGCATGTGTTGCTTAACAAAGGAGGTACATATGGAGAAATGCATCATTAGGCAATTCCATCATTGTATGGACATCACAGAGTGCACTTAACACAAATCTAGATGGTCTAGCCTATTATACTCCTAGGCTATAAGCCTATGCAGCATGTTACTATACTGAATACTGTAGGCAATTATAACACGATGGTATTTGTATATATAAGCATAAGAAAAATAGTTTAATAATATGGTGCAAAAGTCAAAAAATGATACACCTGTATAGGGCACTTACAATGAATGGAGCTTGAAGGACTGGAAGCTCTGGGTAAGTGAGTGGTAAGTGAATGTGAAGGCCTAGGACATTACTGTACATCACTGTAGGCTTTATTAACATTGTCTCACAAGCCCTCCCCCTGAATCCTTCCTACAGGGTCAGAAATAGAAAATGAAAGCTGCCAATGCTGCTCCATAAACTCTGTGAGCTGGATGAACACTAACAGGAATCATTATGTGGGATGGATTAATTAGAAATATGTTAGAGAAACTGGCTGGGTAAGAAGTGGATCACCACAATAGTGACTGCAGGAGGGAGTAAAAGGTGGCCTGAGGATCAGTAGAAATAAGAAATCAAGATGGAGAGATAAAGGAACATAGGGATTATTGCGGCAATGTGGTTTGGGCTATTGGATATTGGAGCAATGGTCAGATTAAAGAACTTTGTAGTATTCATAAAAAAGAGGGTGTTTAACATGGAGAGGGTATAGAATGGGGAACTCAAATAGTTTGACTTTGGAAATTTGTTATTGATTCTATTCACACTATATGGCATGGAGCAGCAGTTCTCAACCTGTGGGTCGCGACCCCTTTGGGAAACACCTATTTCCCATGGTCTTAGTAACAAACACACCGCTCCTCGGTGTAGCAAAACATAACAATGTAGTTTACTGTTGTTATATTAAGACTGTTACCCATGCTACATCACAATTCAAGACAAAATTTCATTTGTAATTAGAAATAAATATTTCACAATATATAATTACATATTGTTTTTGTGATTAATCACTATGCTTTAATTATGTTCAATTTGTAACAATGAAAATATATCCTGCATATCAGATATTTACATTACAGTTCATAACAGTAGCAAAATTATAGTTATGAAATAGCAACGGAAATAATTTTATGGTTGGGGGTCACCACCACATGAGGAGCTGTCTTAAAGGGTCGCAGCATTAGGAAGATTGAGAACCACTGGCATAGGGGCTCTCTCTGGCATTGCACTGATGGAAGAAATAAAACTTTTCTGTTTTACCTATGACAACCTGAACATATTCCCAAAGAATAGGGACAGGCTGGCTCTATACTATCACAGAAAGCTGATACTGACATATCAGCGACACTTAATACCTATTAAAGTAGCTCCTGTGGACTTGTGTCCTTGTATAGAATCTTATGTCCTCATCCAAGAATTTACAGCAATGAACTCTGAAGACCATGGGCTACATCTGGAGGACTGACTATAGTGCCATCTGAGTATGTAGTGCTGAAGGAACATGTTGCTCTGTGCTAAAACAACTCAGTGGTTGACTGATAGGGATGCACTCACAACTGAGATGCTGTGAGAAGGAATCTACTGCATTGCTGCACAGATATTGCTTCCATCCGAGGAAAAGAATAATTCCTTCTGAACTGTACATCCTTCCATTTCTTACGTGAAATTCCACTCCATTATAATCTTAAGAAATCACTGTCATAGACTGAAATGTCAACATGACTGTATTGAGATTTTATACTTTAGCATACATTTTTACAATTCAAGATAAGTCATCTTCGGCTAGTACCAGATATAACTTTGATTCTCTTACTAATATCCTGGCAATTCTCAATTTAATATTACAAAAAAAGGCATTAGCAGACAAAGATTTCAGTAATTCAACATGTTATTATATTCTTACTTTTCTGCCAATTCTTCAATGAAAACTGTTACTGAATTGTTCTCATTTCCAACTTCCTGAATATGAGCATTATAATATCTTCCATCTGATTCCAAACGAACCTGAAAGAGGGGAAGAGACAGTTAGAATACATTTACTTTCAAGTCTATTGGCAGATCTGGCTTTTGCCAAACAAAAATACTGCACCCCAAATGAAGTTCAGTATCTACTTATTAAAACAGCTGATAGTCAGCACTGCCAGTCTGGTTCAATGGAGGTTGCACATGCTGAAAGAGTCTTACATCTCATCACAAAAGTTTGTAATTAAAATTTAAAATTTAAAACTAATTTTGAAAATTAGTTTTGTTGAACTCATATTAATGACTAAAACCACAATCTTTTTTAAAAATATATTTTGAGTTTTCACAGAGAGGAAGGAAAAGGGACAGAGAGCTAGAAACATCGATGAGAGAGAAACATTGATGAGAGAGAAATATCGACCAGCTGCCTCCTGCACACCCCCACTGGGGACATGCCCTCAACCAAGGTACATGCCCTTGACCGGAATCGAACCTGGGACCCTTCAGTCCGCAGGCTGACGCTCTATCCACTAAGCAAAACCAGTTTCGGCTAAAACCACAATCTTAAAAAAATAAATTACTGATTCTTCAAAGGAAGAAGAAACTTACCTGACATTTGTCTCCCAAATAATAATGTTTCCCAGCATATTCCATATAATCAGCTTTTTGAAGTTCTGTTAAAAGAAAAGATCAAGCTCAACTAAACTGTTTCCTTTCCTATTTTATTTTACATCATTTAATTTTCTAATGTACTTTTATCAACGTTTTTTATAATGCTATCACTATAAGCTAAAATTAGGGTGAGGTAGTCCTAAAGGATCATTCTATCACTTGTGATAGGTTATTTCTATAGTCATTTTAAGGAGACTTCCAAATACAGTTTTGTGCCACAAAACACAAATATACATTTCTCGAACCTCCTAGGTCAGTGGTCGGCAAACCACAGCTTGAGAACGACATGCAGCTCGTGAGCCGTGGTTTACCACTCTGTTGACTAATAAGTTTGCTGATCACTGGACTAGAATAAATGTTACTGTGCAGTTGGAAGCTGTGAGGATTAGGCAATGTGGCATATTGTGTGCAAAGAGGTAAAGGGTAGTATATAACAGTGGTTGGCAAACTCATTAGTCAACAGAGGGGCTAACCCCAGCTCTCGAGCCGCGATTTGTCGACCACTGTCTAGGTGGAACAATTTGGTTCTTGACCAAGTTGTTCACAGAAAAAAATGTCTAGGTCTTGAAACCAAACCACTTTTGGAACTGACAACCCTTTCAAGCTGATACCTCAGCAAGACAAAAAGTGTCTCTCAGGCAACAAAGGGGAGAATGCTTTTGTTGTTGGCATCAATGGATTAGCATAATTTTAAAAGATAAAGAGGCCATCCAGAGAATTAATGTTGCTAAAGTTGTGAAAGAAACAATGACCACAGGCAACTGAAGAGATGGAAAAAGTACTGTTGATTAGGATTAACAAAAGGCAGTTAGCCAGTGACAACCATTTCAGAGGCAGTGATATATGAACAAGCAAAGGTACTACATGCTGACCTGAAAGACACCCCTGTACCCAGTGGTAAAAGGGATTAGTTTAAGGCTAGTAGGGTGTGGCTGGATAAATTTAAGAAGTATTTATAGATTAGACAGTGCATTTGACATGTACTGTATATAAGAAAGTTTAAAATAGGAATCATTTGGGGATCTGGAACGGATTAATTCATTACATTATTTCTAATGGGAAAAAAATAATACAATTTTTGAATAAATCACTTCTCAAATAGCCTTGTGGAATGAAATAAGTTCAAGAAGCAAGGTTTCACTGTAAGTGGAAATTAGGAGGTTGCAATTTTAGAGTTCATCAAGCACCAGTAAGATAAAATTTGAAAGTAACACATCTCAATTAAAAAAAATAAATTCAAAGTTTCTTCAGAGCATCCTATTATTTTTAACAACTTACTGTGTTCCATTAGGTCATAACCTCATTCTATATTGCTAACTATACCCTGGTTCACATGGTTCAAGGAATATGAGACATTAAAGGCTACCTCTAAGGCAGAACTTAAGGCCTACTTTGACCAACTTAATTATCTAATAAAGGAGAGAGAAACAATTACTTGTTTTGAGAGTTGGCAAACTACACAACTCTTCCACAAAACTTTACTTATGAATACTGAAATTTGAATTTCACATAATATATTGTTTTCAATTTTTTCTATCATTCAAAAATTTAAAGACTATTCTTAATTCACATACCATACAAAAACAGGTGACAGGTCAGATTTTGTCTACAGTCCATAGTTTGCCAACACCTGATCAACTCATTTATTAACAAGGAGAGTTTTAACCCTTTAAATGTAAGATAGGTTTATTTCTAGCTACTACAAGTTTCTGGTACTCTTAGTTATTTAAAGGCTACCTCCATAAAATCTTTGCAAAGTTGAAATACCAGATAAACATCAGACTCTAAAAGATCCAACTTCTAAAACCATTTATTCCTCCTTTGGATTCAAATCATGTATTGAGTAAGGCAAAAAGTAAGTACATGCCTGTTTTTCATCATAGTACATTAAAAATGTCTCTTATTAAAAACAATTTACAAAATTATTCTCCTAGGTCTGTCAGGATTCAAAAGTATCCTGTTGATATTTTATTACCTTTTCTGCTGTCCAACCAAACATCAAATTCTACATTACGATAGATTTCTGGATCCAAAGCTTTGAGCACCTTATAGGGGAAGTGCACCTTGGACGAATTTTCTGGAGACTAAAACAAAAATAATCATGCTACAAACTCACCATCTTTACCTTAAGTCTTTCTTCTATAAAGAATAATTAAGGTTCTTCCCTTTTAAGTTATGTACATATGACTTTCTTTCCTTCTTTATTAAAAGAAATTCCACAATAAATTTTACTGTGTATTTAAGAATCAGAAGATTAAAGAAGCAATATGCAAATAATCTAAAAGGTTTTGGATGGCAGAAGGGAAATATTGTCTCAAGCAGGAAACAATTCAGGATACATCATATATAAATCAATGCAACACTGACCAGGATTAAAGACTCAGTCAGAGCTACTTGACAAGTTTTCCCTTGGTATGCACATAGAGGTGCAAGTGCTTCTTTACCCTAAAATCAACTGGAAAAATATGAAAAGTTTATTCCATTTTGGTCAAAATCTGTGATAATTTCCAAAGAAATTACCTTTTCCTTCTGCTTTCCTAGAATTTCACCATATTCAACACTGTTCCCAAATTACCAGCACTTGGGGCATACAGAGAGATTGTTATAACAGTACTAGTGGTCGGGTGCATGAAATTTGTACACTTTAAAAGGGAAAAGACCCGGACCCAGCCGGACCCATCCCTACTGGGCAAGACCCAGACCCGGCAGTCCCCACCTGTCAAGCCCGCTGGCAGAGGACGCAGTGTCATGTCCCTGACTGGCGCTGGGTGGGGATGCAGTTTCAAGTATCCGCCTCACCACACATGCAGCCCTCCCCACCCACGCCTGCCGTGCATGCAGCCTCCTGCTGATTGCCCGTTATGGTGTGAGGGCATCACAACCATTAGCATATTAGCTCTTTATTATATAGGATTTGTCCTATTTAGCTAGCCTAAAATGTAATGTTTGCTTAATTTCAAACCTATACAAATAAAATGTCTCCTGTTTCACAAACCAGGATTATTACCTATTGTCTTTGAGTAGAGATAAGCAGTATATACT
The DNA here is from genome assembly GCA_011751065.1 of Lasiurus cinereus. Lineage (NCBI taxonomy): Eukaryota > Metazoa > Chordata > Mammalia > Chiroptera > Vespertilionidae > Lasiurus > Lasiurus cinereus. The sequence continues at coordinate 5,935,037 of JAAGEH010000031.1, forward strand.
TTAAGGACAAAAAGAAAACTCAGTGTTATAAAATTGAATAGAAACTATCCATTGAGTCTAGAATATTACTTTATCTAGAAAACAACAGCTTCTGACATTTTTCAAGTGTTCAGTTTGCTTTGAAAAAAATCTACAATTTCATAATAAAAATTCAGAGAACATTAAGCACATATTTTACATTTTCAAATTATGCCTTCCACAGAGGGGAATGCCAACTAGAATGGATCATGTGATTTCAACTAGTTTAAGTTATAATGCTGCAAACCAAGGTTATAAAGTCTTTGCTCTAGAAAAATATCAAACCTTTGCTTCTTCTGTTCCTTTATTGTATCCCTCTGGTATATTTTCAACATTGCAGCAAGCACCCAATTCTTCAGTCCTAATTGAAAAGATTTAGAACAAAGAGCTTTATATAAATGTAGCAGCTAAGAAAATCTTAAATCTAATGAATATTCTACCACCCAATAGTACTAAAGTAGCTCAGTTCTAAAAATGAGGCAAATACTTTTTCACTCAACATTTACATTTATGCTTCCTTTGTATAAATATGCACTACAATATGCTTAGCAGATTACCTCCTATATTTCATAATTCCTGTGGGGAAACATTGTTAAGATGGTCCCTATGATCCTCACCCTCCCAGTGTTCACATATGAACCATGTGAGTGGGAAGGTGGACCCTTCCTCATTCAAAGCTCCAGAAAAGAACTCAATCCCTGCTAACACCATAACTGCAATCGTTTGAGATCCCTAAGTTAAAGATCAAACTAAGCTATGCCCAGATTCCTAACCCATATAAATCGTGAGATGCATGTATTGTTTTAAGCTGCCAAATTTATGGTAATATTGTTATATAGCAATAGATAATCTGCCTTTCTAACAAGCATCCTAAGTAATTCATATGTAACTGAAGTTTAAGAGTCACAAGATTATACAGTTCTAAAGTATTTTCCAACAATAAAAAACAATGATCTGATTCTGACTTTGACAGAACCCCAAAAGCCTGAGCATCTGACAACACAACAAATCTTTTTGGCAAAACTTCGTTCTCCCATTTAAAAAGTTATATTCCTACAAATAGATGAGAGAGAGAAAGAGAGAGATAGATAGAGGGGGAGGAAAGGAGAGAGAAAGGTCTAAGTCAGTCATCAAAGCTTTCCAGGAGAGAAACCAAGATGGCGGCATATGTGAACACTTAAGCTGCTGCCTCACACAACAATTTCAAAATTACATCTAAAAGACATAATGAACACCATCCAGAACCACAGGAAAGCTGGCTGAGTGAAAATTCTACAACTAGAAGTAAAGAGAAGGACTCACACTCAGAGGAGCTAGAGGAGCTATAAAAAGCTGAGGTACCGAAACACACTTGTGGAGAGGACAGGCAGAGGAGGGTCTGGCTGACTTCCTCTAGCGCAAGGGAGATGGAAAATCCTGACCACACTGAACACCACTTCTGACTGCATTGAACCCAGTTCCAGGCGAGACTCATTTGGGGGAGTCTGGACTGTTGTGAAAAGAAAAGAGTTCAGGAAAACTTAGGGAAGCTGCAAAAGGCAGAGGTCTGGGGGCGCGCAAAAGTGCATGTGAAAGTGTGCACAAAGAACACTGCTGATTGTGCCGCTGGCTTTCTCTACTGGGAGAAAAACAGAACCTCCCAACAGTATTGAAATCCAGGACCTTCTGCACTGAGCCCCGGTTTCTGGCAAGACCCTGGGGACCCAGACTCATACGGTTCCCTAGAGCACACGGAAACTCAGGGTAACTGGAAAGGCAGAGGTCTGGAGGCTCGTGCGCATGTACAGACACAGCTGATCCTCACAACCAATTGGCTTGGACGTCAATACCCCTCAGTGATACCAACAACAATCAAGAATTAACTACAACAAGGCTGTACACACAGTTAACAAAGGGGTGCCAGCTCAGGTAACTGGAGAAGCAGAACTACTGGGCCACATAGGACACCTAGCATGCAAAGCTATTCTACCAACTCAAGGAAGCAGCGAAATATGTGGAGACAAAAGAACAGATCACAAATAAAAGAAATGGAGGAAAACAAACGACTGGATATAGAGTTAAAAACCATGGTTATAAGGTTTTTCAAGAATTTCCTAGAAAAAATGGATAAATGGATAAATTTAGCAACACCCAAGAGGAGATGAAAAGGGACCAACTAGAAATTAAACATACACTGACTGAAATAAAAAATATTATACAGAGATCTAACAGTAGACTAGAGGAACACAAGAATCAGTGAAAGATTTGAAATACAAAGAAGCAAAAAACACTCAACTGGAAAAGCAAAAAAAAAGAATCTAAAAATGTGAAGATAGTGTAAGAAGCCTCTGGGACAACTTCAAGTGTACCAATATCAGAATTATGGGGGTGCCAGAAGGAGAGAGAGCAAGATATTAAAACCTATTTGAAAAAATAATGACTGAAAACTTCCCCTACCTGGTGAAAGAATTAAGACTTAAAGTCCAGGAAGCACACAGAACTCCCAACAAAAGAAATTAAAAGAGGACCAAACCAAGACACATTCTAATTAAAATGCCAAGAGCAAAAGATGAGAGAATATTAAAAGCAGCAAGAGAAAAACAGTTTATTACCTATAAGGGAGCACCCATTCGACTGTCAGCTGATTTCTAAACAGGAACTATGCAGGCCACAATGGAGTGGCAAGAAATATTCAAAGTGATGAATAGCAAGAACCTACAACCAAGATTACTCTACCCAGCAAAGCTATCATTCAGAATTGAAGGGCAGATAAAGAACTTCACAGATAAGAAAAAACTAAAGGAGTTCATCAACACCAAACCAGTATTATATGAAATGCTGAAAGGTATTCTTTAAGAAGAGGAAAAAGAAGAAAACAGTAAAGGCAAAAAATTATGAACAACAAATACATATCTATCAACAAGTGAATATAATATAATTAGGGGCATAGAAAGTGAGTGGAATAATTCTCAGGGGGAAAAGGGTGAGGGGGGTGCAGGGAGAGACTGGACAAAAATCATACACCTATGGATGAGGACAATGGGGGGGAGGAAAGGGCAGAGCGTGGGGTGGGATCCAGGTGGAGGGGAGCTATGGGGGGGGGAGAGGGAACAATTGTAATAATCTGAACAATAAAGATTTATTAAAATGTTAAAAAAAAAGCTTTCCAGGTCTCTTCCACTTCCTAATGATGACACACAGAGAGATGATGATCTCGCAGTTTGATGATCTTTCCCTTTATTACCTATCTGGAGTTACACTCTTGTAGGCAACATGGACATCCTCACTGCTATTGACAGCATTGTTTCTGTTCTTCTTAGAACCACTTCGAAACAATTCAACTGCACTCTTCAATGCTTCTTCATCCACAACAAACACATCTTTATAGAGAATTTCATACAATACAGCTAAAGAAAAAATGATCAAAACTCCAATTATCAAAACAACGCTTTTTAAAGTAACAATGTGAAAACACTCACAACCCAGTATACAAATTCAATAGTTGCAAACAAGGTTTTAAAAAGCTATTATGGAAGGTTCCTCAATTTAAAGACTGGCAACAAATCACACCCAAGCATTTATAAAGCCTTCACATACCTTGACAAACAGCTGCACTTGACTGAAATTGTTTTGAGTACACTGAATCATAATGGCCATTACTTGAATAGCAGAGTAGAATCTGAAGAAAAGGAAAATACAGAACCATTAAGTGAACGTTCCAACATCATACAACCATGAGATATTTAAAATTAAGTAATGAATCAGAAAATTGATAAACTAAGTGAATGTGTTTTGTTTTAAAAAGTGACTTTTAGAGCAAAAGGAAGATGGTGGCATAGGTAAACGCCTGTACTCACTGCCTCCCACAAGCACATCAAAATTACAACTAAAATACAGAACCATCATCCAGATCCACTGGAAAGCTGGATGAATGGAAGGCCGACAACTAGAGAGATAAAGAAGAAAACACAATGAGACTAGTAGCCCACGGAGGAGCAGAACAAGCTGGTCTGGAACCCAGGTGTGCCATTGTTTTAGTCAGGAGGGAGATTGTCTCTGTGGAGGCTGCCCAGAATAGCAAGGGGTCCCAGCCCCACACCAGACCCCCAGCCCAGGATTCTAGAGCTGGGGAAAGAAGTCTCTAGGGGCAGTAATAACTACAGGCAATAAAAACCAGTGCAGACTGTGGCTCAGTGACACTGGAGACCCAACTGTTCCTCTTAAAAGGCCAGCACCATAAATTGAACTTACAAGGTCCCACTTCCTCTAATATCCAGAGCCTAGGGGAGGCTCTGAGGAACACAGACACATAGGAGGAGAAACTGGATGGTCTGGCATCAGGGAAGGAACTCTGGGGCGGCTTTCTCCCAGACAAGGGTGCTAACAGGGATCATTGTTCCTATGCTGGGCTCTCCTAGGTCACAGGGCTGATTGGCAGCCTTTTCTGTTTGCTCCACCCTGATGATTACTTAAGACACCACCTCATCCATTTCACACCACCACCCAAACTGTGCACAGTGGCTTTTACATATAAATGGCCTGTCCTTGCTCAGGCTAAAATCTCTCCACAAGCTACAGCTAGGTCAGTGAGCCACAAACCTATCAATAAAAGGTCCAAGACCCGGCGCCAGCACCAGCCTGTATTGCTTCATAGCTGGGCCTCAGCGGGGAACTTCCTAACTGGTAAAAGAGGAGGAATCTCAGATCTCTCTGTAGTTCTTGTTGGATAGCCCCAGGCAGTGACTGACTTTGCACCTCCTTGGAGACCCAAGGGCCCGTGAACCCAGTGGTCAGTGTGAGACCAACCATACCAGATTACAACTCTACACATCCATAAGCGACATACTCAAGGGGCATACTCAGTGAGCACCAATATCCTACTGCAGCAAGTCCTGCTCTATAGGGGTATCTCCTGCACTCTCCCTCTAAAGTCAGAGCTGGTCCTCATAGCCATTGACCTAGGATCAGTTCCTCCCAGTGACACTAACAGTAATCAAGTCTCAACTATAAGACTGTACTCAGGAGAATCCAAGATGGCGGCATAGGTAAACACCTACACTGCTGCCTCGCACAACAATTTCAAAACTACAACTAAAAGACAGAACGGACATCATCCAGAACCGCAGGAAAGAAGGCTGAGTGGAAATTCTACAACTAGAAGGAAAGAGAGGGGCTCACAGAGACCCAGAGGAGCTGCAAAAAGCTGAGGAGGGGATAGAGGGTGGAGTCGCACGCAAGGAGAAAGCGGATGCCGGAGTACCTGGCTGGCTTTCTCTTGTGGGAGGGAGACGGAGACTCTCAACGGCACTGAACCCCTTATCCTACGACACTAAACCCCAGGTCCAGCCGAAACTCAAATGCTGAAAGGTACTCTTTTAGAAGGGAAAGAAGAAAAAGGTAAAAGACAAAAAATTATGAACAAGAAATACATATCTATCAACAAGTGAACCTAAAAATTAAGTGAATTAAAAATTTGATCAACAGAATAAACTGGTGAATATAATAGAATCAGGAGCACAGAAAGGGGGTGGACTGATAATTCTCAGGGGCAAAGGGGTGAGGCGTGTACAGGGAGAGACTGGACAAAAATCATACAGCTATGGATGAGGTCAACGGAAAGGAGGTAGGGGTAGAGGGAGGGATGGGAGCCGGCTGGAGGGGCCTATGGAGGGGAAAAAAGAGAAACAAAGGTAATAATCTGAATAATAAAGATTAATTAAAAATAAAAAAAGACTGTACTCAGAACCTAAAAAGGATTGCTCCTAGAGTTCTCATAGGTGACAGGAGAATCTGATCACACTGGGCCCTATAGGACACAAACTACACAAGGCCACTCTATCAACTCAAGGAGACATAGCAGCTCTATCCAATACATAGAAATAAACATAAGAAAGCAGCCAAAATGTGGAGAGAGACAAACAAGTCACAAATGAAAGAAATGGAACAAACTACTGGATATAGAGTTCAAAACCACAGTTATAACATTACTCAAGAATCTTCTAGAAACCTCCAAAAAAATGGAAAAGGACCAGTCAGAAATTAAGCATACACTAACTGAAATAAATAATAATATACAGGGGTTCAACTGTAGAATAGAGAATTCTGAGAATCAAATCAATGATTTGAAATATAAGGAAGCAAAAAACAACCAACCAGTAGAGCAAAAAGAAAAAAAATAATCCAAAAATATGAAGATAGTGTAAGAAGCCTCTGGGACAACTTCAAGCATACCAACATCTGAATTATGGGGGAGCCAGAAGAAGAGAGCAAGATATTGAAAACCTATTTGAAGAAATAATGACAGAAAACTCCCCCTACCTGGTGAAAGAAATGGACTTATAAGTCCAGGAAGCAGGAGTCCCAAACAAGGGGGACTCAAAGAGGACCACACCCAAGACACATCATAATTAAAATGCCTAAAAACGACAATGCGGTATCATCTCACACCTGTCAGAATGGCAATCAAATCAACAAACAATAAGTGCAGGTGAAGTTGCAGAGAAAAAAGGAACCCCCATGCATTGCTGGTGGGAATGCAAATTGGTGCAGCCACTGTGGAGAACAGTATGGAGTTTCCTCAAAAAACTAAAAATGGAACTATTTAACCCAGTGATCCCACTCTAGGAATATATCCCAAGAAATTAGAAACATCAATCAGAAAGGATATATTCACCCCTATGTTCATAGCAGCACAATTTACCACAGCTAAGATCTGGAAACAGCCTAAATGCCCAACAGCAGATGAGTAGATTAAAAATATGTGGTACATTTACACAATGGGTTACTATGCTGCGCTAAAAAAGAAGGAATTCCTACCATTTGCAACAACATGGATGGAACTGGAGAGCATTATGCTAAGTGAAATAAGCCAGAGAGAGAAAGATAAATATCACGTGATCTCACTCACCTATAGGAAATAATGAATGACATAAACTGATGAACAAAAACAGATCCAGAAAAAGGGAAACATTGATCAAACTGTCAAACCTCAGAGGGAAGGTAAGGGAAGGTGGGGGTAAGGAGAGAAATCAACCAAAGGACTTGTATGCATGCATATAAGCCTAACCAGTGATCACAGACAACAGGTGGTTGGGAGCATGAGTAGAGGGGTTGGGAAGGTAATGGGGCGATCAGGACAAATATGTAATACCTCAATCAATAAAGAAATTAAAAATAAAATAAAAATGCCAAGGGCTAAAGACAAAGAGAATATTAAAAGCAATGAGAGAAAATCAGTTAGTTATGAACAAGGGAATGCCCATCTGACTGTTAGCTGATTTCTCAACAGAAACTATGTAGGCCAGAAGGGAGTGGCAAGAAATATTCAAAATGATGAATAGTAAGGACCTACAACCAAGATTACTATACCCAGCAAAACTATCATTTGAAATTGAAGGTCACATAAAGAGCTTCACAGATAAGAAAAAGCTAAAGAAGTTCATCATCACCAAACTAGTATTATATGAAACTATTGGCCCGGTGCACAAAATTTGTGCATGGCAGGGGTTGGGAGGTTCCTCTCAGCCCAACCTGCAACCTCTCCAATCTAGGACCCCTCAGGGATGTCCAACTGACTGCCGGTAAGTACAACAGAGATGAGTAAGAGCCTATAATCTGATAAAATTATTGGGAGGTACTGTTTTGAGGTATTATTACATATTTCCACACATTCTCCTTTGTTTTCTCTTTTCCTCTCTCTAAGATAAATAGCTGGTTCTGCCTTTATTGCTAATAGATAAAGATTCAACAGAACATTTTGGATGATGGCTACCTGGGTGTAGACATAGGTAAACATTTATTGAGCTGTACAATTGAGATTTCTATATTTTACCTTGACATTTGGCTCTTGTGTTTGCATAAACACAAGCAGTGGCTTCTAACCCATAGGTTAGACTCATTCAAGGACACTTAAAATTTACTGTTGGCTGGATACTCTCCAAATCAGCAAAGTCAAATCTATAGAAATTGAACAGAATTGGAACACTAATTTCTGAAGGGGTAGACTTGTTTGGAATATTTTCCACACACACACACACACACACACACACACACACACACACACTATTCAAGTAATTCCCATGAACAGCTATCATTGAAAATCAACCCCCAAAGGAATTTAAAGTCCTTTTAAGGGGGCAGAAGAATTAGGCACAATAAATAGATAATTGTGTTGCTAGAAACAGCAGGAAATGTGGGCCTTCCTTCATGCCCTACAGCAGCCTAAAGAGCCTCGCGCTGCCTGCCTGGACTCCCCGGGCCCCCAACGGAACTGGACTTTTTGGCCAGGGCCTGGGTCTGCCCACCCAACCTCCCTGGGCCCCTGATGGACCTGGACCCCATGGTTGGGGCCTGGCACAGCCCGCCCCACCTCCCGGGCCACCAATGGATCTGGACCCTGTGGTTGGGGCCTAGCGCTGCCCGCCTCTATTCCCCAAGTCCCCGAGGTTGGGGCTTGGTGCTGCCTGCCCTGCCTCCCCCGGCCCCCGGATGGACCAGGACCCTGTGATTGGGGCCTGGCACTGCCTGCCCCACCTGCATATGCAAATTTACCCACTATCTTGGCTGGGTTAATTTGCATATCACTCCTGATTGGCTGGTGACATAGCAGAGGTACAGTCAATTTATATATTTGTCTATTATTAGGTAAGATTAGAGGCCTAATGCACAAAATTCGTGCACAAGTAGGCTTTCCTTTCCCCGGCTGCCAGCACTGGCTTCCCTCTGGCACCCAGGACCTGGGCTTCCCTCTGGCCATCAGCAGGCACCTGGGACCCAGGCTTTCCTTGCAGCCCTGACTTCGTCCGGAAGGACATCCTAATTAGCATATTATTGTTTTTATTATTATAGATATTGAAGGGTATTCTTTAAGAGCAAGAAGAAAAAGAAAAAGATAAAAAATATGAACAAAATGGCAACAAATACATACCTATCACCGATTGAATCTAAAAATCAAAATAAACGAATAAGAAATCTAATGATCAGAATAAACGGGGGAATAAAAACCAGATGCATGGAAATGGAACAGATTGACAATTCTCAGAGGGAAGGTGGGGGAAGAGATTAAACAAAGATCTTGCATGCATATATGCAATATCTACGAACACAGACAATAGAGTGGTGAAGGCCTGGGGTGGGGTGAGAACCAGATAGCGGGGGACCCTGGGGGTAAAAAAAAAAAAAGGTCCTATGTAATAATCTCAACAATAAAGGTGTTTTAAAAAGTTACTTTTAGCCCTGATCAGGTAGCTCAGTTGGTTAGAATGTTGTCTAGATACACCAAGGTTAAACAGTTCAATCCCCCACCAGGGCACATGTAAGAGGCAACCAGCAAATATATAAACAAGTGAAGCAAATGAGTGTGTGTGTGTGTCCCTTCATCTCTCCCTAAAAATAAAAAATATATATATTTAAGAAGATTTAAAAAATAGTGATTTTTAGATTTCACATTAAGTGACATTATACAGAATCTGTCTTTCTCCATCTGACTTATTTCACTTAGACTGATGTGAGAGGTGATTTTTAAAATATAAATGTAGATAAATGCAAGCTATACCTCATAAAGAGATTTTCTTGAGTCACTTTTAAATGCCAAGATTGAAATCACTATTAAGGTTACTCTGTGAGCTTCAATCACATTCTGATTAATATACCAAACAAATACTAATTTGCAATTAGAAAAGATAGGAACTTTTATAAATTGAACAAGTGAATATAAATACAAGACTACAGAAGAGACTTCAATTTATTCAAAATGTTATCCACTATACTGAAGAGCAATATATAAAAATATATTATAATATACTAATGACCTGATGCATGAAATTTGTGCACATTAAAAGGGGATTAATTAGAGGAAATAATTTAATATTGCTATTTGCCCTTTCTCTATAATAGAAGTGTCAGAGATGAAAGGAAATTAGTAAAATGTATATGAAAACTTTCCTCCTGTCAGAGTCTGGGGCTCACCATGGGACCCAGAGTCAAGTCCCTGCCCACCCACATGCACCTCAAAATCACATGAGACCCAGACCCAGCCGTGCCCCCCTCCCCCTCCATTGGGCTAGATCCAGACCCAGCCAGTCCCACCCTTGTCAAGCCCTGCTGGGCAGGGGGCATAGTCTCAGGTCCCCTGGCCTAATGCCAGGATAGGGGTGTGGCTTGAGGTCCCCCAGCCCAGACCAGGGTAGGGAGCGTGCCTTGAGTCCTCCATCAAGTCCCACTAGGTGGGAGACACGGCTTGAGATCCCCTGTCAAGCCCCGCCGGCTGGGGGGCATGTCCTGAGGTCCCCTATGAAGCCCTGTTAGGCGGGCAGACAGGGGGGCACAGCCTCAGGTCCCCAGGCCCAACACCAGGAGGGAGGAGTGCAGCCTCAGGTGCCCTATCAAGCCCCGCTGTGCAGGGGCACAGCCAGAATTCTCCCAAACCAGCACTGGGTGTTCACCTTGAAGTCTCTTGTCAAACCCCACTGGGTGGGGGGGCACAGTCTGAGGTCCCTAGTCAAGCCCAGCCAGGCAAGGGGGGCAGCCTTAGGTCCCCTGGACTGCTGCTAGGGTGGGGGGGCACAGCCTGAAGTCCCCTGTCAAGCCCCATCTGGAGGGGGGCACGGCCTGAGGTCTCCCAGCCTAGTGCTGGGGTGGGGGGGAGCAATCTGAGGTCGCCTAGCCCAGTACCAGGACCAGAAGCACACCTTGAAGTCCCTAAACAAGCCCCACCAAGCGAAGGGCATAGTCTCAGGTCCCATGGCCTGGCGCCAGGGCTGGAGTCGTGGCCTGAGGTCCCCCGGCCTGGCGCTGGGGAAAGGGGTGAGGCCTGAGGTCCCTGTCAAGCCCTATGGGGCGGGGGGGAAGGAGGTGTAGCCTCAGATCCCTGCTGATTGCTCATTAAGTCTCCTTATGGGAACTTGGCTTCAGCTGTGGGTACAGCCATCTTTGTGATGGAGCGATGGTCAGTTAGCATATTCCCTCCTTATTAGATAGGATTATACTGCTAAAGAGACTTCCTTAACGAATTAAGATATTAGATGGCTACAGAATGAGTTATTTTTTCTTAGCTGATTCCTTTGATTGGTACATTTTTCAAACAACAATTCAAAGGCCATGCATGCTTACTACCCAGATTATTTCAGTAAAAATGCTACTTGGTGCTATTTAATTTGTTTAAATAACTGCTCTAGAACCTTTCTGAATGTTTGTTCAAAAACCTCTGTCTTGCATAAGGGATTAAGTGTATTTGGTTTTTGAAGCCATCTTTGATATCAGCAACATTAAGTACCACAGATGATTCTCTGTGATCTATGGGAGGATGTTGCCACAAAGCTTCTTTGGCAGATTATCCTAAGCACTATTTTCTACCTTCCTACACTACCCTAGGATAACTTCTGCCAACAAGTTCTCTGATACCAGGTCTAATATGATACCAGGTATATTATTATCTGTAACCTTTTTTTAAAATCACAATTCCAACTCTAGCAGTATAATTCATTTCAAAGCACTGAGGGCAAGTGTCAAGCTAAGGTTTTCTCATGGTAAAGTTAAAGCTATGAAGTTTCGCCCACCCCAAGGAGCATTTGCATTTCAGAGGAGTTTACTAATCCCAAATAACAGTGAGCACATTTTTAACAGAGAAGTCCTTTGTACTTTGTAATAGAAGAACTGGGAACTCCAACTAAGAAAGGTTAATAATTGGGGGCAGTTGTTCAGTAGTTAAAGGAACCTAGCTAACCAGAACTGATTAAGGAAATAAGCAGGAAAGACAATAGAGATGACCATACAAGTTCTCTAGTCAAGTGACAATTAGTTTCATGTTGAATGCACTAGTAAGAGGCAAAACTAGGCATGGCTGTTTTTATGTTCCTGGTAGTACCACAGCATAAAATAATTCTCTCATAAATTGTGGGTGGTGTGTTTATTGGGGGTGCCAGGTGGAATGTAATGGCAGTAAACTAGTGAAAAAAATTAGGTAGATTTGTATTACTGATGAGGATAATTATCTAAAAGAAAAAACACAACAGAATGTTAAGTATGCATGAACCTATCTACATTTAAAAAATGTGAAGAGAATAACATAGAAGGATACCCAACAAAACTTAATAGTTGTTCCTATGAAGCACATGAGATGAAAAAATAAGGATACTTGATTTTTTACTCTATTTTTCAAGATTAAAATTTTATTTTGATTTTGACTTTAATATAAGTATGCATTTCTCTTCTTTCTAGATAGAGCAAATAGGTGAGTGAAGATGGCTAGCCTAAGGTAGCATTCACTTTGATACTGGCTAACTGCAAAATGCAAAGTTAAATATCAACACAGAAGGTGAACATTAGGCATATATTTCTTTGAAAATTGGTCCCCAAATAACTTTATGGAAGGCTTATTAATAATGCTCACTGTTTTTAATGGTTATTTTTAAAAACTTGAACAATTCAAATATAAATTTTATGCCTGAACTGAGATATAGCAACAGTTTTAGGCAAAGCAAGATGTCACATAAGGAAAAGTACCTTGCTGCCACCTGGCTTTTCCATACTTAAACTTCAGTATGAATAAACATACTTACTTTATATAATCCTAAATCAGACATATGTTTACTATCCTGTGCATGCAAATACCCAATTGCTGATTGCTGATAATGATTAGTTCTGTATGTATGTATAATCATGGTTGTACATACTCAAAAAGCCTTAGCTCAATATCTCTGATATACAAGACTCTCTTGAAAATGGAATTGTATAATTTGTAGGAACTAGGAGGTGGTATATGAAGGTTCACTACAAAAGTCTTTCAATTTCTTTATAAATATTTTAAGTCTAAAACATTGGGGTAAAATATTGAACTGAAGGTTTAAAAGAATCCTGATAAAATCTAAATGTCTAATATCTCAGGCAATGCTGTGTACAATGCTAAAACCGAAGTTTGTTAATTCTTCTTTCTCAAACAATTCTGATTATATCACAACCCTGTTTAAAACTTCAATGGTGTTTAAAGGCAATTGTTTTGCTATCTGAAATTTACTTTGAAATACATAAAAAATTAAGATGGATGAATGAACTGATAAAGGATGAACATATATGCAATAAAACAAGGATACCAAAATATTAACTAAGTGGTGGGTGTACAGATGCTGACTATAAAATTCTTTTAGCATTTCTATATGTTTGAAATTTTTCAAAATAAAATACTTAAAAACAGCTTCAATTAACTATTCTGTACAATGAAAAATCAAATTCTTGGCATGGCCTACTATACCCATTATATAACTCTAGCCTATCTTTTTAGCATTGCCCTCCCTCCACCTAACTACTTGAATTCCAAAGGATCTCTTGCTTCCATGCCTTCGTATACAGTATAGTATTTACTCTGAATAGAGTGTCCTTCATACTAGTTGGACTCATTTTTTGATATTCCACTAAAATGTCAATACCACCATGAAACTTTCTAAATTCCCTCAAGCAGAATAAAGGACTTTTTCTTCTATGCTCTTGGCACATATTTCTATTATAAAACTTATCATTCACAGACATTTACATGTCTGTCTTCATAGCCACTTAAGACCTTGGAGGGCAAGAACTTTGTCGTCTTCATTTTGGTATTCCCAAAGACAAGTAAAGTGCCTGGTACACTTATAGGAGCTTAATGTTTGCTGAAAAAATTAGGTGGTGGTACCAATTATTGTGATCCAAATTTATACTTACCCTATAAGTTATCTCTTGAATCCAACTCGTTCTTCTCTATTCCTAATGCCACTTGCCTAGTTCAGGTCTTTTTTCTAGATTACTATAACATCCTAACAGTTCTCCCATTGTCTATTCTTATTTTACTATCATCAGAATGTTGCCTGAATTTTGCTCTACAATGTGAACAAGATTAATAAAAGTCAAATATTTTGTAGTCTGTATTGAGTAATGATTTCAGGATAAAAGGATTTTCTTAAAACTTTTGAAAGAAAAGTTGTGTGCTTAAGAATAATATGTTCACCTACTGATAGTTCTCAACCTCCTACTATTTTACCTTACTTAGTACTAGCACTGTCCCTGCCTTCGATAAACTTTCAGACTAATGAGAAAAGCAGACAGAAAAACAAATACAATGTGAAAAACACCATAATTACTTGGGTGATGCAAAGGAAGGAAATAACTCTTGGGGGATGGGAAGTGGCTGTGAAAGTTTCACTGGAATTGACACATTTGATATGCAAAGGAAAAAAAAGAGGCTGGAAAAAAGGGTTAGGAATCTTTAGGGCACTGAATGCCTAGCTTCAGAGTATCAACTTACATTTTTTTATCAATGAGGAGCTAATTAGGGTTTTCTATTAAACAGAGTGAAAAGATCAGGTCTGTTCAGAAGGGTAGCTAACAACACTGACTAGTGACAGGAAAGTTTGGTATTTAGAATGGGCATTTTTTATTAACAAGGTAAAAGGGATGTTTTCTTAATATCCTGGTAAGCCCACAGCATCATTCAATTTCTTCTTTTTATTTTAGTAAACATTCACTCATCTTCTTACCTTGTCTTCATAGCCATTATCTGTGACATAAGTTGGAGGCTTTCCGGGATTGCGATAAAGAACGAAATCTCGACTACATGGGTAGAAAACAAAGGTGGATGAGAAGAGATAATTTAGCATATACAAGAGGTAGTTATAAGTATGTGTATTTATGCTTTGAAAATGCTGACCTTATTCATATAAAATAATACAAATGTTTAAGAGGCTAAATAATGCTAACTCATGGTGGACAAGCTACTGGCCTGTAAAGTTCTATAGATTTTTAAAAACATATCTTAATTTAGAAGAAGGGGCAGTAAAGATAGATTACCAACTGTATGTATGTTTGTGAGTTTTAGAGGCTTCCATTTATTTAAAACAGGGGTGAAAAAATTTTCCTTGATAAAAGATCAGATAAACATTTCAGTTTTTGCAAGCCCTATGTTTTATTCAGCTGTCATTTTGCAATATAAAAGCAACCACAGACAATGATAAACAAATACACATGGCTGTGTTCCAATAAAACTTTATAGACACTAAAAATTGAATTTCATATAATTTTCACATGCCATAAAACATTCTTTTTTATTTTTTAACCATTTACAACTTTAAAAAGCATTCTCAGCTCTAGGGCCATACAAAAGCAGATGGCAGACCAATTTAAGAGCTGGCCCGATTTAAAAACCATCTGCCCAATGACTCTGTTATACTACCTTCTTGCTGGATTTAGTGAGAAAAGAACAGACCATAAAAACACTAACTTGAACAAGGCCCCATAACAAGAGGGTTCTAACCCTACCCAGATATATGCCATCTCACCATCCTCAGAATTAAAGGAGTCTTATACAGATCAAACTTCTCAAATGAACAAGATTCCCACAAGCCTCTAACCTATATTATATAGATTTTTCAAAACCCTAAGGATTAGCCACAGAATATATATGCATAACCCATAGACACTGACAACAGTGTGGTGTTGGCCAGAGAGAAAGGTGGGCCAGGGTTGGGTGGAGGTGGGCAAAGAAGAGGGAGGAATGGGGACGTCTATAATAGTGTAAAAAATAAAAAATAAAAACCTACAGCTTTCAGATATGCCACTTTTGCAGTTTCAAAAGAAAACTTCCAAAGCATTACAGCAGTGTTTCTCAAAATTTCCATGATCACCTTCCAAAAGACACTTTAGACTTTTCTTAATTTCCCTAGGAAATTTTAATACCCACAGTATCTAAATTTTTTGGTCCCCGAACCAATTTCTACCCTTATGGAAGCAATACAACCCTATTGGGGATGCATGCAAAAGGGGCACAAACTTAAACAAAATTCTAAGATAAGCATTCTAATTAGCCCCAGAAATAATAACAGCAGTTCTTAAAGTCTTTTATTCTTCCATTCAAACTGAAACAAATGCTAGAGATTCTCCACCTAAAATTACACTAATGAACTTTGCTTAAACCTCTCCTTCTACATATCAATGCATCAAATCTAAAATTTTCTCAATACTAAAGGGAATTTAATAGAAACCCGGCGCGTGCTTGCACGCACGCGAGTACACGTACACATACACACACACACACACACACCCTTTAAAAAAAAGTGATTCCACTTACTTATAAATTAGAGAAAGAGCTCTTATTTCCAGCTGTCCAGCACTTTCCTAAATATAAATAGTTTTTATAAACATTGAGTAGCTAGAAAGTACAAGTTTTTGCAAGTTTGTAACTTTTTTTAGATGAAAAATTTGTAGAACACAATATACTTGCTTTGAGACTTGGGATACTGTGATAGTTACTAATTAATATAAACGTATTGTGGGGAAAAAAAGGACCCAAAGACCTTAGTTATTAAGTAACAAAGACAGTTAATATGGGAGATTTAAAAGGCACAATAAAAATGTAATTAGTGTAAAAATATGAAGTTAGCAGGGTATTAGTACATGTATTTTAAGCCCAGAACTATGGAATTAATTTAATCACATAAACTTTTAATTAAATATGTGTTTATGGATCTTACTTCCACTTAAAGATAACTACAAATCGGGAGAACTGTTTAATAACTTCCTAGTAATATTCATTATCACCCCCCATTAAAATGATAATGGCTTAGGTTTGTCCAGTTCCCAAGCATCGTGTATTCTTTCACTCATCTATGGATGATAAAATTGTTAAACACACAATTCTCAATATACAACACAGCTGCCAGCCTCTAAACTTTTGTAAGATCTGATTCAACACAGCTGGCTACTTAAGAAACTAAATAGATTGGCTCTAGCTAAAGCAACAAGCTGAATGATTATTTAGGTTCTTATTCCAAATACTACTCTGAAAAGATTAAACCCCCATATTTTATCTTACCTTGGGATCTCCCAACCGTTCCAGGTATTTCTCAAAAGATCCCTCCACATACTTCAAAAATAAAACAAACTTGACTTAACCAAATACATAGCATTACTAAAGTCTGATCATATTCTGCAATATTATCCTCCAATGGATTTTTTTTTTCAGCTCAATAATTATGGTACTAAATTACTACTTTGCACAGCGCCTCAAGAAGATTAGCACAAAAGCTATGGGTGGACAAAAGCTGAACTATAAAAGTATGTTAGGAAATGGTCCTGGCTCATCTATACACCAGTGCATTTCCTCAACTGCTATGCCTATAAGTTTCTTTTGAAATGTCAACTTGACAATTTTCATAAATCAAGCAACGCAATAATTATAAGCCCGATATTTTAAATTTTACAGGAGACATGCATTTACAAGTTAAAATTTTGAGGAAGTTTAAAGGGAATTTTATTAGTTTCAAAAAAGCTCAGGCCACAAGGAAACTTTTGGGGGCAAATGTTCTCTCTCTTGATTGCAGTGGCAGCTGCATAACTCTATTGCCAAAACTAAAACCGCTCAGCTTAAAATGGTGATTTTTATTGAATATATTATAGACCTTAATAAAAATAAAATTACAGGTACATTAAACTCAGGGAATATAAATCTCATTCCATACATACATATCTAGTATAAAATATAAATAGAATTTTAAAAATCAATTTTGAGTTTTTCTCAATCCTTTCAAACAGCTTTATTGAGAAAAAATTGGCATACAATAAACTGCACATATTTAAATAGCACAATCAAATAAGTTTTGACATATGTATGCACCCATGAAACCATCATGATAATCATGATGGTGAATATATCCATCCTCCCCATAAGTTTCCTTGTGCCCCTCTCTAACTCCACTGACACACAAGCAATCACTGACCTGCTTTAATCACAACAGGTTGGTTTGCATTTTCTTTAGTTTTATATAAAGGAAGTCATACAGTATGTACATTTTTGGGGAGTCTGGCTTTTTTCACACAGCATAATTATTATGAGACTTGTCCACATAGTTTTAAAAATTTACACACATATTTTTGTTACACAAAATGTGGTCCACAAACAATAGCAAGTATCACTTGTGAGTTCGTTAACAATGCAAAAATCGTGAGCCCCAGCTCAGACCTACTAAATCAGAATTGTATTTTAACAAGGTCTCCAGGTGATTTGTATGTTCAAAAATACTGGAGATGCACTGCTTTACACCATGGTCTTACATTAGAGTAATTAATGAACAATAATTTTCCCAGGTTTTGTAAAGACTGTGATTAACTTTAAGGTAATAAGCTTAACAGTCAAAAAGACTTCACATATTTTAAAATTCAATGAAACCTGTTGAAAAAAATCAAGAGTAAACCTCAAACAGCAGGAAAATATCCGTAATATAAAAGCAGAAGAAAAATAGTACTGGAAGGGCTAGAAGTATGATAAAAATTTAATGGACTAATGAAAGGGCACACTTAATGTAAGACCTTGATAAAAATCTCTATTTGTTAACAAGAATTCAAGTACTTCAATGTATAGAAAGATGCCTTCTAAAAATTGTTTTAAAGTCAATCATTAGTGACAGAGCTCCAATTACCACAGGTTGACACAGGAAAAGATGGATGTTTAGAATTAATCTGTTTCCTTACAATTAAGTTTTATAAGATTATTCAAGCATTGTGCACTGAATTAAGCAAGAGAACGAAGGGTGTTCCCATTTGTACATATTTTAAAATATATACATTTAAAAATATTAACATAGGCATACCTTTTGTGAACTATGACTAACTGTTCAAGAAAACAGTGGTATACATAATACAAAACAGAAATCAAAGTACGACTTTTTAGGGTTTGAAGGTTTTTTTGGTGTGTCGGAGTAAGAAAGTAATGGGAAGAATACAGATTTTTTTTTTCTAGTTTTGAGAGTACAAAACAATCTAATTCTGGAGGAAGTCCAGAAATGTGCTAGCTAGGTTGAAGCTAGCAGAAAATTGAGTATTTCCTGCTGAGATTACATATAATTTTCATATATAGATGCTCGAAATTAATTTCCCATCTGCTACATACTCAAATGACAACTCTCCCTTGGGTATGTATTCTACTTACAGACTCAAATGTTTGTTGATTTTCTCTCATATATGAGACACAAGCCTTCCTGATTTCCAAATGATGGACTTGGCTGAAAAACAACTAAAAAGAGAAAAACCAGCTTATTGTCAGCAGTCATTTGAAAAAGAAGCATCTAAATTAACACTAGGAACTGGACACTTAAAAGTCCCCCTTACTCAGAATGTATGTGGGAAATTAAGTCCTGATATTACTAACATCTGTTTTTGTCACCTTCAGTGAGACTGGGGAGAAATGATTCTGTTAAGCACCCCTTTTTCTACTCCTTATGGGAACAATTTGAATATTTTTCCTTAGGCATAAAATGTAGAGGAAGCAGGGGCTGCTTATAAAGGATAGAGATAAATTTCATTTTTTTTCTTTAACCCCATTATTTTACCTCTCATACATTCCAAAGTAGTATTTAGAAAACAGAAAAGATAGCAAGCTAATAAGTAGCAGACAGACCTGGATATTTTTACTAGGGAAGAAAAAAGGGGATTTTTGTTTTTGTGGGCTACAGGCCTTCTAGCTACAGTACTATGCCACATCACAAACTCTGAAATCTTAAGTATAGGGAAAATATATTTGCTTTCCTTTTACCTGCTCCGAAATAGCCCGAAAGAGGCAAGAGGCATCCTTGGCAGTCAGCTTTCGAAACAGCCCTAAGCTGCCTAAATATTCATCCATTGTTGCCTCACTCAGAGACTTCTGGCCGCAGTACTTTTTCCATCCTTTATGCATTGTGTACGGAGGGTGGAGATGGGGAATGGAAGAAAGGAACACAAGTGTACCCAGAAGAAAAAGCAAGGTGCAGGTAGGAATGGGTAGTAGTGACAAGGACTTGCTTATGCAGGTATCCGGAAAGCAGCCCAAAGTCTAGGCATGAGAAGGCAGCTGGAGTCAGCGTTGCAGAATCTTGGCACTTCTCAGGAGCAGAAGCAAAGAGCTGGCTTCCCCAGGACTATTGGAGATCCTGTGAAAAGAAAAGGAAGAACCAAGGCTCCTAGGAGTAGAGAATTAAACTTGAGAAAAACATGGGAGGGAGAAGGCTACTTGCAGAGCTACTTTGCTGGGGAAGAGGAGAATTAACCCAATCAGCCCAAGGTTGAGAGAGGTATGCACAAGCAGCTGAGTTTTGGGACCAAAGGGAAACTGAGTTTGCAGCTTAACTCAGGGCAACTGCTCCACGAGGTTGCCAAGGAACTGCAATAACATCCAGGTGTATAATATGTAGCCTGGCCCACATCACATTGCTGTAAAACCTCTGCTCCTATAGTTATATGGAAATGAGAGGGGGAAAATCTGAACCTAATAATAAGATTTTGTGTTAAGAATATCTTTTAAAAAAGCAAAGAATGGTGACAACCTTAATATATAGGTATAGAGGTCACAATTCAAACAAAATGCCAAAGCAGTTATCTAGATATTTCAGGTAATGGGATTTAAGTAATCTCATTCAGTTATGACCTAGATAATAATAACCCTATGATATGATCAGAGAAACTAATCCCATTAGCTATGCTTGAAACAGTGATACATTTATTGGTCAATGTCTGCAAACTATTGTATAGCTTTAACAAAAAGAATATACAAAAAAGTTTCTTAAAAATAAAAATAATTTTAATTGAAGCAGCATGAAAGGAATAATTTAGCCACAAACTTTTAAAGAATACATTTAAAATCCTGGGGCACAGCACTGCAAGTGTTGGACACTGAGAGGCATGTTTCAGTGTATTATTAGGGCACTTTTCCAGAAAAGTTAAAAATTACTCTGAATTCTGAGAAAACCAAAGTAAAATATGACTGTGCTTTATAAGTTTCAAAGATAGGACTGCTCACTTGTATTACTTAAGTCTATGGTCAAGTGTCTTGTTTTTATTTAAATAACAAAATCCAATTCCCTTCTGACTTTTTTAAATGTTAAAAAAATAGATCAAAATCAGGCTCTGGAGAAATTGCAAAGTTCTGAAACATGATTTGGGAACAGAAAATAACCCTCTTTCCTTAAATCCACAAATTCACTGAAAAAAAATTAAGGGTTATGAAAAGTATAAAGTCTTCATATTTATTGCAAAATTCAGTTGCCTTGAAACCTGTTTTTCTTGTAACTGTGGATCTACTAGTAATAATGCCTACAGAGAAAGCATCAATAATCAATTTTATAATTTAAGAATGAAATAAAAGCATGGTAGAGAAAAGAATAAAATCCTGACATCCTTTTTAATGTACCTTCACTAATTTGCAATTACCTTCACTAATTTGTTTTTTTAAAGAAATCAGAACATTGAGGAAATTATTCATTTTGTTAAAGTTCTGAAACATGATTTGGGAAGAGAAAATAACCCTCTTTCCTTAAATCCACAAATTCACTGAAAAAAAATTAAGGGTTATGAAAAGTATAAAGTCTTCATATTTATTACTATTTAAATGAAAAAATAAGGTATATAAAAATTCAAGTAATACTAATCTATATACTTAATTTTGAGGAATAAAGGAAGGGAAAACTGGGAGGACAAAGATAGAGAATAAAAAATAGAAATAACAGGAAATAAAAAGTAGAGACAGGAAGTCAAAAAGAGAAAGAGGAAAGGGAAAATAACACAGAGAAAGCACACAAGACCCATACAAATATATATTGATTTTTGACAGAGTACAAGAGTAGTTTCATTAAATGGTGCTGGAACAATTGACAGCCATATGCAAAAGAAAAAAAATGATCCTCAACCTATACCTCACACATTATATAGCAATTAAGTCAAAATAGATCAAAGACCTAAATGTAGAACAAAACTTCAACTTTCTGAAGAAAGCATAGGAGAAAATCTTCAATGCCTTGAGTTAGACAGAGTTCTTAGATGTAATATAAGAAAAAAATTAATTGGAATCAAAATTAAAATCTTTTGCTCTGTAAATGACAGAAATAATACAAGCCAGACTAGGAAAAAATATTTGTACATTACCTGACAAAAAAAAATGTAATCAAAATATATAAAGAACTCTCAAAAGTCAACAGTAAGAAAATAATACAATATTAAAATGGGCAAAAAATTATACATTTCACTGATGATATGGTTAATAAGCACATAAAAAGATATTCAACCACTATGCTGTACATTTGAAACTAATAAATATTAAAGAT
This sequence comes from Lasiurus cinereus, assembly GCA_011751065.1. Classification (NCBI taxonomy): domain Eukaryota; kingdom Metazoa; phylum Chordata; class Mammalia; order Chiroptera; family Vespertilionidae; genus Lasiurus; species Lasiurus cinereus. Next base: position 5,957,122 of record JAAGEH010000031.1, read on the forward strand.
ATTTTTAAAATATATTTGTATTGATTTTAGAGAGGAAGGGAGAGGGAGAGATAGAAACAGCAATGATGGCAGATAATCATGGACCGGCTTCCTCCTACTTGCCCCATTCACATGCAGGTTTTTGTTTGGACATGTTTCTATTCTATTGGGTAATACCCAGAAATGTAGTTGCTGGATCATATGGTAAATGATGTTTAACTGTTTGAGGAACTGTCAGACCATTTCCCAAGGCAGCAGCACCATTTTACATTCTCATCAGTAGTGAACAAGGGTCCCCATTTCTCCATATCCTGTTAATATTCTATCTCTTTATTACAGCAATACTGGTGGGTGTGAAGTGGTAGCTCATCGTGGTTTTGTTTAGATATTCCTGATGGAAAATAATGTTGAGCATCTTTTTCATGTGCCTATTGGCCATCTGTATATCTTTAATGAAGTACCAGTACATACATCTTAGAATAACTAAAATAATTTTTTATCAGGCAATACCAAGTATTGACAAGGATGCAGAGCAACTGGAACTCTCATCTGTTGTTGGTGGGAATATAAAATAGTAAAGCCACTCTGGAAAAATAGGTTAGCAGTTTCTTATAAAGTTAAACAGCTAGCCGAAACCCGTTTGGCTCAGTGGGTAGAGCATCAGCCTGCGGACTGAAAGGTCCCAGGTTGGATTCAGGTCAAGGGCATGTGCCTTGGTTGCAGACACATCCCCAGTAGGGGGAGTGCAGGAGGCAGCTGGTCCATGCTTCTCTCTCATCGATATTTCTGACTCTCTATCCCTCTCCCTCTCTGTAAAAATTCAATAAAATATATTTTAAAATTTTAAAGTTATACATAGTTACCATTATGATCCAACAATCCCATTTTTTTGGTATCTCTCCAAGAGAAATGAAAACTTAAGTTCATACAAAAACCTGTACATAAATGTATATAGCAGCTTTTTTCATAATCATAATTCACCCAAATCTGGAAGCAATCCAAACATCTTTCAATTGGTGAATGGACAAACTGTGGCATAGCCATATAACAGAATATTCCCCAGCAATAAAAAAATGAAGCATTGATAGACACAGAACATGTATGAATCTCAAATGCACTGTGTTATGTGACAGGACAGATTTAAAGGCTACATGCAGTATGACTATATTTATATGTCATACTGGAAAGGCAAAACTATAGGAAGGTAAAACTGAGCAGTTCCTACCAGTAGTTGGGGTAGCAAAGAAGGGTTGACTTCAAACGGATAGCACAAAGGATGTATTGGGATATCCGAAGTATTATGGTAGTGGTTACATAAGTGTGCATTTGTTGAAACTTATAGAGTTGTACAAGAAAAAATGCTAATTTTACTGTATTTCAACTTTAAAAACAAATGAAACAAAAAGCAGTAGAAGGAATAGAATTTAGAGTTGAGGAGCTCACAGAACAGACAAGATTGGAGAGAAAAAGCAAGCAAATTAGAAGGTCAATACAGGAAAGCAAACACCTAACCAACAGGAAGCTCAAAAAGAGATGAAGAAAGTAGAGGGGAAAAAATGATGATGGTTTTGATGATATGAAAATTCTAGCACTGCAGGATATGATTATCTTTATTTAGATTAAAAGTTTCCATGAAGTAGCCACAACAATGAAAATAAAAAATGATATAAAGTCAGGGGATAAAGAAAAGATTTCAAAATCTTTCAGAGAGAAAAAAGGAGTCATGTAGTACAAAAGATCACACGTATGCAAAGCAATAAACTCAATAGAACTAGAAGCTAGAAAACAATATAGTTCAATATTTGAGGGGAAAGCATTTCCAACCTTGAGTCTTTATCACACTATCAATCAGATGTTAAGAGTTTTCAAAAATGAAATATTAAAATAATTTACTTTCTCAGAAAGCTACTAGAGAAATATTCAAAACCCAAATAAAAAGTTTAAACAGCAGAATAAGGTAGGAAGGCACAGTATCCTGGAAACAGAAGATTCAATATAAGAGAGAAGCAAAGGAATTTCCACTGTAAGGATGAAGGGGAACTCTGAGGACAAACATTTTGAAAGATAAAACAGAGAACAACCAGTTCAGGTAAAAGGACAAAGAATACCAGCACAAACATTGCAAAAAGCTTTTATAAATAAGTAATAGAAGTTACAGATGACCTAATGTATTTAAACATACTAGGACATATACCTCTGTTGGAGAATTTGAGGATGTTTCTATAGAAAACTGAGCAAATGAAAAGAAGTATACAAAAAGGGTAAACGTTTTATAGAAAAGGAAATGTAATCAATGAACATGGCTCAAATGTGATCAATATTATACTTAAGTAATTGTAATAATGTCAACACTGAAAACAACTCACAGGAACTGATAAAACTACCTTTTGTGTTTTTTTAATGTAAATATCTTCAGTAGATAGATGGTCATATATAGGAAGTAGGATCAGAGATAGAGAGGAGTGGCACATAAAACTTCTGGTTCTTATAAGTCTTGTAGAACTCATTAATATTTTATATTATTTACATGTATTAGCTTAAGAAATAATAAAAATTAAATCTAAAAGTTATTCAGTGTGTGAGCAAGAAAGTGAATAGCAAAATAAACTGAAAAACAAAATTTTACAGCTACAAGGGATCTCTTATAGATGAAAAATCAGGTTTCAAATAATTAGGACTTGTCCAAGTTTTCCCATCCATTCGGTAACTACTAGGATTACAACTATATATTGTTGCACGATGATTATAAAGAGGAATTGTATACCAAAGAAAAGATATGAACAAAGGCTCAGAGGTGGTTAAGTACAGGTTATGTTCCCCAAATTAGTACAATAGGAATTTATTTAATACTGTCCTTTGAAATATCTATTGCACCTGAAATCTCTTGGCTATTCTTCACCAACTAACTACACTAATCCCGTAAACCTCTAAAGCAGTGGTTCTCAAATAAAGGACTTGATAAAACACAGATTGCCCCACACTCAGAGATTGTCTCAGAGCTAGATTGGGTCTTGAGAATATCAAGTTCTCAAGTGTTGCTGATGCTGCTGGTCCAGGACCACACTTTGAATAGCAGTGCTTTAGAACAACATGTTCCACAAGTTATTACTAAGTGTTGTTAAAATAGTTTCAAGGCCAAAATTTCAGGAACACTGCATACTATAATCCTACTTTTGAGTTGCAAAAAAAGAAAAGTTTGGGAAAGGCCAGGTCAAAGTTAAGCAGGTTAACTTAATCCATTTATTAAGATGTTGTATGCACTATAGCTATTACTTTTAAATTGTTTCAAAGTTTGAGAAATTTGCTCCAGAAATTTTTCTATGACCATACCTAAAGTTGTTAGGATAATTAGCTAAGACACTGCATATCAAGTGAGTAATAAGTGCTTACTGAAGTATTGATAAATGTCAGCTGCCAAATAAAACAGTAAGAAATTATTCTTTGGTAAAAGGAAAGAGGGGAAGGGGGAGGGAGAACCAGAAGGAAGGGAGGGAACAATTTTACCTAAATTCTCCTGGAAATTGAATCAAAGTTCAAATATACTCCCCAGAAAAAATTTTCCCCAACCCTGATGGAGTTCCTTCCTTTAACACCAGAAAATAGTAGGAAGAAAAATGACTGCCTTAAAGACTTTTTAGACACTGTACTCTAGATATTGATTAAAATAAAACAAATTGAAGAAAACAAACATAACTAAAAATAAGTATTTATTTGATGCATTAGAAAACTGATGTGCTTTAACTTTATAATTACTACTTTTTATATTGATTAACTTGAAAATGTGATTTATTTTAATTGCTAAAATTCTATTTCTTCTTTCACTAATCAAATAGAGAAATTCACTGTAGTACAACATATGAATATAATGTTAATAATTCTAAGATAATTTATTCTAATATATTCCTAATCTTATATTGGAATTATATGGAGAATTCTTATGTAAGATAATTCTAATATTTTAATTCTAAAATAACACTCCATGTTTCAACCAATTAAATAAGGTATATGTCTGAATTTTCTAAGCATATATTACCTGCAACATATGTAGTTGTAAATGTATATGTAACATGATACTTCAGAGTTATTTTAGAGTCTGAGAGGCAATATGGTACCATGAAAACATTATGAACTTGGTTACACCACTTTAATCTTTGTAGTTGCATAATCTCTAAGTTTTCTTTAAGGTCTAAGGAACTGTGATTCTGTGATTCAATGGTGAATAACAGATTTGCCCTCCCTTCAGTTGGTCAAATTTGTGATCAACATTAACCATAAAAATAACTTTTAGGGGGATTAACCTATTATCCTGGCAAATTGTAGTGTTGATTAATACTTACAAAAGTGAAAATGAACAGTAAAAAAGATATATAGCCTCTCACAGACATTTTTCCAATCATAACTATCAGTTCAGCAAATACTTTAGAAGCACATGTGACAGTAAATGAGTAACTCATAATTATGTATTGCGTTAACAAAGAGCCTAATGTAGTATATCCTAAAATAATCACTATGAATGAAAACATTCCATTTAGTTCCTTTTATCAATTGTAAACAGTGCTGCACAAAACATTATAGGTAATAGATACAGAATATACAGTGTAAGAGTATTAAGGTTAGTTTCAAAATATGTTTGTTTGGTATGTTTTAACCTTGAGCAAAGTTTATAATTTGTTAGGAATTACTAAACTTAAATGTATTTAACTTGAGGGTTTAATTTTTAAGAAATCTAGTAGTTATGAATAACTGCAGTGTCCTCAGTCTAGGGATTTTTAACCTGGGGCCTCAAAGTATCTGTAAACTCCCTGAGATTCACAGGAGTAGAGAGAAAACCAAGTTTTAAATATTTTGAAGGGTTCCATGACTCAAAGAATCTTAGAGAGCAGGACTGTAGCCATCAAAATAAAATGTTAGAGTACAAATCAACATAAATAATTGTAGCAAGAATGTAAACATTCATAAAGCCAGTAAAGATTTAGAAGTGAAATACCAAGAGAAATATGTAATGGTATAAAAGGGCCTCAAAATATTTTTCAAGAATATAAAAGTCAACAAGCATATTGCTACATTCCTTTTGAAGCTAGCTAGATTGATTTGTCCATCTTTGGTCTAGCCACCTACAAAGGTATTAGAATTAAAAGAATATGCAATATTAAGATTGTTAGAATATTCATGTAAGAAGTAACCATTTAACAAAGAATTAAACTGTGTTTGGTAATTATCCTAGACCTTTCTCCATGTAATCTTTCACAGGAAAGCATTATAACTACTGCTTTTACTAAATATCTAATTTTTAAAATCATTATATTTTACTAAAAATTCCCAATAGGTCCCATTATTTGAAAGACCCTAAAATAACACTAGGATACTACATGAAGTTCAGCACTGCTATTTTAGATGCCATTCTTATAAAAGCTTGATCCTACAAATTCCACCATACAACATGATGGTAACATCTTTCTCAATGAGCAAACCAGATATTTTGTATTCAAAGGACAGTATGAAATGAATGTGTGCAAGATGTGTTTCTGGGAACCAATACCTAATCCTAAACAAGATAAAACAATACAATGTTACAGAGACACATTTATCATTTAGGAAAGCCCACTGTGTTTCAGGCAAAGAACTCAAAAGAATGAGCTCCTCCTCAACTAAACTATAAGAGTTTCTCTGTACTAAGAATTGTGTCCTCTGATAACAAAAGTAGGTTCTTATGCATTTATCTTTAAAGACTAATTGACTAAATGGGCTTGACATATTTAGGAAGTTCAGCTGAGAGTACCTGATGGTCAATTATATAAAAAAGGTTGGAAATGAGTTAAAGACTGGAGGACTAAATAGTGACACCATATATCGGATAAAGATTTCAGAAAAATAAATAGGAGAAATATGATTTTAGTTTGAGGCACATTTAAGGTACTTACATGGCAAGTAACTGGAAAATAGCACTCAGGAGTTGAAATCAGAGTTGGGGGCAGTGATAGGGTCAACAGTAGAAGCCCTTGGTGTAATGACAATATCAAGAAAAACATATAGAGAGAAGAGGACAAGCCTCACATGGTTTGGCTCAGTGGATACAGCCTGCAGACTGAAGGGTCCCAGGTTTCATTTCCATAAAGGGCACATGCCCGGATTGCAGGCTCGATCCCCAGTATGGGGTGTGTGGGAGTCAGCTGATCAATGATTTTCTCTCATCACTGAAGTTTCTGTGTCTCCTTCTTTCTCCCTTCCTCTCTGAAATCAATAAAAATATTTAAAAAAATAAAGAGAAGAGGTCCAAAAATAGAATCTAAAACACAATGATTTAAAGCAGAAAAAAAGAGCTAGTACATAACTTGAAACCAAGTAAACTACTGTGATTTTTCTCCATGTAGATTTTATGAGTAGAAATCAGTATGTCTTTAAATAGCAATGCAAAAACTGAAATAGAATATATACTTGTACTTATCACACAATTTAAATTTCTTGGAATATTTCAAATTTTTTGTCCTCCTGTTCAGATAAATGATGGAAATACACTGGAATTCAGTGTTCCAATTACAATTCCCAGATCATCATTTGGATACTGAAGTAGTATAAAAGTCCTTTTTCACATTATGCTCTGGGCTCAGTTTCCTCATTTGCAAATGGGACAGTAATAGTACCTACTTCATAGAGATTAAGCAAGTTCACACAACAAAGTGTTTTAAATAGTAGCTGACACATACTAAGCATGCACCAGGTGTTAACTTATCATTCTCTACTCCCCCATAAAAAGGTATGCTAATTGTAGAGCAAAAAATTGATTAGCCCATAGCTATCAGGACCACCAATTCCCAAATCTTTTCCAAAAATCAATTTCAAACCATCTTCTAGTACATCTCATTTCTCAGACTATATGCAGATTTTTGGTCATCTCTGAAAATTTTACTTTGAACAAATCAGAGGGATTAAGTGCTTATCCTCTCTAATAAAAGCGCAATATGCAAACTGATCATCACTCCACTACACCCACCAGCCACAGGCACCCGCCAATCAGGAGTGAGTATGCAAATTAACCCAACCAAGATGGCTGAGGCCACAGAGCAAGCAGGAGAGCTTAAGGCTACAAACTTTCAATTATAGAAGATAAATACATCCGAACAAAAATGGCAGCAGCCACAGAGCTGTAGAGCAGGAGGCTTGACTTGCCCCTGGTGATGGAGGAAGCCAAGTTTCTGCAGTCCTGGCCTGCCTTGGCCTCTGCTTAAGTCCACAAAGTTTCAATTACAGAAGATAGATAAATCCCAGATGTCAGGGCCTCCACTTGGGTCACCAGGGGGCGTGGCCAGCCTGCAAACCACCACAGGCCCCTTGCCCAGGCTTCCCCATGCCCCAAGGGAACCCCCACCCTGATCCAGGACACCCTTCAGGGCAAACCAGCTGGCCCCCACCTGTACACCAGGCCTCTATCCTATCTAATCAAAGAATAATATGCAAATTGACCATCACTCCAACACACAAGATGGCTGCCCCTATGTGGTCAAAGATGACTGCTCCCATGTGGACAAAAGATGGTCACCACAAGATGGCCAGCAGGGGAGAGTAGATGGGAGACACCAGGTCTGCAAGGGAGGGCAGTTGGGGGTGACCAGGCCGGCAAAAGAGGGAAGTTGGGGGCAACCAGGCCTTTAGTGAACGTCAGTGTGGGGGGGAACCCAGGCCTGCAGGGGAGAGCAGTTAGAGGTGACCAGGCCTGCAGGAGAAGATAGTTACAGGCAATCAGGCTGGCAGGGGAGTGGTTAGGGGGTGATCAGGCTGGCAGGCAGAAGTCGTTAGGGGCAATCAGGAAGGCAGGCAGGTGAGCAGTTGGGAGCCAGCAGTCCTGGATTGTGAGAGGGATGTCAGACTGCCTGTTTAAAAACGGGCAGTCTGACATCCCTCAAGGGGTCCCAGATTGGAGAGGGTGCAGGCTGGGCTGAGGGACCACCTCCTCTGCACGACCAGGCCTCTAGTACTATAATAAAGAGCCAAGAAAATATTTACATTACTACTAGTTATTTGTGATTTTTAGTCTTAGAAAACTTTCTCAAACTATCAAATAAGCAACACAAACTTTTTATATTGCCCTTTGTGCCTAGATTATCTGCCTTTAGAAGTACACAAAGTAGTGCTCTAAGGTATCTAAAATCAGACAACTGAAAGAACTTTTACATGACTATTTTTAAATATTCTAGAACCTCACATCAAGTTCATCAATTATACTCCAAATCCTTCTTGCTCTTATTTTCTTTTCTCCTAAATTATAAGCATACAGTAACCTAAGAATCCTTACTTCCCAGTCATCCCATCCTCACATTTTTCATCTATTCCAACATCAACTTTCTGTTGTCCACTTCTAAACCTATCCACAATGTGAATTTCTCAAAATATTAAACTTTCCCTTTTGCTTCCGTATTCCTGGAAATCTAAATAACTCTAACAGGAAACTGCTCAAAAAATTGCATTCCACTTACTAAAATCAAGAATCTGTAGCCCTGTCATGTAATACTCTTCTAATTCCCAAAACCTACAATTCTGTTTTAAAGTCTTCAATTCATTCAATCAAGCATTAATTCTACCCCATAGCATTTTGCTAGCTTCCAAAAACTCAGTAATCACAGATGTCTATGTCTGAATGAAGGCTGTCATAAACCAAAGGAAAACCCAATTAAGTGTTTAATTCCTAGTAAAATAAACTAATTAAGCAACTCCTGGAAATAAACAAAACTTTCCTTGGAAGGAATTAAAGTAGCTGAAATAAATGCTAGGCAAACGAATAAAAAGAAACAAAAAGCTTACAATATACATTATGGTATGATAGAAAAAGAGCCCAGGACTGGCAGTAAGGAAATGCTTCTTAGGGGCAGCTTTGTCAAAGGCTGTTATTTCAGACAAGTCCTAACCTCTGGCCTTCTTCCTCATCTGAGAGATGATGGGAATGAACAAATGATCTTGAAGATTCCTGCCAAATCAAAATGATTCCAAGATATCCTTTGATTTTTAAACCCCACATTTCATAAAGGTATAATCAAGAGATGTCACTACACACAATTCAAACCATTGGTTAAAAGCCTTTGCTAAATGAAATAATGGAATCTGGGTTTTGTAGTCTAGTGAGAAAGAAGCAAGCAGAGGATTTGGATTTCTATATTTTTCTTTGTCTGCGGTTTGAGTATGCCCTTTCATTTGTTTCAATTCTCTATGATTAGTTCTTGATATAAAACAACTAAAGGTGAGTGATCAACATAAAGTCATAGTTTTTCTCAAGTTAGAAAAACACATTTGGAAAAGAGCCCAGAAAAGTAAATTCTCTTCATGGATTTAAATAAGGCCTTTTCTACAACTTTAGTATAAAAATACAATTTTGATTATGGTGCTGTGAATTTTTCAACTGTGTGGATTACTCACTTTTTAGAACATTCTCAGCAAAATTTTAGTCCAACTTGGCTTCCTCCTGCTACCCAGAGTACTTCTCAGCCACCACCTTCTACCATTAGTAAGAATTTATTATTAGCCCAAGTAAAACACAATCAGGAAAATAAATGTACAGAAATACAGTGTATCCCAAGTAAAATATTTGGAATATTCAATGTTTTGGGATAATTTAATGGAAAGCAGGTCATCACAGTGAATGCTCTATTTTCATGGATGAACTTTATCTAAACTTTCTGCCAGAAAACCATGAATATTTAAGGATAACCTAATTTTAAAGGTCTTGAGACCAGTTATGCACATCATAATTTCATAATATAGGGTGAGGCAAAAGTTGGTTTACAGTTGTTTGTATGAAAAAAAATATGTAAAAATAAACTTTCCCATACTAACACCTGTAAAACTACTTTTGCCCCATCCTCTGTATCTATCTTGAGTTCTGTGAACTGTAAAACCATATATTTATTCCATACACATCAGAACATTCATTTGTAAAACTAATTTTATAAGTAAAATTATGTTACAGTAAATGTTATATCACTGTACGAGAGGTTTCTTAAAGAACACAGCAAATCCTATTGGCTTGTTCCTTTGGTTTACTCTTCTCAAACCAGTCAAGTTCTGACATTAGGCAAGATTACTGTCACTATATTTTAGGGGGAAAAAGTGAACACATCCACTTCACTTTAATATTCAAGATACAAGTCATTTCTTCAAGCACAATGGATCAATTGACTTGATAGTTTATCATTTTTAAGTAATTGTTAAGCTTTTTATTTCACAGAACATAATCCATCATTTTTGCTTTTTTAGAATTTGATTCCTTGAGTTATAAATTTAAAGATGTTGACGTTGATTCTCAGAATTTTTTTACAGGTTACTGTTTTATTTTCTTACTCTAAGAAAAATCAAACTACATTTGATAATGTTGTCAGAGTTTCAAATTTTATTCATTTTTTTTCATGATTCCAATTCCACTTGGGATTCTAGGATGAAACCCGTAAATGCTCACTACATACTTCTAATACTTAAAAAATAAAGATCAGGGGGAAATCTAATAAGTCTACTAAACTGTAATTACTATTTGAACCCAAATGCTAATATTCACACCATAAAATTTTCTAACATTCTTTAGATGTAGGAAGTTAATTAATTTATATTACTCTGCAAAATATAACTTATGTATTTAATTTGATTTAACCATATTCCATTGGTTGGATTTGGGGGGATGTTTTTAAAGTGTTGAGAGTTTAATGTTTATTTTTGTAATCCAACAACTTTATCCAAAAATGCAGAAAATTTTTCTGGCTGGCCAGGAGGAAAACATTTCAGTGTTGATAAGTCCATTGACTGTAACAGTCCAGGAAGCGTGCTAAAACAAAAGAAGAAAAATATTAGGTAATATGGGAGAAAATTTCAGCATTCACCTGCTGCCCATTTGATGAATGAATCTAACTTCCAAGAATACTGTGAAGCTTCTCAAACTATACATTTAATGTAATATATTTTAATATTATAGGTATATAAACTAAGATTAAAGCAATACAAAGAGCTACATATCAACATCAATTCAAAAGATACTGTCTTATGTCAATTGAAATATTTCAGAAATGTTATTTCATGAAGGATGTGGTCATATGGCTTTGAAATACTTCTCAGGACTAGGCAGATATAAATTGAAACTAAATTTATGAAAACAAAATAAATGAAACTAAAAGTAACAGCTGCCGGACAAGAACAATAAGCTTGGGAAACTACTAGACCATGCATGAAGATAGTGGAATAACTTTTTGCCAGTAATTTACTATAATAAATCCAGTGTAAATTAAACAATGTACAATCACCATGCTTGTTGGAAATAAGATTCCAAACCATAACATAAAACTATTACTTCAGGAATTTAATTAAACCAGCCACTTAAATTAGAACATACAACCACCTAGCCTAAATTTAGGGCAAATAAATAATATACCTAAGATGAAAGTACAATCAATTACTGATTCTTATGGCATTCATGTGTATGATTTTCTTGAAATTAATATAAGAAAAAAAGACTTTTAAACCTTTAATAAATTGTTAAGAGATTCATACAGCTTCCTTTTCAGCCTGAATAAAGAGTCAGGACAGGTAATCCTTTATGAAATCAATGTTTTCCTTTTTTAAATGTACTGACACAAATTCAAAGCTGATTTAACATTTTAAATGAAAATACTCATCAAGTGTCTGAAAAAATTGACTTTCATAAAACTGGAAGATTAGTTTCTTACTCTCAACTACCTCAGATATGTCCATTATCTGAGGTCTACATAATTCTGATTATCTAGATTCTCCCTGACTTATAATACCTTGAAGAATGGCTTCTATATTACAAAGCCAGCCTGACATTCCCTCTCTTCCATCATTATAGGGATTATGACATCAAAAAATACTCCTGAAACAATCAATGAATCTGTCTCTTCTCAATGAGTAGGAATCCTTGTTGTTGTTGTTTTTACTGAAATATGCTTAGTACCTAGAATAATGTAGGCACATAGAAGGTGCACAGTAAATATTTAATGAATGAACAAGTATTTACTAAATGTCTAGGAGACAGATTCAGTAAAGCTTAAAAGAAAAGGTTACTATGTTCTAACATGTTTCTTCTAAAGTTTACTTTTTATTTTCAAATAAACTTCAACTTATTATAATATAAAAATACAGGGTGGGCAAAAGTAGGTTTATAGTTGTGAGTTTGTGAAGCAGTTATTTCTTGTATTATTATATTATTTATTTGTATTACAACTATAAACCTACTTTTGCCCATCCCTGTATGTATTTTTGAAATACTTCTATGAGGTCTCTGCTTTTTAAAACATCAAATTAGGATAGCTCTTCAAGTCAAACAATTGGAAATTACTGACCTGACCCTTTGGCAAGCTTCTAGTGTCTCAAGAAGAATTAATAGAAAACAAGCAGCAATTTTCTTCTTCCTTCTACTGTGATGTTGATCAGTTCCTGTTGAATTCTAAGGTACTTCTAGAAAATAATACTCCTTACCATAATGTAATTCCCCTGCTTAAAATACTCCAATGACTTCTCGCCAAACATAGAATAAAATCAGAACTCTTACATGAGCTTCTCTGCCCAATATCTTATACTACATTCTCCCTTGCTTACTATACTGCCCCGCTAACCATCCCTCTGTTCCTCAAACATGCCAAACTGTAAGCTCATTCCTAGCTTAGGGCCTTTGCAATTGCTATTCCTTCTGCCTCTAGAGCAGTGGTTCTCAACCTTTTTTTGGCCATGCCCCACCTAAGCATCTCTAAAATCCTGATGTCCCCCCCATGACATATAATTCTTATTATTCAAAAAGTGAACTCCCATTCACATGGAGGAAGCCTAAAAGGCCATTTACTTGGTCTAATCAAGCTGCCAAAGAACATGGCATCCATGAAAGAGAAAAATAAAAGAACGAAAGGACAGTTGAAGTACTGAGGAAAAAATCACTAAGAAATTGTTTAAAATAATAATATGAAGTGATATGAACAAATAAAAAGTTTCAGAACATATAATAGAAAACTAAAATGCATAAATATGTCACAATATATAAGTATATACTATACATGAGGCCCCTAAAATCATAAGAAATGCAAAAAATTCACTGTTAATAACTCATTCTTTAATTACCACCCATTGCCCATATTGGGAAGCACTGCTGTAGAGCTTCACATGATTGGCTCTTCCTTTTCATTCCAGTCTTAGCTTAAATGTCAAATACCATCATGCCTTCCCTAACCATTTTATGTAATTAGTCTTCACCCAACCTATCACTCCACCCTGACTTATTTTCTTCATAACACATTTCACTATGTAAAATTTTATTGGTTACTTACTTATGAACTGTTTATTATCTCCTGCCATTAGAACATTAGTACCATAGGACTTTATATCATGTTTACCACTGTATCCACAGTATCTAAAACAATGCCTGCCATACATTAAATATAGTTGAATTAATGAATGAGCAAACTTAAGAGATTCCAGGGGATTTACTGAACGCAAAACCTGAATTAAAAATAAGCAAATGGTCCAGCCAGTATATCAGTGGTTGAGCATCAAACTATGAACCAGGAGAACACCGTTCGATTCCTGGTCAGGGCATATGCCCAGGCTACGGGCTGGATCCCCAGTGTGGGGTGTGTAGGAGGCAGCTGATCAATGATTCTCTCTCATCATCAATTTTTCTATCTCTCTCTGCTTCTCACTTCCTCTCTGAAATCAATAAATATTAAAAAATAAATAAACAAATGCCTTCTTTGAATAATGAATATCTAAATAATTAACTCAAACATATTCTCAGAGATTTGAGCACCCAGATGAACATATATTACATGCACACACATGCTCAGATACTTACATGCAATGATGTAGGCACAGATCATAGTTGGAGTAGAAGACAAACAAATGAGAGGATTCGACAGGTGAGAAAAATCAAAGAATGTTTGATAAGTGGGAAAAAGTAAGAGGTTGAAGAGACAGATGGGGTAGGTAGCTGGGTAAGAATAGGTAGGAAGGAAATTAAGGCAAGAAGTCAAATAATGAGTCTCTAGTATACCTGCAGGTACAGTAAAAGAGATGCCCGTCTTTTTGTAGCTGTTTTGCCAATTCCAGCTGGTGATTGTTCATCAATTTTTCATTTATAACCACTACAAGAGGCTTTCTTTTTTCCAGAGTCTCCAAACAGCTTCCTGCACCTACAAACATACATCAAATTCGTTAATAAAGGTTTTTTAAAAAGTTAAGCCAATAAATATATGAAAAGATGCTCACCTCACTAGCTATTAAGGAAATGCAAATCAAAACTACAATGAGATACCACCTCATACCTATTAGAGTGGCCATTATCAAAACCACAGTAATAACAAATGTTAGAGTTTGTGAAGAAAAAGGAACCCTCATTCACTGCTAGTGGGAATGTAAACTAGGACAGCCACTATGTAAAACAGTATGGAGGTTACTCAAAAACTTAGGAGTTAATTACCATATACTCAGCAATCCCTCTTCTGGATATTTACCCAAAAAAACTTGAAAACATTTATTTGCAAAGATGTATGCATCCCTATATGCACTGCAGCATTATTCACAGTGGCCAAGACATGTAGACAACCAAAGTGTCCTTTGATAGAGGATTAGATAAAGGAAATGTGGTAGATATATAACATGGAATATTATTCCTCCATAAGAAAAGAGACAACACTGCCACTGGTGACAACACAGATGAACCTCAAAAATATTATGCTAAGCAAAATAAGTTAGTCAGAAAAAGCTAAGAACTATATGATTTCACTCATATGTGGGATATAAAACTGAAACTTATGACACATACAACAGTATAGTGGTTACCAGAGGAAAGAGGATGGTGGTAGTAAAGGTTAATGTGTGCCATATTTATGGTGACAGAAGATTTGATTTTGGTTGGTGGGTCCACAATACAATGTACAGATCATGCACCATAGAATTGTACACTTGAAACCTTTATGATCCTTTTAACCAATTTCACCCCAATTATTTAAATTTAACAAAATGTTTTCAAAAGTTAAAGTGTTCCACCAAGTTTTGTGCTAAAACTCTAAAGATGAAAACCTTAGTTGGCAGAACTACAAACCAGGACTTTTAATTATACATTCAAAATACCAAAAGTATAGTTATCAGTTGCTCTTTAATTTTATAAACCTAACTTGATAAATACATTTTTTAACACTGCCAATAAATTAAGTGCTTTGCCACTTGCCCTCTAGTAGGATGCCCTGGGCATGGGTTTCAAATCCAAATAAAAATTCAGGTTCAACATACTGTACATGAAAGTGTTCTGCACATCTATTAAAAAGGTAGAAAAGGCAAGCCCTCAATAGTGACAGGCACCAATAAAGAAAAACTCTGAACACTGCTAATGAGTCTGCCTGTGAGGGTCGATCCCAGAAAAAAGTCAAGGGTAAACCTCCACAAATGTGCATATATACAATATTTGCATCAACTCAACTTTAAAACCTAAAATCATTTGATATTTTCTGTGGCAGGGAGGAGACTGGTAAATGAATAGGCAAATCCTTTATGGGTAAATAATGCTAGGGTAGTAATAAAAACACAGACTCCAGCATCAGACTGTTATCTGTCTACCACTTACTAACTAGAAAAGTTACTTGACCTCTCTGTCTCCATTTTTTTCATTTGTAAAATGAAGATACTAATAGTACTTAATTCATAGGATTGTTTGGGAGGATTCAACCAGTTATACACACATAATATGTATAACAATACCAAAAGCTGTTTGCTATTATCCATTTCCAATCACCAATTTGTTAGTGCTGTCTACTTCTAAAGACTTTTCTCTCTCCAAAGAAGGCTTTTTAAGAACCACAAAACTTCTTTGCTCAGTTATCTCCAGCAGTCATAATTGTAATGCTGTCCCAAAACAGCTCTTCTGAAGGTATGGGCAATGTAACTAGATCAGGGTGGGTGGCTGAAGAGCAGGCAATGATACACAATATGTAACTGTTATAGAATATATAGAATATTTTTACTTAATTTATTTCACATTCACTAAAAATGTAAAACATCTTTCAGTCAATCTCTCCATGACTAATCCAACCAATTAGATGGTTTAACACTACTGCAGATCAAGCCCAAATACCTCAACTGACAACTCTTTACACACATCATTGGGTCAATTATTTTGCTCGTGGTTAAAGTTTCTTACTGTAAAGTTGGGCTATGGTAATTAATTTCCCATCCTTTTAACCACCCAGAAATAATAGGTTCTGTCCAATGTTCTCAATTGTAATGTTCAAATAAGTCTTTTATTCAAAAGGGTTACAAATCAGTTACTCTAATGATTTTATCTCCAAAAAGTTCAAGTTTCTGTTCTCAAAAAAAACAAACAAAAAACCATTAAGATTCTAAGGCACTTTACCTGCGTGACTTATAACAAGATCTGCTTTCTCAAGGTCTTCTTTCAATGAATCCTTGTACCTATAAACATCCAGAGTAAATGACTCAGTACTGAATGGTTCAGGTACAACCTTTCCTCTGCCTATTTGTAGGACGAGTCGGTTGTAACCAAGGCTCTTGATGATCTGAAAAGAGGCAAAACAGAAAAAACAGGCCTTTTAAACAGGTTACTGTAAAGATAGTAGTAACAACAACAGACCCTAAAGTCGCTGTTCAGATTTGAGGACGGGCTGCCAAATAGTCTAAATGGAGACTATTTCTGTTCGATTTCCAAAACGACCCATTTGCACCGTCCCGGGCCCTGACAAGGTACCTCACTAGTCCTAAAGGATCTATGCAACCCAGCTCACGGAGTCCTGAAAGAAGTGGCCCCGCAAGAAATCTGAGACCAAGCAAAGATTTTGAAAAAGGCGCCGAAAACTCGACCGGAGACAACTAAGAGCTCCCAGGTCCGATTGTGCAGAGACGCCGCACCACCTCAGACTACAGACCGGCCGCGGGGCTGCCCCAAAGGCGCCGGGCTGCCCGAGAGCGGTGGAGGCAGGACTAGAGCGGCGAGCAGAACGGGCTGAGCTGAGTTCAGCCAGGTAGATTCGTGTCGGAATCGGGTCTGGCAAAACGTGCCCAGGGGGCCCAGGGGGCCCAGGGACCCAGGGGCCCACAGCTCTCGGGAGGAGAGGGCAGTGAGGCGGGCCTAAACCCTACAGGCGGAGCCACAGGAAGGAGGGACCAAGCCAGAAAACAGAGGCGGAGGCGGGGATTTTGAGGAGAAAAGCCCAGGAAAGGAGGAGCCTGAGAAAAGACAGGGAGGTGTGGCCCGGGAAGGCTGCAGGAAAGCGGACTGAGGTAGAGGACTCTGACGCGGGGAGGAGTCAGCAAAGGAACGGTGGCACCTGGTGTCCCGCTCAGGAGGGTTCTTCGTAGCTCGGCTGTCGCGCTAGGTTACCGAGGGTGGAGGCGGCGGCGAATGGAGAGCTCAGCGAGGCGCACCCGCTTGCCGCCCTCCCGCAACCCGACTCACTTGCAGACAGTCGTGCGCCAATACACAGGCAATGAGGTCGTCAAAGCTGGTGGTCCCCACTGTAACAAACACGCACTTCATCGCGAGGGTTCCCAGGCCAGAATCACAAGGCTCGGATGTGACGTACTGGCATCACGTGAACTGCGTGTTCAGTGCGAGAGGCGGAAGTTGGCCGGGGCAGTCAAAGTGCGGCGGGAATTGGGTGTCTGTTGCCCAGTGGGGGATGGGCCAAAGACACTTAAGTGATTGTCAGCCTCTGTCGGAAGTCATTTACGTGGAAGAGTTCCTGGGACACTCACATTAAGGAGGTGGGAGAGTTAACAGATTTAAGTTTATTTTTTTCAAAAGTGTCGGTTAATAAAATAATAATAAAACCTCGCGCCGTATTTTAAAATTGTTGTGTGATTCATTGCTTGGGTACCACAAATCTTAACGATACAGAAGTTTGGGATTCCTTATTTTCTATCATGTTTTGCCAAGATATGTACACATGAGCGATAGTTTTACTTCGAGTCTGTTGAAAGACTATGAGATAAAAAAGTGCCTTTCTAAAATCACTCATTAGAATGGGCTCTTCCAACTATGGTTCTCAAGAAGCCAGAACTCTATGGCTGACTGGTCTTTTAGGAAGCTGCAGCAAGGCAATTTTACCTCCATTAGCAAGCATTGCGTGTAAAATAGAGGCTTTGGCCTAAAGCTTATATCTGTAATGCATTGAACCCATCCGTTGAACCATTTAAAATGTGGAATTTATGGTAAATTTAATTTATGATGAAATGTAAAATTATACATTAGCTTGAATATGTACCACAGATAAATTACAATTAGTCAAGTACAGGAGAGGTGATTTCTCAAGACTGTTATTAAAATCATTGCCCCCTCTATCTGGTTCTAATGTTTTCTGTTTCCAACTTAAAATCTCATTTTAAGTCATATTTATACTTTGCCCTGGCTGGTTATATACCAAAGGGAGCCTGTAAGAAGAAATTGTTTTAAAGAGAAAAAGGATTGGAGTTGAATTAGACATAGATCATAGGCTGAAAAAACCTTTTCATACCTTTAAGTCTTGTAACTTGGGTAATTGTCTTTCTGAGGAATTATATGCTGCTATCCCTCTCTTGATTCTAAATTTCACAAATTAATGATACAGTGAAACTACAGTTTCATAATAACAGTAAATGTAGAAAGATAATTATTGAATAATAAAACATAATCATATTCTGCACAATAAGAGTAATAAACTATTTATTGAAATACTAGTATAAGACAAAAATATTTCAAAATACTTTGTAATTTAGAAAGACCTTTACCTCTGTGTCTCTGAAATCTTTTCCTATGCCTGCAAGATATTAAATGAAAGGAGCAATATTCTGTTGATCTCACAGAGAGAATAAGCACATATATAAATTCAGTGTTCTTAAATTACCAGAAAATGAGAAAATTGAACTTCTAATACTTTTACTGTGCTAAATTTTAGTAAAATATCTTGCAGAAACTGATCCAAAACTTATAAGAATCCAAGGTAACAGTTTTGGCAATAAATTCTTTTCTGTTTTGTTAGTTTTAAGTATAATTGTTAGTTATAATTCAAACATGTATTTTATTTACTTGGATGTGTTTTCCCTAAATTTATACCAACTTATTGATCAAATTAGCATTATTTTTAAAAAGGATTACAATTTTGAAAAAGGTACATTTGTATGGATGAAAAAGCAGCACATACTACACCTGACAATTCAAGAGAGGCCTGAATGGTGGGCCTTATAAACTCACCGAAAGTAATCGCATAGGATGATCTGAAATTAAAATTTCTAACTAAAAACGAGTCATGGTATGCAGTCTTGTCCTAGGCTGGTTCTTCCTTGACAATGGTCAATCTTTACCTTAACTGAGCCTGTTTATTGTCTTTTTGCATCTAAGATAACACACCTTTGGAATGTCAGAATAATTTTCTTTTTCTTTATCACACCCTATCCCTGTACCCACCACACCACAGCGGGAGAACACAGCCCCTCATTGTTATCTTGAATACCATCTCATTGTGCTGTAAATGTTAATTGTTAACTATTTTATACCCACTATGTAAAAGACGTATTTGTCTCTCCATTTTACTTTCTATCCAATCTCAGAGATCTCCTAATTTTGCTTTCTCCTGCCTGCCTAATTTATCACCAGTGGATTTTATATAACCCATTTACATCTCCTCCTTTTATTGCAATGTATAAAATAAGCTGCAA
Source organism: Lasiurus cinereus (assembly GCA_011751065.1). Taxonomy (NCBI): domain Eukaryota; kingdom Metazoa; phylum Chordata; class Mammalia; order Chiroptera; family Vespertilionidae; genus Lasiurus; species Lasiurus cinereus. The sequence continues at coordinate 5,976,778 of JAAGEH010000031.1, forward strand.
AACTGCCCTTCTCTGAAACATTTCTCAACCTGCTAAGAGTTTGCTTCCTGGCAATTGTCATCAATTATGCTTGTATACGCTCATAAAAATTCTCTGCAGGTTTAGACATTTCTTATATTGACATTTGTTTTCAACTACACTAAATCAGTATTTTGACAAATTATTTCAACATCAACAGTGCTTTTGAACTATGGCATCTTGAAGATAATTCCCAAGATCTTTAAGCAACTTCAAATCATGGACTGACTTTAAATTAATGGATAATAAATTGAACAGCTAAGTGCTTTTTAAGTTAAATAGAATATTTGAGCATTGGTTTAAATTAAACATTTAAGTTTATATACATTTGCCTCTTATTTGAAATGCTATAGAGAAACTATATCTTAGAATTGTATAATGCTAATTTTTTCGACTTTAGGAGATTATAAAAGGATTTGTGTGACTGCAGAAAGTTTTGTCATGTCTTAAGTTCTATTAGTTTGTTAACATGCTTGTATATGAAAGACAGTTCTCAATCATCCACCTGCAACTTTCTCTTTAAATTAAGTCGCTTTAGTTCAAAGTTTTAATTACAGTAAACCCTCGATTTTGCAGATCTTGATTTAATGGTTTTCGGATTTAACAGACACAATTTCTGGTCCATATATCATATGTGAAAATTTATACCCTGTTAATTTTAAAATAATTTTAACCAATATTTGCTTATAATTTAATTAACAGATTATTTCTGTTACTAATTACTGTTTTTTTTAATATATTTTATTGATTTTTTGTTTACAGAGAGGAAGGGAGAGAGATAGAAAGTCAGAAACATCGATGAGAGAGAGACATCGATCAGCTGCCTCCTCCATGCCCCACAGTGGAGATGTGCCCGCAAGCAAGGTACATGCCCCCGACCGGAATCGAACCTGAGACCTTTCAGTCCGAAAGCCAACGCTCTATCCACTGAGCCAAACCAGTCTCGGCAAATTAGTGTTATTTTTAACGAATTGTAGCAAATAGGCCATATGTTGAAAAAAACTCTGCAGTAATTTTGCTGACATAAATAAATATTACATATCTACAACTAGAGTACACATATTTAAATGCAAGAGTTGTCGCTCAGAAGCAGTATTCTGCAAATGATTACTATGTACTGCATCATGAGCTATAATTGGTTCTCTTATCACCTGGCATGACTTTCTGTAGTAGTTTTAACCTGTGCTGCCTATGTTCCTACTTGTCCTAAGCCATGCCCCAGGTGTGTGTGTTTACTGGTGAATGCATGCATTTATTAGATCTATTCATATAAATTTTAAATTATAGTAATACATATAGAAAACTTTTCTGTGAAGTTAAACTTTTCATATATACTTAATTTGAATGACACAAATATATCTACATACGTAAAAACAGGTAAACAAATTTGTCAATTTTTAAACGTACACATTCAGAAAACTTATCATATATTAACATACACCCCCTCACCAGAATTAGTCCATTATATCAAGGTTTTTCTGTAATTTGGGGGTGGTTGAGGCTCTTCAAGGGGGTAATAACAGTGACAGAGAATGACAACAGTATATGTGCTTTTGTTTATCAAGGAAAAATAATAGTTTTTTTCTAAAGCAGCTTTTTTTTGGTATACAGACCTTTTATACTCTTAAAAACTATTGAGAACCTCAAAGAGCTTTTGTTTATGGATGATAATGTGGGTTATAACTGTTGATATTTACCATATTAGAGATTACAAATGAAAAAATTTAAAAATATTTGTTGTGTCATTGGGAAATAGCAATGATGACATATTGTATGTTAACATAACCTATTTTATAAAAAAATATATTTTGCAAACAAAATGTTTATGAAAACAATAAACTCACATTTTTGCAAATCTCTTTTGCTATGTGGACTAACAGAAGAAAGCTGGATCCTTGTATCTTCTTCTGCATTCAATCCATTGTATTATCACACAGCACATTGTATCTGGAAAGCTTGACTATATACTCAGGAGAGGATGATAGTCAAAAGAAAATATGTTAGTATTATGAAAATCACTTTAACCTCAGCAATTATCCAAAAGAATATGATAGGTTATAATAAGGAAAAAATTAGAAAGTAAATTTTTTTTGTCTTAGTTTATAACACCTGAGTTTGGAAAGATGCTATAAAATACAGAGGTGGGCAAAAGAAGTTTATAGTTGTGAGTACATGAAACAGTTTATTCTTGCATTATTATTTATTAATTATTGAATTATTTATTTGCATAACTGTAAACATATTTTTGCCAACCCCTGAGTATCAAAATGTTTACAGTACTTCCTCAGTTGAGATGGTCTTGCTTCCTTTATTTAGTAATTAATGCTTCAACCTACAATATGAATTGTTATTCTTTACTTTATGTGTAATCTGCCTAGATAGCAGAGATTCTGTCTTATAAGAATAGTTTTCTATGATTAAGTTTTCTTTATTATATCTATGATTATTTAAGGAGGGAAAACCTTAGAACATAGGCTCTTCACTTACAATAGTGTTAATATCTGTGCTTTTTTTTTCAAATACTGTACTTTATTTTTACTTTGATTAAATATGTATAGAAGTATTTTTTCTCAGTCACTCAGGATCCTATTTACTCAAGTGCACAAATCTCCCAACAATTCTTAATTTTACTTTTGCCAGATCAGTTCCTATTTTTTGGATAAAATAAAATCTTCATGATATATTTTATATCTAAAACTGAAACTTATACATAAAACAAGATTTTTCAGAGTGGATCTGGAATAATAAATATTTGCTCTTTCACCTTATAAACCAGCTTTATTGTGATATTTGCTTTATTATGGTGGTCTGAAACAGAGCTCATCATATATCTGAGGTATGCCTGTATACTGGACATCAATACAGAATTTCATTCCTCTCTATTAAGAATTGGCAATAGAAATAACCATTGGTATTAAATTTCTAAATATTCTTGTGCTACTCTAAAGCAGGGATGGGGAATCGTTTTTCTACCAAGAGCCATTTGGATATTTATAAGATCACTAGAGGCCTGGTGCATGAAATTCATGCATGCAGGGGTTTGTCCCTCAGCCCAGCCTGAACCCTCTCCAATCTGGGACCCTTCCAGGGATGTCTGGCTGCCCATTTAGGCCCGATCCTCTCACAAGACATCCCTTTCACAATCTAGAACCACTGGCTCCTACCTGCTCGCCTGCCTGCCTTCCTGATTGCCCCTAACAGCTTCTGCCTGCCAGCCTGATCACTCCCTAACCACCCCCTTACCGGCCTGATTGATGCCTAACTGCTCCCCTGCCAGCCTGATTGCCCCTAACCACCCTCCCCTGTAGGCCTGGTCATCCCTAATTGCTCTCCTCTGCCAGCCTGATTGCTCCTAACCACCCTCCCTTGCAGGTCTGGTCACCCCTAATTGCCCTCCCTTGCCAGCCTGATTGCCCTTAACCAACCTCCCCTGCAGGCATAGGTCCCCCACAACTGCCCTTCCCTGCAGGTTACCCCCAAATTCCTCCTATGCCAGCCTAGTCACCTCCCCTGCAGGCTTGATTGCCCACAACTGCCCTCCCCTGCTGGCCATCTGTGGTGTCCATCTTGTGCCCACATGGGGGAGTCATCTTTGACCACATGAAGGCAGCCACCTTGTGTGTTGGAGTGATGGTCAATTTGCATATTATTCTTTGATTAGATAGGATAGAGACCTGGTGCACAGGTGGGGGCTGGCTGGTTTGCCCTGAAGGGTGTCCTGCATCAGGGTGGGGGTTCCCTTGGGGCATGGGGAAGCCTGGGCGAGGGGCCTGTGGTGGTTTGCAGGTTGGCCACGCCCCCTGGTGAACCAAATGAAGGCCCTGGTATCTGGGATTTATTTATCTTCTATAATTGAAACTTCATAGCCTGGAGCAGAGCCAGTCCTCCTGCTCTTTCCATGGCCAGAGCCATTTTGTTGGGATTTATTTATCTTCTATAATTGAAACTTTGTAGTCTGGAGCAGAGGCCAAGGCAGGCCAGAGTTGCAGAAATTTGGCTTCCTCCATCTCTGGGGGCAACTCAAGCCTCCTCCTACTCTCTCCCGCTCTGTAGCTGCTGCCATTTTTGTTGGGATTTATTTATCTTCTACAATTGAAACTTTGTATCCTTAAGCAGAGGCCAAAGCAGGCCAAGGTAGGTGGAAAGTTTGGCTTCCTCCATTGCCAGGGAAAACCCAAGCCTCCTGCTCTTTCTGTGGCTGCAGCCATCTTGGTTGGGTTAATTTGCATACTTGATCCTGATTGGTGGGCGTGGCTTATGGGTGTGGAAGAGATATGACCAATTTTCATATTACTCTTTTATTAGATAGGATTTGTGGACCATACAAATGACCAATTTAAAAATTAGCTCACTGTATTTGGTCAAATATAATGAATGCACCCCTAATGCCTTGGCTGGGACAGACCAAATAATTTTGCAGGCCTTAGATGTCCTGAGTGCTTGGACATTCCCTACCCATGCTCTAAGCTTGCCTAAAGGCTGTACTATAAATTACAGGACAGAGTTTATATGTTCAACATAGAAGAACAATCTCAGAGCCTGATGGAAAAGGACTTAACATGCTTGCCACTTCAAAAAGTAGACTTTGGAATTCAGACACCTGAATTGATATCACCCTAGATAACTTTCAGGTAGTACCAATGGGCTGAGGCAGTATTTCCAAGGCTCTTTTTGATGCAATGAAAGATGTAGAGTAATATACCTGTATAATTGAATAACCAGGAGGATGTGCTAGACAATGCTTAGCCTTCCATAAGATACCCAGTAATTCTTTTTTTCTACCCCCTTTTAAAGTATTTACAGTTTTTCATTACATGTGAAACCAATAATTTCTGACTTTCATTTTAGAAGAAATATCACATATATTTGCCTAGATAAAATAAACATGTGGCTCTTGCTGAGAAACTAAACAAAATATGGAAAATAAACTAGCATTAGTTAACTTTATGAAAAGTGTGATTTCAGATGATTTTATATAAAAAAAAGATCTTTTATTTTCTTAAATAATTCAGAAGGAAATTGTAATGAAAGTATAACATTAATTTATTTACATTAATTTTATATATTTTTTGTTTCTACTCTTGCTGATTTTTCTGCCTCATCAATGCAGCTAACTAGTCTTTCAAGATTCAGCAAAGGTAGAATTTCCCAAAGGAAGCCTCAGAAGGTATGCCCAATAATTGTGAATACTACTCTTTACCTAGATCTGTCATAATTCTTGGTGTTTAAATAACCTATATACTTTTTTTTAATTCCTCTGGACAGTAAAATCCTAAAAGAGACCATATCTAAGTCATCTGTGCATTCCCATCATTAGTGCTACCATAGAACATAGACAATACTCAATTAATGTTTATTGAACTAAAATGTGTTAAATTATTAGGTACCAACTAAGCTCTATGGGAAGTGCAAAGATAAAACATGTTTCCTTTTCTATTCCAATAACAGATTGTTTTTCATAGGCTGATCAATAGTTTGTGGACTTTTAGAATGAAGAAACCATATAATACATTATTTTTATTTTATGAGCAGGAAACAGAGGTTCAAATAAGACTGTGAATTTTCCCAAGAGTATAATAGCAAAGCTAATAATAATAGCAGAACCAAGAATTGAATCCAGCCGTCCTGTCAAGTACTCTCCTATACTATGCTGAGCTATCCTTTAATGATGAGCCTACAGGAACGACATCTGCATTATAATATAAAGCATTAAGAGCAATATAATTTTGCCCTGGCTGGTTTGCCTCAGAGTTAGAGCATGGGCCTGTGAACCAAAGGGTCATGGGTTTGATTCTCAATTAAGGGCATGTACTTTGGTTGCAGGTCTGGGGCTCTTGCAGGAGGCAACCAATCTATGTATCTCTCTCATATCTATGTTTCTCTCTTTTCCCCACTTCTTCCTCTCTTCCACTCTTTAAAAAAATCAATGGGAAAAAAATATCCTTGGTGGAACCAAGATGGCGGCATAGGTAAATGCCTGTACTTGCTGCCTCCCACAACCACATGAAAACTACAATTAAAATACAGAACAACTATCATCCAGAGCCTCTGGAAAGCTGGCAGAATGGAAGTACTACAACTAGAGAAATAAAGAAGAAAGCACACTGAGACTGGTAGGAGGTGTGGAGGTGTGGAACAGACTAGTCCAGCACCCAGGTACACCGCTTTTTTTAATTGGGGGTGGGGAGGAGATTGCCTCTGCAGAGGCCACCCAGAAGAACGAGGTATCCCAGCCCCACACCAGAATACCAGCACAGGTTTCCAGAGCTGAAGAAAGATATCCCTACAGCAGTAAGAACTAGGGAATGTAAAAACCAGTGCAGACTGGGGCTGAGTGACACACAGGCTGTTGGAGACACAGCTGCTCCTCTTAAAAGGCCAGTACCATGAACTGAATTTATAAGCTTCCACTTCCTCTGAGCTCCAGTGCAAGGTGAAGCTTTGGGGGACCCAGGCACATATGGAGAGGAACTGCACTGTCCCTTGCTGCAGTCATTGTTGCCATGCAGGACCTCCCCAGTGCAGGGCAAACTGGCAGCTATTTCTGCTTACATCACTCTGGTGATTCCCTGAGACCCTGCCTCCCCAATTTATAACCCTACCCAAGCTGTATGCATCAGCTTTTGTATATGAATGGTCTGTCCTTTCTCAGGCTAAAAATCTGTAAAAAAAAGCTGCAGCTGGGTCAGGGAGCCCCACACCTATCAATAAAAGGCCCAAGATCCAGCATGAGCACCAGCCTGCCTTGCTTCACAGCTGGGCTTGTCTGGGCACTTCCAAACCTGATACAAAGAGGAGAAATCTATAGATCTCTCTGTAGCTCCTTCTGGATGGCCACAGGCAGTGGCTGACTTTGCACCTTCCTGGAGACCCAAGAGCCAGTGTACCCAGTGGCCAGTGTGAGATCATACCAGATTACAACTCTTCACATCCATAAGCAGTGCATTCAAGGGGCAGAATCAGTGAGCACCAAAGCCCCACTGAAGCAAGTCCTGCCCCATAAGGGTGTCTTCTGCACAGCAGCTCTCCCACTGTAGCTGCAGCTGGTCCCCACAGCCAATTGGCCTGGAGGTCAATTTCTCCCAGTATCACCAATAGTAATCAAGGCTCAACTGCAACAAGACTATGCACACAGCCCACAAAGACATGCACCAAGAGTGTCCACCTAAGCTGATTGAGGAGGCTGAGCCACTGGGCCCTATAGAACATCTACTACATAGAGCCATTCTATCAACTCAGAGACTTTGCAGCTACCCAATACATAGAAACAAACACAGGGAAGCAGCCAAAATGCAGAGACAAAGAAACATGTCACAAAAGAAGTGGAAGAAAGAAAACTGGATATAAAGTTCAAAAACCACAGTTATGAGGTTACTCAAGAATCTTCTAGAAACCTCTGAGGAACTTAGATTTTCATGTATCTTAGTGAAAATACCAAACATATGGAAAAGGACGTCAGAAATTAAATATATGCTTACTGAAATAAAGAATAATATACAGGGATTCAACAGTAAACTAGAGCAGTGGTTCTCAACCTTTCTAATGCTGCAACCCTTTAATGCAGTTCCTCATGTTGTGATGACCCCCAACCATAAAATTATTTTTGTTGCTACTTCATAACTGTAATTTTGCTCCTGTTATGAATCATAATGTAAATATCTGTGTTTTCTGATGGTCTTAGGCAATCCTGCTTAGAATAATGAAATACTGAAGGGTCTTCTTTAAGAAGAGGAAGAAAGAGAAAAAGGTAGAGATAATAAGTTATGAACAACAGAGTGACAACAAATATGTATCTATCAACAAGTGAAACTAAAAATCAAATGAATAAAAAATCTGATGAACACAATAAACTGGTGAATGGAATAGCATCAGGAGCATGGAAATGGAACAGGCTTATGATTCTCAGTGGGAATAGGGTGTAGGGGGTGTGGGAAGAGATTAGACAAAGATTTTATATGGATGTATGCATTACCTATGGACACAGACAATAGTGGCGAGGGCCTGGGGTGGGGTGGGAACCGGGTGGAGGGGAGCTATGAGAGGGGGAAGAGGGTCATCTGTAATAATCTCAATAAAGATTCATAAAACGAAACAGCAGGTTTATGCGCGCGCGCACACTCACACACACGCACACACACACACACACACAAAGTATCCTCAGGTGAGGATTAAAAAAAAAAAAGAGTAATAGGAGCCTGAGCCCCAAGGCATTGTGGCAGCATTGGTGAGGCCTGAGGTGGGGGCTGCGTGGGGTGGGGGTGGTAGAAGGGAGGCCTTTTCCGGGCTGGGGGCAGCCTGGTGCCAGATGGGAACCTGGGGGTCACTAGGCAGATGTTGATGGCCTAGAAGCCTGGGGGAACTGACTGACTCCAAGACAGGGTAGGTCTGGATTTCAGAAGATGCCCAGCAGAGGTGATTGTCCTGTACACCAGCCCATTTTCTAGCATCCTGAGGTGGATCCTAGCCCAACACAGGAGTCCCTGCTCTGTCCTAGAGCTGGTTGTTGATGTCCCCATTTGAAAGGGCTCTGAGACTTTCCCAGTAAAGTGGCAGAACTGGCTGGGGCTTGAACCAGGTCCTGCAATGCTGAAAACTGAGCATTTCTGCAGTACCATTGGCAACTAGACCTGGGTCACAATGGCTGTGTCAGATCACTTGGGACCCCCTTAAAAATGCAAGGCTCTACCCTGACCAGGTAGCTTGGTTGTTTAGAGCATCATCTCCATAGCCGAGGTTTCAGGTTTGATTCCAGTCAGGGCACATGCAAGAATCAAAAAATAAATGCATAAATGGGTGAAACAACAAATCTCTCTATCTTCCCCTTTCTCTCTAAAATCAATAAGTTAAAAATATATTTAAAAAAGAGGGATATAATTTTAAAGCATGATAAACTAGAAGTTTCTTCTTAATCTTTTAAATACAGCACACTAAAGAATCCTTGAACCTAACTATTCTGTTTAGATTTATTTTTAAAATTTTAATTATTCAACAAAAGTTTCTGTATATCCTTTTTTATTTTTTAATTACAGTTCACATTCAATATTACTTTGGATTAGTTTCAATTGTAAAGCATAGTGGTTAGACAATTATATAAATAATGAAGTGATACTTCCAAAATTCAATTACCTACCTGGCACTAAACGTAATTATTACTATAACCCCTATGCTGTACTTCCCATCCCCATGACAATTTTGTAGCTACTAAGTTGTACTTCTCAATCCTATCACATTTTTCACCCAACCTCCAACTTCCTCACCATCTGGTATGTCCCGACCAGCGGGTTAAGTCAACGAGGACCCTAGAGGGGGAGTGGGGATGAAAGGGACAAGAGACACAAGGAATGGAGACAAGACAAAGTTCTGATCAAGTCTCATTTATTCAACAGGAGTTGGGGTATTTATAGGGAGAAGGAGGAATGAGGCCTAGCCCTTAAGGTGAAACACCTGGCCTAGCCCTTAAGGCAAAACACCTGACTTATGGGAAAGAGATAGGGTTTGGGGTAATAGAAATCTAGCCCGAGGTTAGTGCTAACGTGGCTGGGGCTTACTACAAAATGGCTGTCAAGCACAACAAGTTTCCCCACACTGGTAGCCTTCAGTTTTCTTTCTGTCTATGAGTGTTTTGTTTGTTGGTATATTTTGTTTATTAGATTCCTCATATGATATTTGTTTTTCTCTTTCTGACTTTTATTTCACTTAACATAATGCCCTCTAGGTACAACCATGTACAAATGGTAAGACTTTATTCTCCTTTTGGCCAACTAATATTCTATTGTATACGTACCACCACTTTTTATCTAGTTATCTATTGACTTGTGTTGCTTTTATATCTTGAATATGTAAATAACATTGCAATAAACATATGGATCCATGTATCTTTTCAAATTAGTGTTTTGGACTTCTTCAGATATATACAGTAGTGGAATCACTGGGTCATAAGGCAGTTCTATTTTTAATATTTTGAGGAACCTCCATACTGTTTGCAACTGTGGCTACACCAATCAGCATTCCCATGTCCTCACCAACACTTGATGTATCTTGATTTATTGATGATAGCCATTCTGAAAGGTGTGAGGTGATACCTCATTGTTATTTTAATTTTAATTTCTCTGTTAGTGATGTTGAATATCTTTTCATATGTCTATTTGCCATTTTTAATGGGATTATTTATTTTTTTGGTGTTGAGTTATATGAGTGTATACCTATCAGCTGTATCAATGGCAGATGTTCTCCCATTCAGTAGGTTGTCTTTTTGTTTTGTTGATAATTTTCTTTGCTGTGGAAAAACTTTTTATTTGGGAATGAATGGTGAGGTAAGGCTGGGCATGGTAAGGGCACTGAAACCCAAGGGGGTTGAGCTGCAGTGGGGTAGTAGATCCAGCCTTTTCCACATGGCCCACGCTGGCACCTTGGTCATGATCATCCATGGCTTCCAGGGCAGCCCCCGGGACTTTTCCTTAGGCTCTGAAGGTGGTGGCCAAAATTCACATCATGAAGTCAGTGAAGGTGAAGTTAGCTGATCAATTGTGTATGCCATCTGTCCCTGAAATGATGTTTGGAGACAACATTTTAAAAATCCAGCATGGTTCTGAGTCCAATGCTACACATGCTTTAAGATGTGTAAATAACTACCAAGGAATGTTAAAGTAGCCTGTGTGAAGAATGGTAGGAAGGCAGGGCAAGAAGATAAATACTTCAAGGAGATTATTAAGCTGTACCATTTGACCTATACAACAGATTATAAGAGAATATTACCTGGAGAATCCCTCAAATTAAAGGGTGTACCTATAACAAATCATACAGATACAGAGAAATTGAAAGCCAGAGAACAGAATAAGTTTTTTGAAGAAGTTCTCTTGTTTGAGGATGAACTTCATGATCATGGAGTTTCAAACTTAAATGTGAGAATTAGAGTAATGCTTTCTAGCTTTTTCCTGCTGTTGTTGTTTTTCTTGAGAATTGATGGAGTGCTTATCAGAATGGATGCATCCCAGGAATAAATATTACCTGATCATGGTATATTATCTTATTAATAATGTATGGCTGAATTTGATTTGCTAATATTTTGTTGAGAATTTTTGCATATGTGTTCATCTGGAATATTGGCCTATAATATTCTTTCTTTGTAGTGTCTTTTTAAAAAACCTTTATTGTTGAGAGTATTACAGATGTCTTCCTTTTCTTCCTATTGCTCCCCTTCCCCCACCTGATTCCCACCCTGCCCGAGGGTATCCATAGGTCATGCATACTAGTATATGCATATAAGATTTTTGGTTAATTTCTTCCCACCCTCTCCCCCCTTCTCTCTGAGTTTTGTCAGTTTGTTCCAGGTTTCCATACTTCTGGTTCTATTTTATTAATCAGTTTATTTTGTTTATTAGACAACTGCTCACTTGCCTGCTTTCCTGACTGCCCCTAACTGCTTCTGCTTGTCAAACTGATTGATTCCTAACTGCTCCCCTGCCAGCCTGTTTGACCCTAACTGCCCTACCTTGTGGGCCGGGTCACCCCTAACTGCCCTCCCCTGCAGGCCTGGGTCCCCAGCAACTGCCCTTCCCTGCAGGCCTGGTCACCCCCATCTTCCCTCATCTGCCAGCCTGTTCACCGCTTCCCTGCAGGGTTGATCACCCCCAACTGCGACTCCTTTGCAAGCCTTGTCCTTCCCAACTGCCCTACCCTGCTGGCCATCTTGTGGTGGCCATCTTGTGTCCACCTGGGGGCAGGATCTTTTGACCACGTGGGGCAGTCATCTTGTGTGTTGGAATGATGGTCAATCTGCATATTACTCTTTTATTAGATAGGATAGAGGTCTGGTGCACAGGTGGGGGCCAGCTGGTTTGCCCTGAAGGGTGTCCTGAATCAGGGTGGGTATTCCCTTGGGGCGTGGGGCTGCCTGGGCGAGGGGCCTGTGATGGTTTGCAGGCCAGCCATGCCCCTGGTGACCCAAGCAGAGGCCCTGGTATCTGGGATTTATTTCTCTTCTACAATTAAAACTTTGTAGCCTGTGGAGCCAAGCCTTCTGCTTGCACAGCTATTGAAACATTGTTGCCTTAAGTGGAGGCCTGGGCTGACCAGGGTGTGTGAAAAGCTTGGCTTCCTCCATCGCCAGGGGCAACCCAAGCCTCCCTCCTGCTCTCTCTGTGGCTGTAGCCATCTTACTGGGTTAATTCGCATACTCGCTCTGATTGGCTGGTGTGCGGGACTGGTGGGCGTGGCTTGTGGGTTTAGTGGAGGTACGGTCAATTTGCATATTACTCTTTTATTAGATAGGATATGAGTGAAAGCATATAGTTCTTAGCCTTTTTAACTGACTTCTTTTAGTTAGCATAATATTCTCAATATCTATCCATGTTGTCACAAATGGCAGTATTTCATCTTTTCTTATGGCTGAGTAGTATTCCATAGTATATGTGTACCATATCTTCTTTTTTAAAATATATTTTATTGATTTTTCACAGAGAGGAAGGAGAGGGATAGAAAGATAGAAACATCAATGAGAGAGAGACATTGATCAGCCGCCTCCTGCACACCCCCCACCGGGGATGTGCTCACAACCATTGTACAAGCCCTTGACCTGGGACCCCTCAGTCCGCAGGCCAACACTCTATCCACTGAGCCAAACCGTTTTCGGTCATATCTTCTTTATTCAGTCCACTATTGAAGTACACATTGTTTGTCTCCATGTCTTGCCCACTGTGAATAATGCTGCAATGAACATAGGGGTGCATATATATTTGCAAATAAATATATCTTTGCAAATATCTTTGAGTTTTGTGAGTTGATACCCAGAAAAGGGATTGCTGGATCATATGGTGACTATATTTTTAGTTTTTTGAGGTACCACCATTTTTTTTTTATAATGGTTGTACCAGTTTAGATTCCCAACAACAATGAATGAGGGTTCCTTTTTCTTCACAACCACTCTAACACTTGTTACTACCTGTCTTGTTGATAAATAGCCATTATAACAGTGTCAGGCAGTAGTCCATTGTAGTTTTGATTTGCATTTTCTTAATAGCTAGTGAATTTGAGCACATTTTTGTATATTTGATAGCCATTTGTATGTCTTTTTAGGAGTGGTGTCTATTCAGGTCCTTTGCCCATTTTTAAGTTGGATTGTTTGTTTGGTTTTGAGGATATTTGTCCTTCTGCTCTAATCTGAACCTTTCTGAATAGCTGTCTTACTGAAAATTCCTTTTGCCTTTCGTGTTGGATTCCATTTTCTGGGCCCTTTATTTCTGTCAGTTTTGTTTTAACTTCCTCATTTTTGTGGACAAATATCCTCAGTAACTTCCTGAAAAATATGGTTAATTTCTTTAGATCTTGCTTGTCTGAAAATACATTGTTCTAATATCTCATGTGATTGTTAGTTCAACTGATATAGAATTCTAGGTTGATATATGTTTCCTACTGCTGTTGGAACAAATTACCCTAAAGTTAGTGTCTCAAAAAGTGCAAATTTATTCTCTATCAGAAATCTGAATTCAGTTTCAGTGTGCTAAAGTCAAGGGGTTGGCAAGGATAGTTCCCAATAGAGGTTCTAGGGGAGAATCCTTTTCCTTTCCTCTTCCAATTTCTATTGGCCACCTGAATTCCTTGGGTCATGGGTCCTTCCTGTATTTTTAAAGCATATCACTCCAACCTATGCTTCGGTTTTCACATCTTTTTTTATTTTAATCTTTCTGCCTTCCCTTTTAATTACATTAGACCCACCCAGAAAATCTAGTATAACCACCCCCATCTCTAGGTCCTTAACTTAATCACATCTGTAAAATACCATTTTCTAGATAATACATTCACAGGTGCAAGGATTAGGAATAGAACATCTTTGAGGAGAGGCATTATTAATCCTATGCCAATTTAAATTAGTATGAAATAAGGTTTATTTTTTATTAATTTTTATTAATTTTTTATACATATCTCCCCATTGCTCTCCCTCCCTCCCAGGCATACCCCAACCCCCCAGTGTCTGTGATCATTGGTTATGCTTATATGCATGAATACAAGTCCTTTGATCACTTATCTACCTCACCTAACTTTAATCTTTCTGCTGTAATTTCACAGTCTGTTTGATGCTTTATGATTTTTGTCTCCCTGAGAATTATCAATCTACTCCCTTTCTGTGCTCCTGATTCTATTATATTCACCAGTTTATTCTGTTGATCAAATTTTTAATTCACTTAATTTTTAGATTCACTTCTTGATAGATATGTATTTGTTGTTCATAATTTTTTGGCTTTTACCTTTTTCTTCTTCCTCTTCTAAAAGAATACCTTTCAGCATTTCATATAATACTGGTTTGGAGTTGATGAACTCCTTTAGCTTTTTCTTCTCTGTGAAGCTCTTTATCTGCCCTTCAATTCTGAACGATAGCTTTGCTGGATAGATTATTCTTGGTTGTAGATTCTTGCTATTCATCACGTTGAATATTTCTTGCCACTCCCATCTGGCCTGCATCGTTTCTGTTGAGAAATCAGCTGACAGTCGTATGGGTGCTCCCTTGTAGGTAATGAACTGTTTTTCTCTTGCTGCTTTTAATATTCTCTCTTTGTCTTTTGCTCTTGGTATTTTAATTATGATGTGTCTTGGTGTGGTCCTCTTTGGATTCCTTTTATTTGGGGTTCTGTGTGCTTCCTGGACTTGTAAGTCTATTTTTTTTCCAGGTGTGGGAAGATTTTAGTCATTATTTCTTTAAGTAGGTTTTCAGTATCTTGCTCTCTCTCTTCTTCTGGCACCCCCACAATTCTGATGTTGGTACGCTTGAAGCTGTCCCAGAGGCTCCTTACATTATCTTCACATTTTTGGATTCTTTTCTCTTCTTGCTTTTCCAGTTGAATGTTTTCTGCTTCTTTATATTTCAAATTTTTGACTTGATCTTTGCCTTTCTCTAGTCTGCTGTTAGTACTCTGCATAATAGTTTTCATTTCAGTCAGTGTCTTTATCATCTTCTCTTGGGTCTCACTAAATTTATCCAACTTTTCTAGCATATTCTTGAAAAACCTTATAAGCGTGGTTTTGAACTCTATATCCAGACGTTTTTTCCCCTCCATTTCTTTTGTTAGTAATCCCTTCCCTTGTCTCAGCATTTTCACTATGCCGGGGAAACTTCTGTGTTGAATTCAGCTTTATGATACCAGACTTGCAAAACCGAAGAAGCCTCTGTTGAGCTTGGGATGGGTGGAGTCTCAGGGCTTAAGGGACCGCCTTGCCTTCCAGTCGGCCCCGCCCTCCACGGCCCCTGAGTCTCACATGACTGGGTAATCGCTGGAGTGATCCTTGTGCCCGAGCGCCCGAAGTGCCTCTAGACTGCTGCCCCTCCGGCTTCCCTGCGCACCAGGACCACATGAGACTAGGTCCCCAGGGTTTCGCCCGAAACAGGGGCTTAGTGGCGTTAGAAGTGGCGCAATTGGGAGGGTCTGTCTCCTGCTCACTCGCGAAAGCCAGCGGCACAATCAGCAGTCTGTCCTGTGCAAAGTGCTGTGGGCACCACCAGGCCTTTGATCTTTTGTGACTCCCCTAAATTTCCGTGCACTTCTCCCTTTTCACAGTCCAAACTCCTCCCGTATGAGTTTCAGCTGGATCTTGGGTTTAGTGTCGTAAGATAAGGGGTTCAATGCCGTTGGGAGTCTCCATTTCCCTCCCGCCAGAGAAAGCCAGCCAGGTACTCCGGCACCCGCTCTCTCAGCGCGCGCGTCTCCATACCTCAGCTTTTTGCAGCTCCTCTGGGTGTCTGTGAGCCCCTCTCTTTCCCTCTAGTTGTAGAACTTCCACTCAGCCAGCTTTTCTGTGGTTCTGGATGATGTCCGTTCTGTCTTTTAGTTGTAGTTTTGAAATTGTTATGCCAGGCAGCAGTGTAGGTGTTTACCTATGCCGCCATCTTGGATTCTCTCAAGGTTTATTTTTTAACTTCACTTGCCCTTAGTTGTGGACAGCAAATGACACTAATTGGATTTCTGCTATCAGTCTTTTTGAGTTTATTGAAATAAGCTTTGTTTAGGGAGGCAAAATGCAAATTATTTACTCTTAAATGTTCTTGGTTTAGAGAAGATAGGATTTACTAGATGGTCTCAAAGTGCTTGGGGTTTATATTTTTTATGTGGTTGCAAACTATTACATGCTGTATTTGCCATATCACTTCTTTTTTTTTAATATATTTTATTGATTTTTTTACAGAGAGGAAGGGAGAGAGATAGAAAGTCAGAAACATCCATGAGAGAGAAACATTGATCAGCCACCTCCTGCACGCCCCACAGTGCAGATGTGCCCGCAAGCAAGGTACATGCTCCTGACGGGAATCGAACCTGGGACCCTTCAGTCCGCAAGCCGACGCTCTATCCACCGAGCCAAACTGGTCTCGGCTGCCATATCACTTCTTGAGTGAGACAAGCCACAAAATTAAAAAATGATTCTGTAGGTATTTTCATGCATTTAATAAAAACTTTCTTAGGATTCCCTAAGTATATTGAATAAATTCGTCATTTCTTCCATAGAAATTTTAGTCAATTTATTACCGAAGGCATTTTCCTTGGCAAATTCTGTAACATAACTAACTTACTTTCAGTGGCTTTAATGTTAAAGTATTATTTTATTTTATTTTTCTTTATAAAAACAGGAGTGCCCCAGGACCTGGGAGGCAACCTTAGAATGTGGTCTGTTATTATTCAAGAACTACCATTATTATGGAAACACTAATCTTGTTGCCCAAACCCAGTCTGTATATTTTTCCTTGTGTCATTTTTACCACCTTCAAAGGAAAAACAGAGGCTGAATAATAGCATCCGTGAAGAGGCCACCAAAATCAGGTGGGGAGCCTTCCTCTTAAACAAGCCTTTTTCTCTTCAAGAGTATAGAAATCCCAGATTCATCTCTAAATTGTGAGAAATGTCTTATTTATGCAAATTTTAAATGACAGACTGGAAAATGAAAGCATGGTGACAATGAGACTTTCAATAACACTCCTTAGAGTGGGCATCCATTTTACAAGATCACCAAAAGACCTAGTAATTAATAGGCTGGGCCATTTTTAGTTACCTCCCTTTGTCTAGGCAGTGGTTCTCAACCTTTCTAATGGCACGACCCTTTAATACAGTTCCTCATGTTGTGGTGACCCCAACCATAAAATTATTTTTGTTGCTACTTCATAACTGTAATTTTGCTACTGTTAATGAATCGTAATGTAAATATCTGGGTTTTCCAATGGTCTTAGGTTCTACAGCAGTGGTTCTGCTAGCAGGGTCATCTAAGACAGTGGTTGGAAAACTCATTAGTCAACAGAGTGGCAAGCTACTTTGCCGACCACTGGCCTAAGACCATCAGAAAACACAGATATTTACATTATGATTCATAACAGTAGGAAAATTATAGTTATGAGTAACAACAAAAATAATTTTATGGTTGAAAAATAATTTTATGAAGTAGCAACGAAAATAATTTTATGATATCACCACAACATGAGGAACTGTATTAAAGGGTCCTGGGATTAGAAAAGTTTAGAACCACTGGCTAGGGAATTTTCCTAGGACCTTTTGTTATATGTACTGCTCATAATCTCTCTCCCCACCCTCACATGCTGTTTGCTCTGGGGAAATTCAGTAATGGTCTGGCCATCTACTGTTTCTTTTCTATTAAGATAAATTAAAGTCATGGTTAATCATTAAACCAATCAAAAAGACAAGCTAAAAAAACAATCAATAGACACTCATATATGCTGAGTGGCCAGATTATTATGACCACCCCATCAATACTTCGTTGGGCCACCTTTTGCCTTCAATACTGCAGCGATTCTTCTTGGCACTGACTCCATGAGATGTTGAAAGGTAATGTGAGGAATCTGACACCATGCCTGATGAATAGCACTGTCCAGTTCTCTGAAATTTGATGGATGTGGAACCAGCTACCTGATTTCTGTTTTAACTTCATCCCACAAATGCTCAATTGGATTAAGATATGCTGTTTGTGGGGGCCACCTAAGCAAGGTAAAGTTTCCCTCAAGTTCTTGAAACCACTCCTGCACAATACGAGCACCATGGCATGGCACATTGTCTTGTTAGAAGAAGCCACCTCCATTTGGATCGCCATCAACATGATAGTATGAACTTGATCAGCAAAGATAGTTAGGTATGTTTTGCTATTCAGATGTTGTTCCACACGAATTAAAGGGTCCAAATCATGCCAGGAAAACATGCCCCCAACGATAACACTGTCCCCACTAGCTTAAGGGTTGTATTCATACATGTGGGGTACATGCTTTCATGCTGTTTCCGCCGAATTCTCACTTTTTTATTTTATTTATTTATTTAGTTAGTTAGTGAGTTATTCAGTTAGTTAGTTTTTATCCCTATTGCCCTCCCCACCCCCCAGTACATGCCCTCATCCATCACCCCTTCTACCCCCCCCATTGCCCTGTATTCACGGGCTATGCCTAAACACATGCATACAAGTCCTTCGGTAGATCTCCTACAGGCCCCTCTCCTTCAATCTCCCCTGTCTTTCCACTGTAGCACAACAGTCTGTTAATTGCTTCTTTGCCTCTGCATCTGATTCCCCTCCACCCCCTGATTCTTGTCTTTAAAAACATCATGCCCCTGTAGGCTAGAAATAAACCCACAAGAGCAAAAGAAAAATGTTTGAGCCCCAATTTCAATGTCCGATAGCTTTGAGTCCCAGTTTCAATTTCAAACAGTTCCTTATGTGTACATGTCATCAATGGTATCTGGATAGTGGACAAATCGAGGCAATACCGGTCCGACCCTCTCTGGTTTGGTCCTAGGCATCCTGTAGCAATGCATAGCTGCTGACTGCTTGCATGACAAGGCATTGTCCTCATCTTCCATCTCTGGGCTGTTTCTCCTCTTGCCTTCGTGGTTGGTGCAGACCTGTCAGTTCCTCTCTGTTGCAGGAGTCCACTTGGTTTTGGAGTTGTTTTCTGAAAGTATATAAACATATTCTCAACCAAGAGTTAATAAAGGAATCTTTTCTATAAAATTGACTTGGAGTCCTCCTTTTTATTGTTGCCTACCCGCTTTTCCTTTGGCTTATTTTGACACCATGCGTGTTTTTCATGGGTGTCTTGCTGTTAGTATTAGAAATGGAAATTAATTTTCTAAAGTAAAAATTTTCTAGATGTAATTTACTTACCAGATACTTTTCCTTACATGATATTATCCTACTCTACCCCCCATTTTTTTTTTTTTTTTGCTTAATGGAGAATTTGGTAAAAATTTTTTAATGCAATCTTGATAATTTTAAATTTTAATTTTTTGCACACAAATATGCCTGTTTTCTGTTCATTACATATTAGGCAATTTTACCATGAGATGAGCTATCAATAGAAATTTTAATTAATACTTTAGAAAGCTTTTTGTCCAGTACAATTAAATTTTCTTGGGTGTTCGTTTATTTCAGTTCAACAATTTAAATTACTCTGAAAGCTTGATAACTCTTTTACGTCAAATTTAATACTCTACCAACAATCTTAGATTACCCTGTAAAGGTTTATTTGCATTGAGTAGGCACTGAGCATTCCTAGTGCTAGGCTGAATTTAGATATAGGGCAGCTGCTGTTGGCATGTTTATGTCTGTTACCTAAGTCCCAATCTGTGCTGAGCGTGGGAAGCGAGGTATCCATAGGGGCAGGAGCCCTCCCTCAGAAGGGGTGAAGGTTCAAACCTCTGCAATGTTGGGGGGGTGAGGGTCTGTGCCCTACCTCTATTGACCTTCAAGTTCTCTCCTGATGGCCCCTCTGCGACTGTGCCTGTCTTAGGTTGTTCCTTCCCTGAGGAATCTTACCCGTCTCTGGATAACCAGTCATCCTCCGGGGCCAAGCAGGGTGCTGTGAGGTCACTTCTGTCTCCATGGTAGCCTATGCCCTCGTGGTCTCCACGCCCAGCACCTGCCTTGGGGATCCCCTCGCCTGCTGGCGGGGCCCAGGCATTGGTCACTTATCTCTGGAATTCAGATTCCTTCTCTAGGGAGGGCCCACCTCACACCATTTGGCGAGAGACAGATCCATTATGCCAGCCACCTCAAGGCTTTAACCTCAGGGTGAATGGAGAGCTCAGGCTACAGCTGAGGGCCCTTGAGTTGTGAGAAGAGGGGCCCTCTGGGCAAAAGAGGAAAGAGGGGCCAGTATAGAATGCTCAAGTGCCTTCTCAGTGCCTCAATTCCTTCTGAAAAAAAATAAATCCTTTCATGTCCTCTTCTTAAATTGCTGCTAAATATTCAAAGAATTAGTTTGTAAGTTCGTTTGGGATAGTTGTATAATATGCTGTTGTGAAATATTGGAAATAAAATGATATTGTAGGATAATATCATGTAAGGATATTCTTTGCTCTAGGCCATGGCAATTCAATTTCAAAGGAGCTGTGAATTTCTTTTTGTAACTTTATGTAAAATTTTCAGGTAGGCAAAAACACAGATTATTTACCTTAGATCAAGAAGCCAAATATATTGACTTTCAATTACGATCCTTACGACATTTAAAGGAAACTTCTCTTTATTTCCTTCCAAAATGATTTTCATGTTACAGAGTTTCACTTAAAAATCATTGTCTCATGAAGCAATTTCTCTTAAGGTTATGGTGACCACTGTATGGATTCCCTCTCATGCCCCATCTTCCCCATTGTCTGTACTCAATGATTATGCTCATACGCATGTACAAAGGTCCCTCTGTTGATCTCTTCCCCTTATTCCCACCAACCCCCACCTTCCGTGAGGTTTGATGTTTTGATAGACGTTTCTCATTCTCTGGATCTGATCTTGATTATCAGTCTATGTCATTCATTATATTCCACAGATGAGTGAGATCATGTGATATTTGTCTTTCTCTGCCTGGCTTATTTCACTGAGCATGATACTTTCCAAGTCCATCCATGTTGGTGCAAATGGTAGGAGCTTCTTCTTTTTAAACCAGCGTAGTATTCCATTGTGTAGATGTACCACAATTTTTTAATCCAGTCACCTGCTGATGGGCACTTAGGCGGTTTCCAAATCTTAGGTATGGTGAATTGTGCAGCTATGAACATAGGGGTGCAGATATCCTTTTTGATTGGAATTTCTAGTTTCTTGGGGTATATTCCTAAAAGTGGGATCACTGGGTCAAATGGGAGTTTCATTTTTAGTTTTTTGAGGAAACTCCATACTGTTCTCTACAGTGGCTGCACCAGTCTGCATTCCCACCAGCAGTGCACGAGGGTTCCTTTTTCTCCGCATCCTTGCCAACACTTGTCATTGTTGATTTGTTGATGATAGCCATTTTGACTGGTGTGAGATGGTACAGCATTGTTGTTCTGATTTGCATCTCTCTGATGATTAGTGACTATGAGTAGGTTTTCAAATGTCTCTTGGCCTTTCTTCTGTCTTCTTTTGAGAAGTGGCTATTTAGATCAGTTGTCCATTTTTTGATTGGGTTGTTTATCTTCTTTTTGTGTAATTGTATGAGTTCCCTGTAAATGTTGGAGATTAAACCCTTATCAATGATATCATTGGCAAATATGTTCTCCCATGCAGTGGGTTTTCTTGTTGTTTTGTTGATGGTTTCCTTTTCTGTGCAAAAGCTTTTTATTTTGAAGTAGTTCTATTTGTTTATTTTTTTCTTCGTTTTCATTGCCCGAGGAGCTGTGTCGGTGAAGAAGTTCCTTCTGGATATGTTGGAGATTTGGCTGCCTGTGGATTCCTCTAGTATTTTTATGGTTTCCCATCTTATGTTTAAGTCCTTTATCCATTTTGAGTTTATTTTTGTGTATGGTGTAATTTGGCGGTCTAGTTTCATTTTTTTGCATGTTTCTGTCCAATTTTCCCAACACCATTTGTTGAAGAGACTATCTTGACTTCATTGTATGTTCGTGCTTCCTTTGTCAAATATTCATTGAGCATAGTGGTTTTGGTCGATTTCTGGGTTCTCTATCCTATTCCATTGATCTATGTGTCTGTTTTTGCGCCAATACCAGGCAGTTTTGAGAACAGTGGTTTTGTAATACAGCTTGAAATCTGTCATTGAGATCCCACCTACTTCGTTCTTCTTTCTAAGGATTGCTGCAGGTATTCAAGGTCTGTTTTTATTCCAGATGAATTTATGGGAAGTTCGTTCTAGGTCTGTGAAGTATGCCTTTGGTATTTTCAGGGGGAGTGCATTGAATTTATAAATTGCTTTGGGTAGAATGGACATTTTGATATTATTGATTCTCCCTATCCATGAACATGGCATGTTTTCCCATCTGTTTAATGTCTTCCTCTATCTCTTTTTTTAGTGTAGTGTAGTTTTCTGCATATAGGTCTTTTACCTCCTTAGTTAAGTTTATTCCTAGGTATCTTAATTTTTTGGTGTGATGGTAAATGGGATTGCTGTTTTAGTCTCTCTGTCTGTAAGTTCATTATTGGTATATAGAAATGCCATAGATTTCTTTGTGATAATTTTGTATCCTGTTACATTTATGAATTCATTTATTACATCTAATAATTTTTTGATGGAGTCTTTAGGGTTTTCTATGTACAATATCATGTCATCTGCAAATAAGGACAGTTTTACTTCTTATTTTCCTATTTGGATGCCTTTTATTTCTTTTTCTTGTATACTTGCAATGGCTAATAATTCCAGCATTATGTTAAATAAGGAGTGGTGAGAGTGGGCATCCCTCTCTTGTTCCTGTTTTGAGGGGAAATGATGTATGAGTATGATGTTGGTTGTGGGTTTGTCCTATATGGCTTTTATTATTTTGAGGTATGATCCTTCTATTCCCACCTTGCTGAGATTTTTTTTATTAATAAAGGGTGTTAGTTTGTGTCAAATGCTTTTTCGGCATCAGTCGATATGACTATGTGATTTTTATCTCTCAATTAGTTTATGTTATATATCATCTTAATTGATTTGTATATATTGTACCATCCTTGCATCCCTGGGATAAATCCTACTTGGTCATGGTATATGATCTTTCTGATGTACTGCTGGATTCAATTTGCTAGAATTTTGTTGAGGATTTTGACATCTATATTCATGATGGATATTGGTCTGTAATTCTCTTTCTTTGTGTTATCTTTATCGGGTTTTGGTATTAAGGTGATGCTGGCTTCATAGAAGGAGTTTGGAAGTGTTCATTCCTCTTGAATTTTCTAGAATAATCTGAGAAGAATGGGGTTTAGTTCTTCTATGAATTTTGGTAAAATTCGCCCGTGAAGCCATCTGGCCCTGGGCTTTTGTTTGCTGGAATCTTTTTTTTTTAAATTTTTATACATATCTCCCCATTGCACCCCCCTCCCTCCCGGCATACCCCAACCCCCAGTGTCTAAGTTCATTGGTTATGCTTATATGCATGCATACAAGTCCTTTGATTGATCTCTTATCTACCTCATCTAACCTTAATCTTCCTGCTGTAATTTCACAGTCTGTTTAATGCTTTACTGCCTCTGTATCTATCCTTTTGTTCATCAGTTTATAATGTTCGTTATTATCCATCAATAATAACTCTAAATGTAAATGGATTAAATGCTCCAATTAAGAGACATAGGGTAATCGATTGGATAAGAAAACATGATCCACATATCTGCTGTCTACAAGACACCCACCTCAGGAAAAGAGATGCACACAGATTGAGGCTGAAGGGATGGAAGATGGTATTTCAGGCAATGGAAATGAAAAAAAGCTGGGGTTGCAATACTTATATCTGACAAATTAGATCTCAAAGTGAAAGACAGAACAAGAGATAAAGAAGGCCACTTCATAATACTAAAGGGAACAATCCAACAAGAAGAAATAACACTGGTAAACATATATGCAACCAATATAGGAGAACCTAAATACATAAAAAAACTCCTGGAGGGTATTAAGGGAGAGATTGACAGCAATGCTGGAAGCTTTCTGATGACTGCTTCAATTTCTTCCATAGTTGTCAGTTTGTTCAGATTTTTAGAATCTTCTTGTGTGAGTTTTGGAAGACTGTGTTTTCTAGGAATCTGTCCTTTTCCTCTAGGTTGTGAAATTTGTTAGAATAGAGTTGTTCATAATATTTTTAAAGAATCCTTTGTATTTCTGTGGGTCTGTAGTTATTTCCCTTCTCTCATTTCTGAATTTGTTTATTTAGGTCCTCCCTCTTTGCTTTTTGGTGAGCCTGGCTAGAGGTTCATCAATATAGTTTATTATTTCAAAGAACACGCTCTCTGTTTTATTGATTTTTTGTATTGTGTTTTTTTGTTTGTTTGTTTCTATGTCATTCATTTCTGCTGATCTTTATTATTTCTATCCTTCTGCTCACAGTGCGCTTTTCTTGTTGTGCTCTTTATACTTCTGTTAGTTGTTGAGTTAGGTGATTCATCTCCATTTTTCCCCGTTTTTTTGAGTTAGGCCTGTAGGAGCTATAAACTTCCCTCTCAGCACTGCTTTCATTGCCTCCAAGACCATTTGTGTTGTTGTGTTTCCATTGTCATTAGTCTCCAGAATATTTTGAATTTCTTCTTTGATCTCATTTACAACACAATCGTTGTTTAGTAACATGCTATTCAACTTCCAAGTGTTTTAATTTTTTTGAAATGTTTTTATTGTAGTTTCTTTTTTTAAATTAAATCTTTATTATTCAGATTATTAAATTTGTTTCTCTTTTTTCCCCTCCACAGCACCCCTCCACCCAGCTCCCACCCCTCCCTCTGCCCTTAGCTCCCTCCCATTGATCTCATCCATAGGTGTATGATTTTTGTCCAGTCTCTCCCTGTACACCCCTCACCCCTTCCACCCTGATAATTATCAGTCCACTCCCTTTCTGTGCTCCTGATTCTATTATATTCACTAGTTTATTCTGTTGATCAAATTTTTAATTCACTTAATTTTTAGATTCACTTGTTGATAGATATGTATTTGTTGTTCATAATTTTTTGGCTTTTACCTTTTTCTTCTTCCTCTTCTAAAAGAGTACCTTTCAGCATTTCATATAATACTGGTTTGGAGTTGATGAACTCCTTTAGCTTTTTCTTATCTGTGAAGCTCTTTATCTGCCCTTCAATTCTGAATGTTAGCTTTGCTGGATAGATTATTCTTGGTTGTAGGTTCTTGCTATTCATCACGTTGAATTTTTCTTTGGCCTGCATCATTTCTGTTGAGAAATCAGCTGACAGTCATATGGGTGCTCCCTTGTAGGTAATGAACTGTTTTTCTCTTGCTGCTTTTAATATTCTCTCTTTGTCTTTTGCTCTTGGTATTTTAATTATGATGTGTCTTGGTGTGGTCCTCTTTGGATTCCTTTTATATGGGGTTCTGTGTGCTTCCTGGACTTGTAAGTCTATTTCTTTTACTAGATGTGGGAAGTTTTCAGTCATTATTTCTTTAAACAGGTTTTCAGTATCTTGCTCTATGTCTTCTTCTGGCACCCTCACAATTCTGATGTTGGTATGCTTAAAGCTGTCCCAGAGTCTCCTTACATTATGTTCACATTTTTGGATTCTTTTCTCTTCTTGCTTTTCCAGTTGAATGTTGTCTGCTTCTTTATATTTCAAATTTTTTACTTGATTCTTGTCTTTCTCTAGTCTGCTGTTAGGACTCTGTATAGTATTTTTTATTTCAGTCAGTGTATGTTTAATTTCTATTTAGTCCTTTATCATCTTTAGTTGGACCTTTTCCATCTCTAGTTGGCTCTTTTCCATCTCTAGTATGTCCTTTTTCATCTCCTCTTGGCTCTTGCTAAATTTGTCCATCTTCTCTAGCATATTCTTGAAAAACCTTATAAGTGTGGTTTTGAACTCTATATCCAGTTGTTTTTTTCCCTCCATTTCTTTTGTTTGTGATCCCTTCCCTTGTCTCAGCATTTTCACTATGCCAGGGAAACTTCTGTGTTGGATTCAGCTTTATGATGCCAGAGGCAAAGCCGCAGAAGCCTCTGTTGAGCTTGGGAGGGGTGGAGTCTCAGGGCTTAAGGGTCCGCCTTGCCTTACAGTCGGCCCCGCCCTCCACAGCCCCTGAGTCTCACGTGACTGGGTAATCGCTGGAGCGGTCCTTGTGCGCGCCCGCACCCTCAGTGCCTCTAACCACTGCCTTTCCAGCTCGCCTGCGCACTAGGACCACACGAGTCTAGGTCCCCAGGGTTTCACCCGAATCAGGGGCTTAATGGAGTCAGAAATGGCACAGTTGGGAGGGTCTGTCTCCCGCCCACTCGCGAAAGCCAGCGGCACAATCAGCAATCTGTCCTGCGTGCAGTACCATGCGCGTGCGAGACCAGACCTGATCTTCTGCGACTCCCCTAAATTTCCGTGCACCTCTCCCTTTTCACAGTCCAAACTCCCCCCGTATGAGTTTCGGCTGGATCTGGGGTTTAGTCTTGTAAAATAAGGGGTTCAATGCCGTTGGGAGTTTCCCTCCCGCCAGAGAAAGCCAGCCAGGTACTCCGGCACCCGCTCTCTCAGCGCGCGCGTCTCAGTACCTCGGCTTTTTGCAGCTCCTCTGGGTCTCCGTGAGCCCCTCTCTTTCCTTCTAGCTGTAGAACTTACACTCCGCCAGCTTTCCTGTGGTTCTGGATGATGTCCGTTCTATCTTTTAGTTGTAGTTTTGAAATTGTTGTGCGAGGCAGCAGTGTAGGTGTTTACCTATGCCGCCATCTTGGATTCTCCTAAATCATTTTCTTCTATTTCTTTTTTTGGTGCTATATGTATACATATCTCCCCATTGCCCCCCCCCCCTCACAGGCATACCCCAACCCCCCAGTGTCTATTTTCATTGATTATGCTTATATGCATGCATACAAGTCCTTTGATTGATCTCTTATCTACCCCACCTCTAATTAAACTTCCTGCTATAATTTGACAGTCTGTTTGATACTTTACTGCCACTGTATCTATACTTTTGTTCATCAGTTTACAATGTTCTTTATTATCCACAAATGAGTGAGATCATGTGTTGCTTTTCCTTCATTGACTGGCTTATTTCACTAAGCATAAGGCTCTCCAGTTCCATTAAGGTTGTTGCAAATGGTAAGAATTCCTTCTTTTTAATGGCAGCATAGAATTCCATTGTGTAGATGTACCATAGTTTTCTGATCCACTCATCTGCTGAAAGGCACCTAGGCTGTTTCCAAATTGTAGCTATTGTAAATTGTGCTGCTATGAACATAGGTGTGCATAAATCCTTTCTGATTGGTGTTTGTAATTTCTTAGGATAAATTCCTAAGAGTGGGATTACAGGGTCACATGGGAGATCCATTTTTAGTTTTTTGAAGAAACTCCATACTGTTCTCCCCAGTGGCTGTACCAGTCTGCATTCCCACCAGCAGTGCACAAGGGTTCCTTTTTCTCCACATCCTCACCAACACTTGTCCTTTGTTCATTTGTTGATGATTCCTATTCTGACAGGTGTAAGATGGTATCACATTGTCGTTTTGATTTGATTTGGATCTCTTGGATAATTAGTAACTTTGACCATGTTTTCATGTATCTCTTGGCCTTCCTTCTGTCGTCTTTCGAAAAGGTTCTAATTAGGTCCGTTACCCATTTTTTTATTGGATCGTTTATCTTCCTTTTATTAAGTTGTATAGCTTGGCTGTAGATGTTCGAGATTAAACCTTTATCAGTGATAACATTGGCAACTATGTTCTCCCATATAGTGGTCTTTCTTGTGGTTTTGTTGATGGTTTCTTTTGCTGTAGTCCCATTTGTTCATTTTTTATTTAGCTTCCACTGCCTTTGGAGCAGTATCACTGAAGAAGTTCTTTCAGCATATGTCTGAGATTGTGCTGCCTGCGGATTCTTCTAGTATTTTTATGGTTTCTCTTCTCATGTTTAAGTCCTGTATGTATTTTGAGTTTATTTTGTATTTGGTGTAAGTTGGTGGTCCAGTTTTATTATTTTGCATGTATCTGTCCGATTTTCCCAACACCATTTATTGAAGAGGCTATCTTGGCTCCATTGTATGTTCATGCCTCCTTTGTCAAATATTAATTGAGCATAGTGGTTTGGGTGGATATCTGGGTTCTCTATTCTATTCCAATGGTCTATATGTCCGTTCTTGTGGCAGTACCTGGATGTTTTGAGAACAGTTGCTTTGTAATATAGCTTGAAATTTGGTATTGAGATCCCACCTACTTTATTATTCTTCCTCAGAATTGCTGTGGCTATTCGTGGTCTTTTTTGTTCCCGATGAATCTATGAAGATTTTTTCTAGGTCTGTCAAATATGTCGCGGGTATTTTAATGGGTAGTGCATTGAATCTATAGATTGCTTTGGGTAGTATGGACATTTTAATGTTATTGATTCTCCCAATCCTTGAGCATGGTATGCTCTTCCATTTGTTAACATCTTCCTCTATCTCTTTTTTCAGTGTCCTGTAGTTTTCTACATATAGGTCTTTTATCTCTTTACTTAGGTTTATTCCTAGGTATCTTAATTTTTTAGTGCGATGGTAAATGGGATTGCTTTTTTAGTCCCTCTTTCTGTAATTTCACTATTAGTGTATACAAATGCCACAGATTTCTTGGCATTAATTTTGTATCCTGCTACATTGCTGAATTCATTTATTAAGTCAATTAGTTTTGGGATGGAGTCCTTTGGGTTTTTTTATGTACAGTATCATGTCTTCTGCGAATAAGAACAGCTTTACTTCTTCTTTTCCAATTTGGATGATTTTTATTTCTTCTTATTGTCTAATTGCAATGGGTAATATTTCCATCAATCACTATGTCAACCAGGAGAGGTGAGAGTGGGCATTCCTGTCTTATTCCTGTTCTTAGGGGAAATGGTTTTAGTTCTTGCCCATTGAGTATGATATTAGCTGTGGGTTTATCATATATGGCTTTTATGATGGTGAGGTGTGATCCTTCTATTCCCACTTTGTTGAGAGTTTTTATCAAGAAAGGGTGTTGGATTTTGTCAAATGCTTTTTCTGCATCAATTGATATGAGTATGTAATTTTTATCTCTCAATTTATGTGATATATCACGTTTACTGATTTGCAAATATTGTACCATTGCTGCATTCCTGGGATTAGTCCTACTTGGTCATGGTATATGATCTTTCTGATGTACTGCTGGATCCGATTTGCTAGAATTTTGTTGAGGATTTTAGCATCTATGTTCATGAGAGATATTGGCCTAGAATTCTCTTTCATTGTGTTGTCTTTATCTCGTCTTAGTTTTAGGCTGATGCTGGCTTCATAGAAGGTGTTCTAATCCTTGCTCACTTTCCACTCTTTCTGGGACCCCAATTATGTAGACGTTGTTTTGTTTTGTGTTATCCCAGAGTTCCCTCTGTCTCGCCTCTTGCTTTTTAATTTTTTTTTCTAGAAGCTACTGTACTTGGGTATTTTTCCTACTGTGACTTCTAGCTCACTGATGAGGTCCTCTGCTTCTTCTAGTCTACTTTTCATACTTTCTATTGAGTTCTTTATAGCAGTGATGTCATTTTTCATTTCTTCTTGATTATTCTGCATTTCTTCTAGGTTCTTCTGCATTTCTTCTTCCTTCTTCTTCATTTCTTCTTGGATCTTCTTCATTTCCTCTTGGCTCTTACTCACATTGTCCATTTTGTCTTCCATTCTTTTCATCCACCTTATGATCATTTCTCTGAACTCTTACTTTGGCAGGCTTATTTCTGTTTCTATTTCATTTACTTCCTTTTCTGGTGATACCTGCCTTTCTGTTTTATGTGGGCTCTTTCTTTTTCTGCCCATGGTTGTTCTTCTCCTGGTGTCTGGTTATGTAGTTCTCACTCCTACGTTGATTCAAAGGCACAAACTACAACACCACCAGGTACAACACACAAGACACTCAACAGAAATGTATTCAGGATGTTAACAATCACAAATAAGGTGACCATCAATGAAAGACAAATTAGGGGTAAGTAGAGAAAGAAGGAGAGGAAAATGAGGACTAAAGAAAAGAAAGAAGTGCCAAAATTAAATTGGGAGAGGGAGAAAATAAACAAACAAACAAACAAACAAAAAATAAAATAAAATAATAAAAAGGAAAAGAAGAAGAAGAAAAGAGAAAGAGAAAAATGTGAGAGTGAAAAGAAAGAGGATAAGAGAGAAAGGGGGATTAAAATATAGATGTCTGGAGAAAACACCAATAGAACAGTCACTAATCCCAAAAAATGCTGACAAAATGTACCTGGAGATTAATACAAACTGCAAATAACAACTGTTATTGAGGGAGGCGAGGGAAAGGGAGGTAAAAAAACAAAGCAAAACAAAGCAAACAAAAGGAAAGTAAAACAAGTAGAATATGCTAACACAATCTCACAAAAAATTATAAAAAATCAATATAATCACTGTTCAGGCAAACAGGAACAAAAGGACATAGGGAAAAACAACTTTTTGGGTAGTGAATACAAGAAGAGAGAGGTTTGTATGGACTTGGAATAGGGGATTTGAAATTAGATATATAAGTGGGTAGAAATTTTAACCAGATAAAGAGAAAGCATAGGAGAATCTAAAATTGGAAAAGGGAAAGAGAAAAGAAGACAACAAAATGGGGAAAGTTAGGAGGAAAGTGTTGGCATAAAGGTAGAGTTGAGTTGGAGTAAAATTATGCTAAAGGAAAGATGAAAATAGAATGTAGATCTCTAATCCCGAAGTAAAATAAAGGGAAAACAAAATGACACTTGTTTTTTTTCGAAAAGGTAAAATAGTAGTAATAATACTAGTTGAAAACAAAAATGTAACAATTAAAAAGGTAAAATCAATTGAGGAGGAAAGAAACAAATAGTTTTTTAAATAAAATATGCAAAAATGAAAAAAATAAAATAAAATAAAAAATTTAAAAAAAGAAAAAAAATAGAATGGTAATTCATTTCCACTATTGTTCCTCTTGGCACTCCTGTTTCCAAGTAGAGAGGGTATTGCAGTTCCCTGTGTTCCACTGTGAGTTGTGTTTTAATCTCTTTATTCTTTTGTGGTTATGTGAGAGTCAATTTGTGTGTCATCCAATGGGTGGCAGTGTTTCAGCATTGACCTCTGAGACTAAATACAGGACCTCTCTAGGCTGTGCTCAGATCCTGCTACTCTGTGGTTCTCAAAACCGGTTTGTGGATATTTTGCAGCCAGGACACTGTAGTAACTCCCAGGCTGTCCTTCTGCCTCAGATCAAAATGAGTTGTTGTCTAGAACTCCCCTCTGTCATCAGCTCAGAGAGTCCACTTCCACACTTAGGGATCACGCCCTGCTCCACATCTGCAGACCTCTCCAGAAGCAGCTTTCCTGCAGCCTGGTTCCCACAGTGTGCGCTTCTCTGTTCTGTGAGACAGGAGACCTCACCGTATCCCAGGCGAAATCTGACCGTTCCGTGTACCGTGTGGATCTCCTCTGAGTCTGCATGTCTGCGCCGATTGAAGAGCGGTGTTCTGGGTCCCCAGCTGTTTGGTGAGTGCTTCAGCTGCAGCTTTCAGACTGTCGCAAACATCCACCTCCCTCTGCAAGATGGCGCGGTCTCCACCTTCGCGCTGGTGACTCCGGCAGAGAAAAACCCCATTGCGGTGGGGTGCCTGGTCAGGAGAGCCCCGTCCAGCAGTCTCCCACCTTCTGCTGGTTGATAACTGACTCTTAACTTGCCACCAAACACTCCCAGTGCAACTCTCAGCTGCTTTCTCTCCCTCTTCCGAGTGACAAAGCTCCAGACGCATCTGTCTATTCCCACATCATTTTTCCTCCTGTCTATTTGCATTCTTGAGTAGCCACTGAGCATTCCTAGTGCTAGGCTGAATTTAGATATAGGGCATCTGCTGTCTGAAAGTTTCTGTCTGTTACCTGGGTCCTGATCTGAGCTGGGCCCAGACTCTGCCTGTTACCTGGGTACCGATCTGTGTGGGGCATGGGAAGCGAAGTAGCCAAGAGGGCAGGAGACCTCCCTCAGAGGGGGTGAAGGTTCAGACTCTTGGGGAGGATGAGGGTCTGTGCCCCTCCTCTGTTGACCCCCAAGTTCTCTCCTGATGGCCCCTCTGCAACTGTGCCTGTCTTATGTTGTTCCTTCCCTGAGGAATCTTACCTGTCCCTGGCTACCCAGTCATCCTCCGAGGCCAAGCAGGGTGTTGTGAGGTTCAGTTCTGTCTGCTTGGTAGTCTATGCTCCCATGGCCCCACACCCAGCAATTGCCTTGGGATCCTCTCGCCTGCTGGCGGGGGCCCCCGGAACTGATCACATAACTCAGGGAATTCAGGTTCCTTCTCCAGGCAGGGCCCAGCGCACACCATTTGGCGAGAGACAGATCCATTATACCAGCCACCTTGAGGTTTCAACCTGAGCGTGAATAGAGAGCTCAGGGTACAACTGAGGGCCCTTGTGTTGTGAGAAGAGGGTCCCCCTTGGCAAAAGAGGAAAGAGGGGCCAGTATAGAATGCTCAAGTGCCGTCCCAGTGCCTTAATTCCTTCTGAAAGGGATTAAATCCTTTCATGTCCTTTTTTCAATTGCTGCTAAACATTCAAATAGGTGTTTTTGTTGTTGTTGTTGTTTTGTAATCTGGAAAATCTCTTGGGCTGGGTCTGTCTGGCACACTCCAAGAACTCTGGCTGACTGCAGTGTGCACAGAAAGGGGATGTGCTGCTCTGTCCTGTGTAAGTGTGAACTTGTGGCTTTCCCTTTGGGAATGGAGAGTGGCTGGTTTTTTGTAAATGTAAGTATCAATATTCTGGATATTAGAATGAATCTTAGTTGTGGGGGTCATGTTTTTTTTATTATTAATTTTTTATACATATCGCCCCATTGCCCCCCCTCCCGGAATACCCCAACCCACCAGTGTCTAAGTTCATTGGTTATGCTTATATGCATGCATACAAGTCCTTTGATTGATCTCTTATCTACCTCACCTAACTTTAATCTTCCTGCTGTAATTTCACAGTCTGTTTAATGCTTTACTGCCTCTGTATCTATCCTTTTGTTCATCAGTTTATAATGTTCTTTATTATCCACAAATGAGTCAGATCATGTGATGCTTCTCCTACATTGACTGGCTTATTTCACTAAGCATAAGGCTCTCCAGTTCCAACCAGGTTGCTGCAAATGGTAAGAATTCCTTCTTTTTATGGCAGCATAGTACTCCATTATGTAGATGTACCATAGTTTTCTGATCCACTCATCTGCTGACGGGCACCTAGGCTGTTTCCAAATTGTAGCTATTGTAAATTGTGCTCCTATGAACATAGGGGTGCATAAATCCTTTCAGATTGGTGTTTCTAGTTTCTTAGGATATATTCCTAAGAGTGGGATTGCTGGGTCAAATCGGATCTCCATTTTTAGTTTTTTGAGGAAACTCCATACTGTTCTCCACAGTGGTTGCACTAGTCTGCATTCCCACCAGCAGTGCACAAAGGTTCCTTTTTATCCGCATCCTAGCCAACACTTATCATTTGTTGATTTGTTGATGATTGCCATTCTGACAGGTGTGAGATGGTATCGCATTGTCGTTTTGATTTGCATCTCTCAGATGATTAGTGACTTTGAACATGTTTTCATGTGTCTCTTGGCCTTCCTTCTGTCGTCTTTCGAAAAGGTTCTATTTAGGTCCATTGCCCATTTTTTTATCAGATCATTTATCTTCCTTTTATTAAGTTGTATAAGTTGGCTGTAGATGTTGGAGATTAAACCTTTATCAGTGATAACATTTGCAAATATGTTCTCCCATACAGTGGGCATTCTTGTTGTTTTATTGATTGTTTCTTTTGCTGTGCAAAAACCTTTTATTTTGATGTAGTCCTGTTTGTTTATTTTTTCTTTAGCTTCTATTGCCTTTGGAGCAGTATCAGTGATGAAGTTCTTTTGGCATATGTCTGAGATTGTGCTGCCTGTGGATTCCTCTGTTATTTTTATGGTTTCCATTCTAATATTTAAATCCTGTATCCATTTTGAGTTTATTTTTGTATTTGGTGTAAGTTGGTGGTCCAGTTTCATTTTTTTTGCATGTATCTGTCCAGTTTTCCCTACACCATTTATTGATGAGGCTATCTTGGCTCCATTGTATGTTCATGCCTCCTTTGTCAAATATTAGTTGAGCATAGTGGTTTGGGTGGATATCTGGGTTCTCTATTCTATTCCATTGGTCTATATGTCTGTTCTTGTGCCAGTACCAGGCTGTTTTGAGAACAGTTGCTTTGTAATATAGCTTGAAATCTGGTATTGAGATCCCACCTACTTTATTATTCTTTTTCAGAATTGCTGTGGCTATTTGTGGTCTTTTTTTGTTCCAGATGAATCTATGAAGGATTCTTTCTAGGTCTGTGAAATATGTTGTTGGTATTTTAATGGGTAGTTCATTGAATCTATAGATTGCTTTGGGCAGTATGGACATTTTAATGTTATTGATTCTCCCAATCCATGAGCATGGTATGCTCTTCCATCTGTTAACATCTTCCTCTGTCTCTTTTTTCAGTGTCCTGTAGTTTTCTACATATAGGTCTTCTACCTCTCTAGTTAGGTTTATTCCTAGGTATCTTAATGTTTTTAGTGCCATGGTAAATTGGATTGCTTTTTTAGTCTCTCTTTCTGTAATTTCACTATTAGTGTATAGAAATGCCACAGACTTCTTAGCATTAATTTTGTATCCTGCTACATTGCGGAATTCATTAATTAAGTCAATTAGTTTTGGAATGGATGCCTTTGGGTTTTTTATGTACAGTATCATGTCATCTGCAAATAAGGACAGCTTTTCTTCTTCTTTTCTAATTTGGATGCCTTTTATTTCTTCTTATTGTCTAATTGCAATGGCTAATACTTCCAGTACTATGTCGAACAGGAGAGGTTAGAGTGGGCATCCCTGTCTTGTTCCTGTTCTTAGGGGAAATGGTTTTAGTTTTTGCCCATTGAGTATGATGTTAGCTGTGGGTTTATCATATATGGCTTTTATGATGTTGATGTATGATCCTTCTATTTCCCACTTTGTTGAGAGTTTTTATCAAGAAAGGGTGTTGGATTTTGTCAAATGCTTTTTCTGCATCAATTGATATGAGTATCTAATTTTATCTCTCAATTTGTTTATGTGATGTATCACGTTTGTTGATTTTCAGATATTGTACCATCCTGTGGGAAACTTGTTGTGCTTGATAGCCATTTTGTAGTAAGCTCCAGCCACATTAGCACTAAGCTCGGGCTAGGTTTCTATTACCCCAAACCCTATCTCTTTCCCTATCTCTGAAAAGGGAGGCATTTCGCCTTGGGACTAGGAATTTTCACTAACTTCCTCTTTCCTCCTTCTCCCCATAAATTCCCCATCTACCATTGAATAAAGGAGACTTGATCAGAACTTTGTCTTGTCTCCATTCCTTGTGTCTCTTGTCCCTTTCATCCCCACTCCCGCTCTAGGGTCCTGGTTGACTTAACCAGTGGGTCTGGACAAGTGGCGCCCAACGTGGCTGGAGAACGGGGGATCCAGTGAGGGAGGTTTCTGGAGAGCAGGCACAAAAAGGAGAAGACAGAGGATAAGCTGAAGCGGGAACCTGCTGGGTTTTCTACACCTCCGTGAGTAGACAGCGATTATGGGTCAAGAAATGAGTCAGCATGAGATTATGGGTTGAAGGGACAATTCTCCTCAGCCTCCTCCATCTTAGGTGACTAGCCCTTAGCAGGACAAAGAGACTTGCCAGCCCCACACCCCACCATTAGGTAATCCAGCAAGAATGTGCCGGGAGATAACTGGATAAGGCAAGACCACCACCTTCGGCCGTTAGGCCGCTTCCTGACCCCACATCCCGTGCCTGCGTAAGCAGACCCTGGCCCCTACCTGGCCTATCAGGGTGGGCCAACTCAGTATTTCAAACTACCCTCCACCCACCCTGACCCCTAGTCTATAAAAAGAACATGTAACAAAGGAACGGGGCTCACAACCATTGCTCCGTGCTTGGAGCACGTTGCGGGCCCCAGCATGCTGGTCTGAATAAACCCCTTTGTTCTTGCATGGGATCGTCTCTTGGTGCTCTGTAAGCGCGGTCTGCGTTCCGGGCTTAACATTTGGAGGTTCCACCGAGATTACTGCAGCCGCCTTCGGGCTCCAACAGACGCTTCTTGGGGTAAGTGACGGCGCCTTTTTCTTTTTTGGTAAAGAATTCTGTTCTGGTAATTTGGAATTTGGAGTTGGTTTAATATTTGTCAGAGCTGGCGAATCTGTTTGGTCTGGTGGCTGTCGGGGAGAGGCGTGAGTCTCCCCCGACTGCGGCTGACAGACGTGTCGGGAAGCCGCAGGCCACGTCCCCGGGGGACGCCCTGGTGGACCTGGGAGAGGACCGGGGTCACCTGGACTCCTCTCATCTGTTTGGTACTGGTTCTGAAAGTCTGTTGCCGGCTAGGACAATTGATTTTGTGAGGCCTCCTTCTTATTGGGT
This sequence comes from Lasiurus cinereus, assembly GCA_011751065.1. Lineage (NCBI taxonomy): Eukaryota > Metazoa > Chordata > Mammalia > Chiroptera > Vespertilionidae > Lasiurus > Lasiurus cinereus. The sequence continues at coordinate 6,013,061 of JAAGEH010000031.1, forward strand.
TCTTCGATTTTTGCCTCCGCGCGCAGAGTTCGTCTTTGTCTTTTGTTTCTTGTTCTTTGTTGTGTGTGTGAGTGTGGGTGTGGTGGTTGTGGAAATGGGGCAGGGCGCTTCCACTCCATTGTCCCTAACCCTGGGTCATTGGTCAGCGGTTAAGGAGCGAGCTCAGAATCTGTCTCTAGTCATCAGGAAAGGCAAGTGGCAGACCCTTTGTTCGTCCGAGTGGCCCACCTTCAATGTTGGATGGCCTCCGGAGGGGTCTTTCCATTTGCCCCTTTTAAGGGAAGTGAGGGGTCTCGTCTTCCAGCCTGGCCGACATGGATACCCTGACCAGGAACCTTACATTTTGGTTTGGCAAGACCTATGTGAAAATCCTCCAGCGTGGGTCAAGCCCTTCCTACCCCCTGGTTCTCTCCCTAGGTCGTCGGCTTCCGTCTCCGAATCTACTATCCTTCCCGTCAAGCCAGTTCCACCTTCCTCGCCTTCCCCCTCATCCTCTGCCTCTGCCCCCCCAGTCCTCCCAGACTCACAATCTGACCTTATCCTTTTAGATCTCCCGCCACCCCCATATGCCACGGCCGGAGCACCGCGGGGCGGCCAGGGGCCTCCTACAGCGCCAGCACCCGGCCTAGCCCCTCAACCCGTGTCTCTGACAGTGACTTCCCCAGATTCTACCTCTGAGGGTCCCCTGCCGCCGCCAGGCAGCGGACCAGCGCGACGGACTCGTAGCCGGTTCCAGCCGGATGAAGGGCCTGTAGCCGTTACCCTGCCGTTGCGCCCGTATGGGCCACCGGTGGACGATGGGAGAGGGGGGGGAAATGCCGGCCCTCCAATACTGGCCCTTTTCCTCCTCAGACTTATATAATTGGAAAAACAATAATCCTCCTTTTTCTGAAGACCCCACTCGATTAACAGGCCTAGTGGAGTCTCTCATGTTCTCTCACCAACCCACCTGGGACGACTGCCAACAGCTGCTGGGGACTCTCTTCACCACTGAAGAGAGAGACCGCATTCTTCTAGAAGCACGAAAGAATGTCCCAGGACAAGACGGGCGTCCGACGCAGTTGCCGAACATCATAGATGACATCTTCCCGCTGACGCGCCCTAATTGGGATCCGAATTCTCCGGAAGATAGGGAGCATCTGTCCTCCTATCGCCAGGCTCTGGTGGCAGGTCTCCGGGCAGCCTCTAGGCGGCCCACCAATTCGGCTAAGGTCGTTCAGGGCCCCACTGAATCTCCTGCGGTCTTTTTAGAGAGGCTAATGGAAGCCTATCGGAGGTTCACTCCCTTTGATCTGCAGTCAGAGGACCAAAGGGCCTCAGTGGCCATGGCCTTTATTGGCCAATCCGCTACTGATGTGCGGCGTAAGCTACAACGCCTGGAAGGATTACAGGACCTCACCCTTAGAGACTTAGTCAGGGAGGCAGATAAGGTTTTTCACAAGAGGGAAACGGAAGAAGAGAGGGAGGAACGGAAGGAAAAAGAGAGAGAGGAGAGGGAAGAGGCTAGAGACAGAAAAAGAAATAAGGAATTGACTAAAATCTTGGCCACAGTGGTAGATAGCGGAATGAGACAGAAAGGAAAGGGAGATAGTACCAGGCCACGGCCAAGCTTGGACCCGAACCAGTGTGCCTACTGCAAGGGTCAGGGGCACTGGAAGAGGGAATGTCCTAAGAGACCCAGAAAGGGCCTGCAGGCTAAGCAACCCGCTCTGCTGGCCCTGGATGAGGATTAGGGGAGACGGGGCTCGGATCCCCTCCCCGAGCTCAGGGTAAAATTTGACGTGGAGGGGACCCCCATTAACTTTGAGGTGGACACCGGAGCTGTTTACTCAGCGCTACAGGCCCCTCTGGGGCCACTGTCAACTAAAAGGTCCTTGGTGAGGGGTGCCAACGGCAGCCAATACCGAGCCTGGACCACCAAAAGAACTTTGGATTTGGGAAGAGGAAAGGTCCGCCATTCCTTTCTAGTCATACCCGACTGCCCGGCTCCTCTTATGGGAAGAGACCTGCTTACCAAATTAAAGGCCCGCATCACCTTCAACCCAGGAGGGCCAAAAGTGGAGTTCGTAAGCCCCCTAGTTCAGGAACCAGTGGTTACTGCCCTGACGATGTCGGTAGAAGACGAGTATCGCCTATATGGCTCCCCGATAAAGGAGCAGGATATGACAAAATGGCTTCAAGAATATCCTGATGCCTGGGCAGAGAAAGCCGGACTAGGGCTAGCTAGAGATCAACCCCCAGTGGTGGTTGCCCTGAAGGCCTCCGCGGTTCCAGTCCGAGTAAGGCAATATCCTATGAGCAAGGAAGCTCGGGAGGGGATAAGGCCACACATTTTGAAGCTGCTGCAAGGTGGTGTCTTAAAGCCCTGCCGGTCGGCCTGGAATACACTGCTCCTTCCCGTTAAGAAGCCGGGGACTGGGGACTATCGACCAGTACAGGATCTGCGAGAAGTTAATAGTAGAGTGCAGGACATTCACCCCACTGTCCCTAACCCTTACAATCTTCTGAGTTCTCTTCTGCCTGACAGGAGTTGGTACACTGTATTAGATTTAAAAGATGCCTTTTTCTGCCTGAGGCTCTGTGAAAGCAGTCAACCGCTGTTCGCCTTCGAATGGACTGATCCGGAGGCTGGTATTGCTGGACAGTTGACTTGGACCAGGCTGCCCCAGGGGTTTAAAAACTCCCCTACGATTTTCGACGAAGCCCTTCACCAGGACCTGAGCGCCTTCAGAATCCAGCACCCGGAGGTAACACTGCTCCAGTATGTAGACGACCTGCTGCTGGCAGCATCGTCACAGGAAGATTGTGAGTACGGGACTCGCTCCTTATTACAGGAGCTCGCTCGCCTTGGGTATAGGGCATCAGCTAAGAAAGCCCAAATATGCAGACGGGAAGTCACTTTTCTGGGGTATACACTCCGGGGAGGAAAGCGCTGGTTGACTGAGGCGCGGAAAAAGACTGTAGTGCAAATCCCTGTCCCAACTTCCAGGAAACAACTCCGAGAGTTTCTGGGGACGGCTGGGTTTTGTAGACTGTGGATTCCGGGATTTGCTCTCCTAGCCGCCCCATTGTACCCGCTCCTGAAGGGGGATGCAGAATTCTCTTGGGGGCCCGAACAACAGCGAGCCTTCGATGAAATAAAGAAGGCCCTGCTATCGGCCCCGGCATTGGCGCTTCCTGATGTTGAAAAGCCCTTCACCCTTTATATAGAAGAAAGAGGGGGAGTGGCCAGAGGGGTTCTAACTCAGACGCTGGGGCCCTGGAAGAGACCTGTGGCCTATCTGTCCAAACGCCTGGGCTCAGTAGCTGGGGGCTGGCCCCGCTGCTTAAAGGCTATTGCTGCAGCTGCCCTACTAGCCAAGGATGCAGACAAATTAACCCTGGGGCAAAAACTCACCATAGTGGCCCCCCACGTGCTGGAGAGTATTGTCAGGCAGCCCCCCGACCGGTGGCTCTCGAATGCCCGCATCACACACTATCAGAGCATTCTACTGGACAAAGATCGAGTAACCTTTGGACCCCCAGTTGTTTTAAACCCTGCCACCCTACTCCCGGATGAGGCTGCAGACCCGGTCCTGCACTCCTGCCAGGATATTCTAGCCGAAGAAGCAGGAATTCGTCGCGACCTAAAGGACCTTCCATTGCCAGACTTGGAGGTGACTTGGTTCACAGACGGTAGCAGCTTCCTGCGGGACAGTAAGAGGTGTGCGGGGGCGGCAGTAGTCAGTAAGGACAAGGTCATATGGTCAACGGGGCTGCCAGAAGGGACTTCTGCTCAGAAGGCCGAGTTAATTGCCCTGACAAAGGCCTTAGAACTAGCAGAAGGAAAGAAGGCTACAATTTACACCGACAGCCGTTATGCCTTCGCTACTGCCCATGTACATGGGGCCATATATCAGCAAAGGGGACTCTTGACCTCAGCAGGAAAAGACATAAAACACAAGGCTGAAATCCTCCGATTGCTTGCAGCTGTCCTGTTGCCCTCCAAATTAGCTATTGTTCATTGCCCCGGCCATCAGAAGGGGTTGGACCCCGTAGCCACAGGGAATCGGCGAGCGGATGAAGAAGCTAAAGCGGCGGCCCTTAGAGGAGCAGAGACTCTAGCACTAGTGGCCAAAACTTCCGAGGCGCCCGAACCTACAGAAAGTCAGGAGCAACAAGCAACTTCCTACTTGCAGCATGTGCACCAGCTCACTCATCTAGGGGCTAGGAAGATACAGGAACTGCTGAGAGAGCAGCCTTTCTCCCTGACTGCGTCGGAAAACAAAAGGTTGGCGGAACAAGTAGCTAAGAACTGTCAGGCTTGCCAGGTTGTAAATGCAAATCCATCCCACACCTCTGATGGAAAGAGACTTAAAGGAAACAGGCCTGGCCAATTCTGGGAAGTAGACTTCACTGAGATCAAACCAGCTAAATATGGGTTAAAGTTTCTTTTAGTTTTTGTAGACACCTTCTCAGGATGGGTGGAAGCCTACCCCACCCGCAGAGAGACCGCACAAGTGGTGGCTAAGAAAATTATGGAAGAACTCTTTCCTCGATTTGGACTGCCTCAGGTAATCGGGTCTGACAATGGACCTGCTTTCGTGGCCCAGGTAAGTCAGGGTGTGGCCAAGGTATTGGGGATCAATTGGAAATTACACTGTGCTTATCGTCCCCAAAGCTCAGGGCAGGTAGAAAGAATGAATAGAACAATTAAGGAGACCTTGACTAAATTGACCTTAGGGACTGGCGTTCAGGATTGGACCATGCTCCTACCTTACGCCCTGTTCCGTGCCCGGAACACTCCCTCTCCCTCCATGTATAACCTCACCCCTTTTGAGATTCTGTATGGAACTCCACCTCCAATCTCAAAAATGTCACTTGCTACAGACCCGAACTTATTATCCCATGCTCCTCTGCTTGCCAGGTTAAAAGCCCTAGAGGGAATCCAGCGATTTGTCTGGAAGCCCCTAGCCTCTGCTTAACAGCCAGGAGACCTCAAGGTGCCCCACTCCTTCCGCGTTGGAGACTCAGTGTTCGTGAGGAGGCACCAGACTCACAGCTTAGAGCCCCGGTGGAAGGGACCCTACATAGTGTTGCTGACCACCCCGACTGCGGTGAAGGTAGATGGCATCACGTCGTGGATCCATGCGTCTCATCTCAAGCCTGCTCCACCGCCAGGGCCTGAATGGACGATGGAAAGGACTGATAACCCTTTTAAGTTATGCTGACCACACGGGGGTGGTTGAGGAGTCCATGGCCAAACTCCGGCAACGACTGGCCGAGCGGCAGAGGGAAAGGGAGGCACAGAAGGGTTGGTTTGAATCCTGGTTTACTCAGTCACCCTGGTTAACAACCCTCATGTCAGCAATTACTGGACCAATCGTAGTCTTGCTGCTGATCTTCACCGTAGGGCCCTGTGTCCTAAATAGACTTATTAGATTCATACAGCAGAGGGTAGGAGACATTAAGCTTCTAATTATCAGACAACAATACGCAGCCATGGCTGAGTCGGACGGTCTCTAGGATTAGAAACTACCCACAAGAAAAAGGGGGGAATGAAGGGACAATTCTCCTCAGCCTCCTCCATCTTAGGTGACTAGCCCTTAGCAGGACAAAGAGACTTGCCAGCCCCACACCCCACCATTAGGTAATCCAGCAAGAATGTGCCGGGAGATAACTGGATAAGGCAAGACCACCACCTTCGGCCGTTAGGCCGCTTCCTGACCCCACATCCCGTGCCTGCGTAAGCAGACCCTGGCCCCTACCTGGCCTATCAGGGTGGGCCAACTCAGTATTTCAAACTACCCTCCACCCACCCTGACCCCTAGTCTATAAAAAGAACATGTAACAAAGGAACGGGGCTCACAACCATTGCTCCGTGCTTGGAGCACGTTGCGGGCCCCAGCATGCTGGTCTGAATAAACCCCTTTGTTCTTGCATGGGATCGTCTCTTGGTGCTCTGTAAGCGCGGTCTGCGTTCCGGGCTTAACAGGGTCAAGAAGTGAGTCAATGGACTTAGAAAAGCTTTAAAGGCACGAGGAGTAAAGGTTAAAATTAAACAGTTATGTGTGTTTTTTATTATATTCAAGATGTTTGTCCTTGGTTCCCTATTGAAGGAACTATTGATAGTAAGAGATGGAAAAGGGTTGGAGATGACCTTAGGGATTTTTATGAAAGATTTGGGCCTGAAAATGTTCCTATAACTGCCTTTTCATACTGGAATTTAATCAATGAGGTCATATCATAGAGGCATCGGGATGTTATAGTTGCTAATGTAATTGAAAAGGGAGAAAAAATCCTTCAAATAAATAAAGAGAAAGAGGATTTAAAAGAACAGCAGAAATTAAGAATTTTTGGTAATGCTGACACAGGCACGGAATTTGTCAAACAGTTGGCCTTTGAAAATGCTAATGCTGCTTGCCAACCCCTATCTTTGTCATTAAGAAGAAGTCAGGTAGATGGCCTTTGTTACAAGACCTAAGGGCAGTAAATAAAACAATGGTCCTAATGAGAGCCCTGTAGCCTGGACTCCCCTCTCCTGTTGCTATACCCTTAGGGCATTTTAAAGTAATCATAGACTTAAAGGATTGCTTTTTTACCATTGCTCTACACCCTGAGGACCAAAAGCGCTTTGCCTTCAGCCTACCCGCTATTAATTTTAGAGCACCCATGAAAAGGTTTCAATGGGGTGTTCTCCCACAAGGTATGGCTAATAGTCCCACCTTATGTCAATCTTTTGTTGCTCTTGCAATACAAGCAGTAAGAGATTATTGGCCAGAAATGTATATTATTCATTACATGGATGATATTTTAATAGCTGGGAAGGATGGTGGTGAGGTCTTGAGATGTTATAACGAGTTAAAAAATGCTTTACAAGATAAAGGATTAGAGATCGCCCCTGATAAAGTCCAATTAACAGATCCATATACATATCTTGGCTTTCAAATGAAAGGACCTCAGGTCTCCTCTCAGAAATTAGAATTAAGATTAGACAAGCTCAAAACTTTAAACGATTTTCAAAAACTCCTAGGAGATATCAACTGGCTCATGTCCTATCTAAAGCTTAGTAAAAGTGATTTAAAACCTCTTTACAATATTCTACACGGGGATGCTAATCCTACATCTCCAGGTGAGCTGACACCGGAAGGAAGACAAGCCATACATAAAGTAGAACAAGCCATTCGGTCACAAACTGTTACATTTATAGACTATGATAAACCTTTGAAATTCATCATTTGCAAAACAGTTCTTTCACCAACCGCTGTTTTTTGGCAAACAGCCTCCCTAATGTGGGCTCATCTGCCTGCTACACCTAAAAAGGTCATCGGGCCATATTATCAAACAGTATCTGACCTTATAATCCTAGGCAGGGAATAAGGGAAAAGATATTTTGGTAAAGAACCAGATTTTATCATACAGCCTTATACCAAAGAACAAGTTAATTGGCTCCTGCAGACTACTGAATTCTGGCCTATTGCCTTAGCTTCTTATATTGGCATCCTAGATAATCATTATCCACCAGACAAACTTACTGATTTTGCTAATAAACATGAATTAGTATTCCCTAAAATCACCACATTTACCACCTTAAATAATGCCCTATTGGTGTTTACTGATGGCTCTTCTACAGGTATAGCTGCTTATACTTACCAGGACAAGGTGGTACAATTTACCACAGACAGCTCCTCCGCCCAATTAACAGAATTACATGCTGTTATTGCGGTCCTATCAGCATTTCCTAATCAGTCTCTTAAGATCTACACAGATAGTGCTTACATCACACACTCTGTACCCTTATTAGAAACTGCTGGCCAAATTAAGGGCGTCTCTAATACTGGAGACTTATTTAGACAACTGCAGGTGCTTATCACAAAAAGAACGCACCCCTTTTTTATAGGGCATTTATGTGCTCACTCTGGGCTTCCTGGTCCTCTAGCGGAAGGAAATCAGAAAGCAGATCTGGCCACTTGCCCACAAGCTCATATTTCTGCATTACCTGCTATCAATGCTGATGACTCTTCCCTAAAAATTGCTCAAGCACAGAGAAGTCATCAGTTACACCATCTCAATGCACAGACTCTCCGGCTTATGCATCATATTACCAGGGAACAAGCCAGACAAATTGTCAAAGATTGCCCTTCTTGTGTCATATATCTCCCAGTATTACATCTCGGAGTCAACCCTAGGGGGTTAGTACCTAATGCATTATGGCAAATGGATGTTACCCATATCTCTGAATTTGGTAACCTCAAATATGTACATGCAACTATAGATACTTTTAGCGGTTTTATTCATGCTTCCCTCCAAACCGGTGAAGCCACTAAACATGTAATTAGCCATATGTTAACTGCCTTCGCAGTCTTAAGATGTCCACAGCAATTAAAAACTGATAATGGCCCAACCTATACCAGCTCAGCCTTTTCCCAATTCTGTAAGCACCTCAATATCCATCATACAACAGGTATTCCTTATAATCCCCAAGGTCAAGGAATCGTTGAAAGGGCACATCTCTCTTTAAAACTCACAATAGATAAAATAAAAAAGGGGGAAATGGTACCCCACGAGGGGGTCACCCAGAAATATATTATCTCATTCCTTATTTATTCTCAATTTTTTAAATTTGGATGCAAATGGACAATCAGCAGCCACTCGCTTTTGGCATACAGAAACTCAGAGACAATTTGCTTCAGTTCTATGGAAGGATCCTTTGACTAACTTCTGGCATGGCCCAGATTCAGTTCTTATCTGGGGCTGAGGGTCGGTATGCATTTACTCTAAGGAAATGAAATCTGCAAGGTGGCTACCAGAACGCTTAGTTAAACAAATCAGTCAAACTCAAGAAGTTGAGGATAACTCCAGGGATGAAAACTCGCCCTGAGAATATTTCCCCTATTAGTAGTATTAGGAGTTTCTGGAGCTTTAGCTAGAGGAACAGCACGATTAGGAGTTGCTGTTCATTCATATACTAAACTCTCTAATCAGCTGATTGATGATGTTCAGGCCTTATCCTGTACTATTAATGATATTGAAGATCAGATAGACTCCTTAGTGGAGGTAGTCCTCCAGAATAGAAGAAGATTAGATTTATTGACAGCAGAACAGGGAGGGATCTGTTTGGCTCTACAAGAACGCTGCTGCTTTTATGCAAATAACTCAGGCATTGTTCGTGATAAGATAAAGAATCTACAAGAAGACCTAATAAAAAGAAGAGAACTGTTTGACAACCCCTTGTGGAGCTCGCTAAATGGAATATTACCCTACCTCCTTCCCTTATTAGGACTTCTGCTTGGCTTACTAATAATCCTATCTCTAGGACCTTTTCTTTTTAATAAATTGATGGCTTTTATTAAGCAACAAGTGGATGCCATTAAGATGCAATCTATACAGGTCCCTTATCATAAACTTGAGATGGCCAAAAGGAAAAGTTGCAAACTCCTTGAAAAGGAGAAATATGATAACATTCAATAGAGTAATTGAGGTAATTACTCTAATATTCAAGGAATACGATGACATTCAATAGAGTAATTGAGGAATTACTCTAATATCAAACTTTCCACTTTGGTGCGCTGGGCTGGTTAGCCAGAGACATGCAACTGGAACTTATACGTGGCACCGACCACCGCCTAAGCCTGGAACTGGGCCTTATGCTGCCCTGCTTTCTAATGACGGGTAAGGTGGTTTGGTACAGTATGGTAGTTCCTGACCTAAGACAGGCACAGTCCCCTCAAGGATATTCGGCCTTTCAAAGTTTAAAGAAAAGGGGGACCTGTGGGAAACTTGTGCTTGACAGCCATTTTGTAGTAAGCTCCAGCCACATTAGCACTAACCTCCAGCTAGGTTTCTATTACCCCAAACCCTATCTCTTTCCCTATCTCCCCAAAGCCAGGCATTTCGCCTTGGGGCTAGGAATTTTCACTAACTTCCTCATTCCTCCTTATCCCCATAAATACCCCAATATACTGTTGAATAAATGAGACTTGATCAGAACTTTGTCTTTTCTCCATTCCTTGTGTCTCTTGTCCCTTTCATCCCCACTCCCCCTCTGGGGTCCTCGTTGACTTAACCTGCGTGTCGGGATATCATCCCTGTATTCCTGGGATGAATCCTACTTGCTCATGGTGTATGATCCTTCTGATATACTGCTGGATCTGATTTGCTAGAATTTTGTTGAGGATTTTGGCATCTATGTTCATGAGAGATATTGGCCTAGAATTCTCTTTCATTGTGTTGTCTTTATCTGGTTTTGGTATTAGGGTGATGCTGGCTTCATAGAAGGTGTTTGGAAGTGTTCCTTCTTGAATGTTTTTGAATAGTATGAGGAGGATAGATGTTAATTCTTGCTTGAATGTTTGGTAAAACTCTCCTGTGTAGCCATCTGGTCCCGGGCTTTTATTTGCTGGAAGCTTTTTGATGACTACTTCAATTTCTTCAATAGTTATTGGACTGTTGAGATGTTTAGATTCCTCCTCCTTGAGTTTTGGAAGGTTATCATTTTCTAGGAAAATGTCCATTTCTTGCAGGTTGTCCAATTTGTTGGAATAGAGTTGTTCATAATATTTTTTACCAATCCTTTGTATTTTCGCAGGGTCTGTTGTTATTTCTCCTCTTTCATTTCTGATTTTGTTTATTTGGGTCTTCTCTCTTTGCTTCTTGGTGAGCCTGGCTAGAGGTCCATCAATCTTGTTTATCCTTTCAAAGAACCAGCTCTTTGTCTTGTTGATCTTTTGAATTGTTTCTTTGGTCTCCTGTCAGGAGCCAGGAAATACAGCAAGGGCTGTGGAATTCTCCCCAAGGCCAGAACTGCATACTTGAAACCTCCCCCAATCAGGAAAGGCATAACCGCCACATCCACTATCAGCAACCAGCACCTGGAACTAGCTTAGCCAATCAGCTTAGACCACATACCTCCTGGAGCCCTTTTTCCTTCCCCTTCCCCTTTCTGAGCGTATATAAGAAGAGCCACCTGAAATAAAACTTTGAGGCTTGATCAGAACACCATTTGTCTTGCCTCCTTCCTTCGTGTCCATGTCTGTTTCTCATTCTCTTAGGTGCCTCGCCTCACTGCCTCTGTTGAATGACCCCGCGGGCTGGGGTCAGTCTCCAAGTTGCTTATCTCTGCTCTGATCTTCACTATTTCTTTCCTTCTGCATACACCGGGCTTTTCTTTCTTTTATTTATTTATTTATTTTTTTTAGTTAAATCTTTATTATTCAGATTATTACATTTGTTTCTCTTTTTTCCCCTCCATAGCACCCCTCCACCCAGCTCCCACCCCTCCCTCTGCCCTTAGCTCCCTCCCATTGATCTCATCCATAGGTGTATGATTTTTGTCCAGTCTCTCCCTGTACACCCCTCACCCCTTCCACCCAGAGAATTATCAGTCCACTCCCTTTCTGTGCTCCTGATTCTATTATATTCACCAGTTTATTCTGTTGATCAAATATTTAATTCACTTAATTTTTAGATTCACTTATTGATAGATATGTATTTGTTATTAATAATTTTTTGTCTTTTACCTTTTTCTTCTTCCTGTTCTACAAGAGTACCTTTCAGCATTTCATATAATACTGGTTTGGAGTTGATGAACTCCTTTAGCTTTTTCTTCTCTGTGAAGCTCTTTATCTGCCCTTCAATTCTGAACGATAGCTTTGCTGGATAGATTATTCTTTGTTGTAGGTACTTGCTATTCATCACGTTGAATATTTCTTGCCACTCCCGTCTGGCCTGCATCATTTCTGTTGAGAAATCAGCTGACAGTCGTATGGGTGCTCCCTTGTAGGTAATAGACTGTTTTTCTCTTGCTGCTTTTAATATTCTCTCTTTGTCTTTTGCTCTTGGTATTTTAATTATGATATGTCTTGGTGTGGTCCTCTTTGGATTCCTTTTATATGGGGTTCTGTGTGCTTCCTGGACTTGTAAGTCTATTTCTTTTACTAGATGTGGGAAGTTTTCAGTCATTATTTCTTTAAACAGGTTTTCAGTATCTTGCTCTCTCTCTTCTTCTGGCACCCCCACAATTCTGATGTTGGTACGCTTGAAACTGTCCCAGAGTCTCCTTACATTATGTTCACATTTTTGGATTCTTTTCTATTCTTGCTTTTCCAGTTGAAAGTTGTCTGCTTCTTTATATTTCAAATTTTTTACTTGATTCTTGCCTTTCTCTAGTCTGCTGTTAGGACTCCGTATAATATTTTTTATTTCAGTCAGTGTATGTTTAATTTCTATTTGGTTCTTTATCATCTTTAGTTGGACCTTTTCCATCTCTAGTTGGCTCTTTTGCATCTCTAGTTGGTCCTTTTTCATCTCCTCTTGGCTCTCGCTAAATTTATCCATCTTTTCTAGCATATTCTTGAAAAACCTTATAAGCGTGGTTTTGAACTCTATATCCAGTCGTTTTTTTTCCTCCATTTCTTTTGTTTGTGATCCCTTCCCTCGTCTTGGCATTTTCACTATGCCAGGGAAACTTCTGTGTTGAATTCAGCCTTAAGATACCAGACGCAAAGCCGCAGAAGCCTCTGTTGAGCTTGGGAGGGGTGGAGTCTTAGGGCTTCAGGGACCGCCTTGCCTTCCAGTCGGCCCTCCCCTCCACAGCCTCTGAGTCTCACGTGACTGGGTAATCACTGGAGCGGTCCTTGTGCGCTCGAGCCCGCAATGCCTCTAACCGCTGCCTTTCCGGCTTCCCTGCGCATCAGGACTACACGAGTCTAGGTCTCCACGGTTTCGCCCGAAACAGGGGCCCAGTGGACTCAGAAGTGGCACAGTTGGGAGGGTCTGTCTCCTGCCCACTGGCAAAAGCCAGCAGCACAATCAGCAATCTGTCCTCCGTGCAGCCCCGTGCGTGTGCGTGACCAGAATTGATCTTTTGTGACTCCCCTAAATTTCCGTGCACCTCTCCCTTTTCACAGTCCAAACTCCCCCCGTATGAGTTTCGGCTGGATCTGGGGTTTAGTGTCGTAAGATAAGGGGTTCAATGCCGTTGCGAGTCTCCGTTTCCCTCCCGCCAGAGAAAGCCAGCCAGGTACTCCGGCACCCGCTCTCTCCGCGCGCTTGTCTCCGTACCTCAGCTTTTTGCAGCTCCTCTGGGTTTCTGTGAGCCCCTCTCTTTCCTTTTACCTGTAGAACTTATACTCAGCCAGCTTTCCTGTGGTTCTGGATGATGTCGGTTCTGTCTTTTAGTTGTAGTTTTGAAATTGTTGTGCGAGGCAGCAGTGTAGGTGTTTAGCTATGCCGCCATCTTGGATTCTCCCCAGGCTTTTCTTGTTGCTCTTGTTCTAGCTCTTTGAGTTGTAGGGTTAGGTAATTTATTACCATTTTTTTCCTGTTTTTTTGCAGTAGGCTTGTAGGGCTATGAACTTCCCTCTCAAGACTGCTTTCACTGTGTCCCATAAATTTTGTATTGTTGTGTTGTCATTGTCATTTGTTGCCATGATGTTTTTTATTTCTTCCTTGATCTCTCTGGTTACCCAGTCATTGTTTAATAGCATGCTGTTTAGTGTCCATGTGTTTGATTTCTTTCTGTTGTTTTTATTACAGTTGATTTCCAGTTTTATGGCACTGTGGTCTGAGAAAATGCTTGATATGATTTCTATCTTCTTGAATTTGAAGAGATTTTTCTTATGACCCAACATATGATCTGTCTTTGAAAATGACCCATGTGCACTGGATAAGAATGTATATTCTGTGGCTTTGGGGTGAAATGTTCTGAAGATGTCAGTTAATTCCATCTGGTCTAGTGAATCATTTAGGATTGATGTTTCTTTTCTGATTTTTTGTTTAGAGAATTTGTCCAGTGGTGACAGTGGGTATTAAAGTCTCCTACTATGATTGTATTGCTGTCAATCTCTCCCTTAATACCCTCCAGGAGTTTTTTTTATTTATGTAGTTTGTAATTTTGTTTGGGATAATTGTACAATATGCTGTTGTGAAATATCAAAAATTAAATGACATTGTAGAATAATATCATGTAAGAATATTCTTTGTTCTAGGCCATGGCAATTCAGTTTCAAACTGGCTGTCAATTTCTTTTTCTAACTTTATATCAACTTTTTCAGGGAGGCAAAAACAGAGATTACTTACCTTAGCTCAAGAGGCCAAAATATTGAGTTTCAATTACAATCCTCATGACATTTGAATGAAACTTCTCTTTATTTCCTTCCAAAATGATTTTATGCTACAGAGTTTCATTTAAAAAACTTTTATGACATGAAACAACTTCTCTTAAGGTTATTCTGACCACTGTATCAACTAGATTTAATGTTTTCTTATAATAAATTTCTTAATATTTAATATTTTTACTTGTGTCCTTATTCTCCCATTACTGCAGCTGCCTCTCATGCCCTCTCCCCCTTTGTCTGTGTCCAATGATTTTGCTCATATGCATGTATGAAAGTCCCTCAGTTGATCGTCCCCCCTTATTTCCACCAACCCCCACCTTCTCTGAGGTTTGATATTTTGCTCGATGTTTCTCATTCTCTGGATCTGTTCTTGTTCATCAGTCTATGTCATTCATTATATTCCACAGATGTGTGAGATCATGTGACATTTATATTTTTCTGTCTGGCTTATTTCACTAAGCATAATGCTTTCTATCTTCATCCATGTTGTTGCAAATGTTAGGAGCTCCTTATTTTTTACCACAACATTGTGTAGATGTACCACAGTTTTTTAATCCAATCATCTGCTGATGGGCACTTAGGCTGTTTTCAAATCTGAGCTATGGTGAATTGTGCTGCTATGAACATGGAGGTGCATATATCCTTTCTGATTGGAGTTTGCAATTTCTTGGGATATATTCCTAAAAGCGGTCACTGGGTCAAATGGGAGTTCCATTTTTAGTTTTTTGAGGAAACTGCATACTGTTCTCCACAGTGGCTGCACCAGTCTGGATTCCCACCAGGAGTGCACGAGGGTTTCTTTTTCTCTGAATCCCGCACTCAATTGTAGTCATTTGTTGATTTTTTGATGATAGCCATTCTGACAGATGTGAGATGGTACTACATTGTTGTTTTGATTTGCCTCTCTCTGATGATTAGTGACTTTGAGCAGGTTTTCATATGTCTCTTGGCCTTCCTTCTGTCTTCTTCTGAGAAATGCCTATTTAGATCAGTTGCCCATTTTTTGATTGGGTTGTTCATCTTTTTTTGTAAAGTTGTATGAGTTCTCTGTAAATGTTGGAGATTAAACCCTTATCAATGATATCATTGGCAAATATGTTCTCCCATGCACTGTGTTTTCTTGTTGTTTTGTTGATGGTTTCATTTGCTGTGCAAAAGCTTTTTATTTTGAAGTAGTCCCATTTGTTTATTTTTTCTTTTGTTTCCATTGCCCAAGGAGCTGTATCAGTGAAGAGGTTTTTTTGGCATATGTTGGAGATTTTCTTGCCTATGGATTCCTCTAATATTTTTATGGTTTCCCATCTTGTGTTTAAGTCCTTTATCTATTTTGAGTTTATTTTTGTGTATGGTGTAAGTTGGTGGTCTAGTTTCATTGTTTAGCATGTATCTGTCCAATTTTCCCAACACGATTTGTTGAAGACTGTCTTGACTCCATTGTATGTTCATGCTTCCTTTGTCAAATATTAATTGGGCATAGTGGTTTGGGTCAATTTCTGGGTTCTCTATCCTATTTCATTGATATATGTGTCTGTTCTTGCACCAGTACCCAGCAGTTTTGAGAACAGTGGCTTCGTAATGCAACTTGAAATCTGGTATTGATATCCCACCTACTTTGCTCTTCTTTCTCAGGGTTCCTGCAGCTCTTCAGGGTCTTTTTTTATTCCAGATGAATTTTTGGAAAGTTCATTCTAGGCCTGTGAGTTATGCCTTTGGTATTTTAATGGAAATTGCATTGAATTTATAGGTATTTTTTAGTACAATGGACATTTTGATGATATTAATTCTTCCAATCCATAAACATGTTATGTTCTTCCATCTGTTTATGTCTTCCTCTATCTCTTTTTTCTGTGTTGTGTAGTTTTCTGCATATAGGTCTTTTACCTCCTTTGTTAAGTTTATTCCTGGGTATCTTAATTTTTTTGGTGCAATGGTGAATAGGATTGCTGTTTTAGTCTCTCTTTCTGTAAGTGTATTATTGGCATATGGAAATGCCATAGATTTCTTGGTATTAATTCTTATCCTGCTACATTGCTGAATATATTTATCATATCAAATAATTTTTGGTGGAGTCTTTAGGGTTTTCTATGTACAGTATCATGTCATCGGCAAATAAGGACAGTTTTACTTCTTTTCCCGTTTGGATGCCTTTTATTTCTTTTTCTTGTGTGATAGCAATGGCTAGTACTTACAGCACTATGTTAATAGGAGTGGTGAGAGTGGGCATCCCTGTGTTGTTCCTGTTTTGAGGGGAAATGGTTTTAGTTTTTGTCCATTGAGTATGATGTTGCCTGTGGGTTTGTCATATATGGCTTTTATTATATATGATCTTTCTATTCCCACCTTGCTGAGAATATTTATCAAGAAAGGATGCTGGATTTTGCAAGTGCTTTTTCTGTACCAATTGATAAGATTATGTGATTTTTATCTCTCAATTTTTTTGTGTGATGTATTATGTTTATTGATTTGTGAATATTGTACCATCTTTGCATCCCTGGGATAAATCCTACTTGGTCATGGTGTATGATCTTTCTGATGTACTGCTGGATTTGATTTGCTAGAATTTTGTTGAGGATTTTGGCATCTATGTTCATGTGGGCTATTGGTCTGTAATTCTCTTTCATTGTTTTATCTTTATCTGGTTTTGGTATTAGGGTGATGCTGGCTTATGATAGAAGGAGTTTGGGAGTGTTCCTTCTGGAATTTTCTGGAATAGTCTGATAAGGATGGGTTTTAGTTCTATGAATGTTTGGTAAAATTACCCTGTGAAGCCATCTGGCCCTGGGCTTTTGTTTGCTGGAAGCTTTTTGATGACTCCTTCAATTTCTTCCATATCTGCATATTGAGATATTTAGAATCTTCCTGTGTGAGTTTTGGAAGGTTTTGTTTTTCTAGGAATTTGTCCATTTCCATTAGGTTGTTTAATTTGTTAGAATAGAGTTGTTCATAATATTTTTAAAGAATCCTTTGTATTTCTGTGGGTTCTGTAGTTATTTCTCCTCTTTCATTTCTGATTTTGTTTAGTTGGTTCCTCTCTGTTTGCTTCTTTTTTTAATATATATTTTATTGATTTTTACAGAGAGGAAGGGAGAGGGATAGAAAGTTAGAAACATCGATGAGAGAGAGACATCGATCAGCTGCCTCCTACACGCCCCCTACTGGGGATGTGCCTGCAACCAAGTACATGCCCTTGACCGGAATCAAACCTGGGACCTTTCAGTCTGCAGACTGACGCTTTATGCACTGAGCCAAACCGGTTTCGGCCACTCTTTGCTCCTTAGTTAGCCTGAGTCGAGGTTCATCAATATTTTTTATTCTTTCAAAGAACCAGCTCTTGGTTTTGTTGATCTTTTGTTTTTTGGGCTTTTTTTTTTTTTTTGGTCTCTATGTCATTCATTTCTGCACTGATCTTTACTATTTCCTTCCTTCCGCTCAAAGTGGGCTTCTATTGTTGTTCTCTTTCTAATTCTTTGATTTGTTGAATGAGGTGATTCATTACCATTTTTTCCTGTTTATGAGGTAGGCCTATAAAGCTATAAACTTCCCTCTCAGCACTGCTTTCATTTGTGTCCCATAGCATTTGTATTGTTGTGTCATTTTTATTAGTCTCCCGGATATTTTTAATTTGTTCTTTGATCTCATTTATAACTCAATCATCATTTAGTAACGTGGTATTCAACTTTCAAGTGTTTGAATTTTTTGGAATGTTTTTATTGTAGTTTATTTCTAATCTTATGCCATTGTGGTCTGAGCAAACGCTTGATATGATTTCAATCTTTTTGAATTTGGGGAGACTTTGCTTGTGACACAATATGTGGTCTATTTTTGAAAATGTCCCATGTGCACTTGAGAAGAATGTATATTCTGTGGCTTTGGGGTGATATGCTCTGAAGATGTCCAGTAGTTCCATCTGATCTAATGAGTTATTTAGAATTGCTGTTTCTTTACTGATTTTTTGTCTAGAGGATTTGTCCAATGGTCATATTGGGGTATTAAAAGTCTCCTACTATGATT
Organism: Lasiurus cinereus; assembly: GCA_011751065.1. NCBI lineage: Eukaryota > Metazoa > Chordata > Mammalia > Chiroptera > Vespertilionidae > Lasiurus > Lasiurus cinereus. Next base: position 6,031,168 of record JAAGEH010000031.1, read on the forward strand.
GTATTGCTGTTAATTTCTTTCTTGATTTCCTCCAGGAGTTTTTTTTTATGTATTTAGGTGCTCCTGTATTGGTTGCATATATGTTTTCCAGAATTATATCTTCTTGTTTGATTGCTCCTTTCAGAATTATGTAGTGGCCTTCCTTATCTCTTGTTAAGGCCTTTACTTTGAGGTCTGTTTTATCAGATAAATGTACGGCCACCCCAGCTTTTTTCTCATTTCTATTTGCCTGAAAAATGTTTTCTCATTCCTTCACTCTCAGTCTGTGTGTATCCTTTGCTTTGAATGGGTCTTTTGTAGAAAGCAAATATATGGTTCATGTTTTCTTAACTATTCAGCTACCCTGTGTCTTTTGATTGGTGTATTTAACCCATTTACATTTAATGATATTATTGACAAGTTCATGTTTTTTGTCATATTTTTCCTTAGTGTTTGTGTTTTATTCTTGCCTTTCTCTTTCTTCTTTTTACAGCAGTCCTTTTAGCATTTCTTGCATTGTTGGCTTGGTAGTGATAAACTCTCTTAGCCCTTTTTTTTTTCTGTGAAGCTCCTGATTCCACCTTTAATTTTGAATGATAGCCTTGCTGGGTATTGTATTCTTGGGTTCAGATCCTTGCTTTGCACCACTTTATATGTTTCATTCCATTCCCTTCTGGCCTGGTATGTTTCTGTTAAGAAATCAGTTGATATTCTAATAGGAGATTCCTTGTAGGTAACTTTCTGTTTCTCTCTGGCAGCCTTTAAGATTCTTACTTTGTCCTTAGTGTTTGCCAATTTTATTATGACGTGTCTTGGTGTCAGACTTTTGGGGTTCATCTTGTTTGGGACTCTGTGTACTTCTTGGACTTGCATAGTTTTTTCTTGCCAATATCAGGGAAGTTTTTTGTCATTATTTTTTCAAATAGCTTTTTTCTTCCTTGCTTCTCTTCCTCTCCTTCTGTTATCCCTATTAAACTAATGTTGTTTCATTTTGTGTTGCCCCAAAGCTCCCTTAAGCTCTCTTCTTGTTTGTTAAGTCTTTTTTTCCAGTTGCTGCTGGGTTTGTGGGTTTTTTTTCCTACCTTGTCTTCTAATTCACTGATGCAGTCCTCAGCCTCTTGTAGTCTACTGTTTAGGCCTTCCATTGTGTTCCATATTGCAGCTATGTCATTCTTCATCTCCTGTTAGTTTCATTTCATGTTGGTGACATTCTCATTCAGTTCCTTATAGGTCTCATTGAGTTGTGTGTATTTGTAGTTGAGTTGTGTGTATTTGTCTTCTATCCGTTTAACCATCCTTAAAACCATTACTCTGAATTCTTTCTCTAATAGGCTCCTGGCTTCAATGTCATCTAACTTTCTTTCTGGTGATTCCTCTATCTCTTTCTTAGGGATTGCTTTTTGTCTTCCCATGTATACCTATAATGTTTTCATTGTAGATCCAATTGCTTTTCTACCCAGGTTTTTTTTGGGGTGATGGTGCTACTGGTGTATTATCTCAGTTCTCATGTGCTTATTAATCTATTATAGTTCCTTACTTGAGCTATTTGGATTCTCTTGTTGTAGATCTGTGAGCTTGAGTAGCACAACTCTGGTGTCTAGAAGTCTGCAGCCATGGAGGGGAATGTCCCTATTTTTGCTGTTTTTCACCCTTAAGGAGATCTCGCATGCCTAGTAGGGACACACAGTGGCACCAAGGACCCATCTCTCAGGGTTATGTGTTTCAGCGGGGTTATACCCTGGAGAGGCATGACTGTATTGCCCAGAATTACAAATTTACCCCCTCGGGGCTCCCATTGGCTCCCAGGCACTGCCTAGGAAGTAGACTGCCAGAAACGCACTGCTGAGTGTGGACTGTAAAAACACTAATGTGGGCGGGTTGTAAACTCACTGACTAGGGCTCGCTGTAAACATGGGGACCTGTGAGGGCCCTAAACATGCTGCAGACTAGGGTGTTAAGTTATCCAGAAATGGGTGCACACTGAAAATGTGGCCACAAGGGTGCTCAGCAAACATGGTGACCTGGATGCTCCACAAACTAGTGAGGACAGCACTCCACAGACAGGGCGACCAGGGAGCACTGCAAACACAGCGACTAAGGAGCTCCGCAAACCAGCGCTGAAGGCATGCCACAGACTGGGCGACTGGGGCACGCGCAAACGAGGCGACCAGACCAGCATGTTCTGCAAGCCAGAGACCAGTGTGTGCCACAGCAGCACTGATGTCACTGGGAAGGGGGAGGATTCACTCACTGCTTTGGAGGCAGAGGTCCTAGGGTCCGTGGGTCTGCAGCTGTGGCAGCAGGACTCTGGCTAGAATTGTTATTGGGTCACAGGGCAGCTCCAAGGCCTGTATGGCTGGTGGTGTTGATTAGTTCCCAAAGAAAGGCCGTTTTCCCCTTCAACATTTCATGAGCTCTGTGCCCGAGTCCCACAGTCCAGGGAGTGCCAGCCATGGTGGCAGTCTCTCCTTGTCCAAGAGAGCCTGGACTGCCAGTCCCATTGCTCCTGCAAGATTCAACTATCCCTCACTCAATCACACATCCACAACACACACCCACACACCCTTCTTTCATCCCTTCATTCACTTCCTCTCCCTCACCTCCGTCCTGCCAGCCGCCATCTTCCTACAATTCTCAATACAGACATTATAATGATGTTCTTTCTAGCAATCCATGAGCACAACATATTTTTCCACTTATTTATATACTACGTCTCTTGTTTCAACATGTTAGGACATAAAGTATGTCTCTACAAATTCAAAAAGATTGAAATCATATCAAGCATCTTCATAGATCACAATGGTATGAAATTAGAAATCAACTATAATAAAAGCACTCAAAAAATTCAAACACATGGACTCTAAGTAGCATGTTCTTAAACAATGAATAGGTTACTGATGAGATCAAAAAAGAAATAACCCAAAGCAATATACATATTCAATGCAATATTCCATTAAAACACCAATGGCATATTTCAAAGATCTAGAACAAACTCTCCAAAAATTCATCTGGAATAATAATAATAAAAAAAGACTGAATAGCCACAGCAATCATGAGACAGAAGAACAAAGTTGGAGGGATCACAATACCAGATATCAAACTATATTACCAAGTCACTGTTCTCAAAACTGCCTGGTATTGGCACAAGAATAGACATATAGACCAATGGAAGAGAATAGAGAACCCAGAAATCAACCCAAGCCATTATGATCAATTAATATTTGACAAAGGAAGCAAGAGCATAAATGGAGTCAAAAGAGTCTTTTTAATAAGTGGTGCTGGGAAATTGGACAGATACATGCAAAAAAATGAAACTCGATCACCAACTTACACCATACCCCAAAACAAACTCAAAATGGCTAGAAGATTTGAATGGAAGGTGGGAAACCATAAAAATCCTATAAGATTCCCTAGGCAGCAAAATAGCAGACATATGTCACTGCAATATCTTTATAGACACAGCTCCTAGGGCAATGGAGACTAAGGAGAAAATAAACAAATGGGATTACTTCAAAATAAAAAGCTCCTGCACAACAAAAGAAACCATCCACAAAACAACAAGAAATCCCACTGCATGGGAGAACATATTTGCCAATGATATTTCTGATAAGGGCTTAATCTCTAAAATTTACAGAGAACTCATACAACTTAACAAAATGAAGATAATCGATCCAATCAAAAATGGTCAAAGGATGTAAATAGACACATTCGAAAGAGGACATATAGAAGGCTGAAAGACATGAAAACATGTTCAAAGTCACTATTCATCCAAAAGATGCAAATCAAAACACCAATGAGATTCCATCTCACTCCTGTCAGAATGGCTATCATCAACAAATCGACAAAGGAAAAGTGCTGGTGAGGATGCAGAAAAAAAGGAACTCACATGCACTGCTGGTGGGAATGCAGATTGGTGCGGCTACTGTGAAAGACAGTATGGAGTTTCCTCAAAAAGTTAAAAATGGAACTGCCATTTAACCCAGTAATCCCATTACTTGGACTATATCCTAAGAAACCAGAAACACCAATAAAAAAGAATATATGCATTCCTATGTTCATAGCAGCACAATTTACAATAGCCAAGATTTGTAAACAGCCTAAGTGCCCATCAGCAGATGAGTGGATTAAAAAACTGTGGTACATCTACACAATGGAATACTACGCTGCTATAAAAAAGAAGGAGCTTTTATCATTTGCAACAACATGATGGAACTGGAGAACATTGTGCTACGCAAAATAAACCAGCCAGAGAAAGGTAAATATCACATGATCTCACTCATACGTGGGATATAATGATCAGCCTAATTTGATGCACAAGAATAGATAGATCTAGAGACAAATGGTAGGGGGTGGTTAGAGAGCAACCTAAGTACTTGTGTGCATGCATATTAGCATAACCAATGGACACAGATACTGGGGTGGTGATGGCGTGCCTGGGGAGGGAATGGCTCAGGGTGGGAGTGTCAACTGGGGAAAAAGGAGACATGTAAAACTTTATACTATAAAAAATAAAATAAAATAAAGGAAAAAAAACTTCCTGGAAACAAATGGAAACAAATATACAACAACCCAAAATCTATAGGACATACTGAAAGCAGTCCTAAGAGGGAAGTTCATAGAACTACAAGCCTACTTCAAAAAACCTTTAATGAACTAACCCTACAATTTAAAGAATTAGAAAAAACAAAACAAAAAGGAAGGCCCAGAGTATGTAGAAGGAAGGAAATAATAATATCAGAGCATAAATAAATGACATAGAAACTAAAAATGAAAAAAAAAAACACAATATGAAAGATCAATTGAACCAAGAACTGGTTCTTTGAAAAGATAAATAAAATTGATGAACCTTTTGCCAGACTCATCAAGAAACAGAGAGCCCAGTGGTTGAGCTTCGACCTATGATCCAGGAGGTCACGATTTGATTCCCAGTCAGGGTACATCACTTGAGTTGCGGGCTCTAGCAGCAGTGTGGGGCAAGCAGGAAGCAGCCTATCTATGATACTCTCTAATCATCGATTTCCTATCTCTCTCTCTCCCTCTCCCTTCCTCTCTGAAATGAATAAAAAATGTTTTTAAAAATGAAACACAGAGAGGATGAAAATAAATAAAATCAGAAACAAAAGAGGTGAAGTAACAACTGACACCACAACAATTATAGGCCAATAAGCTGGACAATGTGGATGAAATGGGCAAATACCTAGAAAAATAAAATCTTCCAAAACTGACTCATGAAGAATCAGAAAATCTGAATAGGCCCATGAAAACTGATGAAATTTTAGCAATCTATAAATTCAATGCACTACCCATTAAAATACCAATGATGTATTTCACAGACCTAGAAAGAACTCTTTAAAGATTCATCTGGAACAAAAAATAGACCACGAATAGCCACAGCAATCCTGAGAAAGAAGAATAAAGTAGGTGGAATCTCAATACCAGATTTCAAGCTATATTACAAAGCAACTGTTCTCAAAACAGCCTGGTACTGGCACAAGAACAGACATATAGATCAATGGAATAGAATAGAGAATCCAGATATCCACCCAAACCATTATGCTCAATTAATATTTGACAAAAAGGAGGCATGAACATACAATGGAGCCAAGACACTAGGAATGCTCAATGCCTACTCAATGCAAATAAACCTTTCCACTAATATATAAAGGGTAATCTAAGATTGTTGGTAGAGTATTAAATTTGATGTAAAAGAGTTATCAAGCTTTCAGATTAATTTAATTTGGCGAACTGAAATAAGCAAACACCCAAGAAAATTTAAGTGTATTGTACAAAAAACTGTTTCTAAAGTATTAATTAAAATTTCTATTGATAGCTCATCTCATGGTAAAATTTCTTAATATGTAATGAACATAAAACATGCATATTTGTGTGCAAAAATTAAAATTTAAAGTTATCAATATTGCATTAAAAATTTTGCCAAATTCTCCATTAATCAAAAAAATGGGGGGGGCAGAGTATAATATCATGTTAGGAAAAATATCTGGTAAGTAAATTACATCTAGAAAAATTTCACTTTAGAAAATTAATTTCCAGTTGTAATACTAACAGCAAGACATCCATGAAAAAACACACATGGTGTCAAAATAAGCCAAAGGAAAAGCAGGTAGGCAAGAATAAAAAGGACCCCAAGTCAATTTTATAGAAAAGATTCCTTTATTAACTCTTGGTCGAGAATATGTTTATATCCTTTCAGAAAACAACTCCAAGACCAAGTGGACTCCTGCAACAGAGAGGAACTGACAGGTCTGCACCAACCACGAAGGCAAGAGGAGAAACAGTCCAGAGATGGAAGACGGGGAAGTCGCCTTGCCATGCGAGCAGTCAGCAGCTGTGCATCGGCTAGGATGCCTAGGACCAAACCAGAGAGGGTCGGACCAGCATTGCCTCGATTTGTCCACTATCCAGATACCATTGATGACATGTACACATAAGGACTGTTTGACATTGAAACTGGGACTCAAAACTATCGGACATTGAAATTGGGGCTCAAACATTTTTCTTTTGCTCTTGTGGGTTTATTTCTAGCCTACAGGGGCAAAATGTTTTTAAAGATAAGAATCAGCTTGATAACTCTTTTACGTCAAATTTAATACTCTACCAACAATCTTAGATTACCCTTTATATATTAGTGGAAGGGTTTATTTGCATGCTGAGAAGGGGCCATGAGACCAGAGGCAAAGAAGCAATGAACAGACTGTCGTGCTACAGTGGGAAAGCAGGGGAGGTTGTGGGGGAGTGGCCTGTAGGAGATCAACCTAAGGACCTGCATGCATGTGTGTTGGCATACCCGGTGGCCCCGGGCCATGGGGGGGGGGTGACCGGGAGGGGAGACGTGTGAGGGCATGTACTAGGGGGTGAGGAGGGCAATAGGGAAAAATAAAAATAAATTTAAAAAAAATAAATAAAAAAATAAAGAAATAATAATTTTAAAAAAGTAAAAAAAGAAAATATACCTAGACCTTCTGTGATAAAACTAAGAGCAGGCAAATTAAAACATATCTGGTAAAAACTGCTCCATTCTTCCTTTTGCAATTTCAAATATATTGTATTGATATAATTTAGTATTGGAAGAGTTAAGGACAACAAAATGGGTGGGAAAAGATCCACTTTGTTTTGCAGAAAGCCTTGAGTCCAGCATAATACAGGTAAGTAACAAACCAAGGACAAACCAGATCCCCATACCAGCAGAGCGGTCTGTAGACAGTAAAATCAGCAAAAACCTATCTCTCCCTGCTCTCCCTGCTAGTGACCCCCCCTCCTTTCTGTATTAACTATCTTCTCTCTGTAACAAACACTCTCCCTCCCAGATTTTTTCTACTCTAAGCCACCAGAGGATCTCAAATCCACCTCCTTCTTCCCTTACTACTTTTGATATCTCCGACCATCTAGCCCTCTGTCCTTCAGCCTAGGGTTCCTTCATCTCAGCAGGCTGAAAGCCTACCACCCTACTCAGGGAATCCCATTGCCACCACCATATCTCACACCCACTCCGGACAGTTTTTGGCTCTCTTCCTCCCCCAGTCAGAGACCCACTGTAAATCTATCAGGAAGGGCAGGCAGGTTGCAGTTCTCAGGACCACATGATTCTCTGTTTGCTAGCAAGGCTGAAAAACGCAGCCCACAAAGCAGTTAATTATGACTATAACCCAACAAGCCTTTATTTAAACTTCTCTGGGTTGCAACCTTCACAAATTTTATACCTTTAAATTAATCCTAGAATTCCAAAATTTTAAACTAACACAGCAAAATTATAAATCAGAGAAAATAAATTAAAAGTTCTCTACTGTCTTCCCCCTACAGCAAGTTTGCCCTATCTTTAAACAAATTAAACAACAGAAACAGATAACAAATACTCTCATGTGTATAGCCAGATGGCACAAAGTAGCTTTTGCTTTACACAAACTCTCACACTTACATTTATATACCGGATAGTCTGAGTTTTTTACTTCTACCCAATATTTACTCATAGTTTAAACAGTCTACCTGATTCCTTATTAATTGCCTGGGGAAGTCATATGACTTCTGGGGAGGTGATGAAGCTCTCCCTTCCATTCACTCAGAGTGGCCCTGACTGATAGGGGCCCCGACCTTACAGTTTCTGTTGACTGGTCCAGAAGTGTCTTTCCACTTTCTCCAGATGCCAGCCGGGTCCTAGGCTGAGGTCCAGGAGCACCCAGAGTTTCCCAATTCAATTCTGCTAAATCAGCAGAGTTATGCCTCCCAGAAGTCTGTCTAGCTCCCCAAGCCCCAAACCCAGTCCACTCACCAGAGTCCCAAAATGCCAGCATGTTTGGCCTTCTTCTCACTCAGGGAGCCATTAATGTTACAGATGACCAGAGGAAAACCAAACAACGCTTAGAAAAAGGGAGTTACATTTTATTATTAAATTCTGTGCAGGCCCAGAAAAAAATGTGCCTTTCAAATTCTGGGCCCTGCAACACAGAGGAATCTTTTTCTACTTATACTTTTTCTAGCTCTTTGTCTCCCAAATTTGGAATGAGATTTCCGGGCCTTCTGAGAAAGAAGGCCTGCATGCTGAGAAAGGGCCATGAGACCATATATCAAGGCCTGGTCTGGTGTCAGCACTGACAACTCTATCTGGAGCATAGTTTATGGCCTCTCTGGAATGAGAGTAGTCTTATTTTTTCTTATGATTTAAGCAAGCAAATGTTTACAGAAACCAAAATAGCAGGGTTAAAATTTCAAACAGCAGTTTTTATATAAGATGGATGCTTCAATATGATCTCACTCATATTTGGAAACTAATGAATAAAATAAACTGATGAACAAAATAGATTAAGAGACATAATTTCCCATTTTTAGATTGTGAGGTACTAATGAAGAAAAAAAAGCCCCATATAACAACTAAAATAATTCATTTTAAATAATGAATTGTTATAAAATAATTCAAAGACAATGAAAGTTGGAAATATCCTTGATGGATAAACTCAACAGGACATGCTAACATTCATAAATTAGGCAATGTTATTGTTTTAGGGAACATAGATAGTTACCTTCTATTACAATCAATTTTGAAAAAAATAATCTAGCATTTAATTTTATTTGTGAATGTGCTACACACTTCAAGCTGAACAAAGTCTTAATAAATATTTTGTAAAACATTATGATTATAACTAGTCTATGTGTAGAATATGTGAGTATGTACTACCCAGATGCCACTCCAATTTAGTGCTATATTATTCTGTGGGAGAGCTCAGCCAGGAAATGGGGCCAGGGCCTTTTAAAAATCCCAGTGTTCAGCCAATTCTATTAGCTCCAAGTATTTTGCTCTTTTTCTCTGTGAATATACATCAGCTTGGGATAATAGGTCTAATTTTCAAAAGGCTACATTTGATTTATTTATCTTGGAAATTCAGCTTTCAGCCTGTAAAACAACCCATGCTTGTTTTTAATTGCCAGATTCCACACAACAAACTGGTAGGTGGAATTACAAAATATTTCTCTTAGAGACTGATTACTGAAGCACATTTTGAATAATGAATTCTGAAGGAGAACTAACATTTTCTTTCCATTAGCCTGAGGATAGAAAGTAAGTTTACAGAATCTTTGTTAAGGGGCTAAATATTATTATTTTTTAAAAGCCTGCTTTAGTTGATTTAATGCCAGGTTTACTTCATGAAAGTGACTTTACTTCATGTATATATGATTTGAAAATCAAAATCAGAAGCAGGCAGTTTTTAAATGTATTGAGCAAGGAAGTGGCAAAATACTCAGCACTAAATAGATAGCAGCATTGCAAAACCTTGCTCATAACATGCACAGAAACCCTATGCTATGGTCAAATAATATTATTGCCCATACTGAATCCACACTAGCATTTTAAAAATTCTTCAGAATTTAAAAGTTAGTTAAAGGATAATTTTGTAAAGGTTAAGTCATGATGGCCATAAAATATAATATGAATATGTGTCAAAGATTTTATTTAACTTATTAACTAATAAAAGAACTGAAAAGATGTTATTGATTCAAGGCAAATGAAAAAAACCAGTAATGATAGCTCATGAAATTAATTTAAAAATAGATTCAAACTGCCTTTCTGCACAGAGGAAAAGGGAAGTCAAAGGTCTTTCCAATGGACAGAATGTATTTGCATATGAAAATATTTTCAGTTATTTAAGTTATCTACAACTTAGAATTATAAAATAATTCTAAGACAATGAAAGGTGGAAATATCTTTGATGGATAAACTCAACACGACATCCACTAATTCGTTTTTGTTTCTTTTGATCTTTCATATGTTTTCTGACAATAGAATTTGTATATACAGGATTGGTTCATTTCATTAAGGTGATCTAAGGTTTTCCTTCTTCAAATATAGTTCTTATATATTGCTATTGTAATTCCTAGTTTTATTATTAATTTTTTGTGTTTGGTTAATTTGCAGAACAAGCTCCAGTTTCTTTTCTTTTAAATATATTTTATTGATTTTTTTACAGGGAGGAAGGGAGAGGGATAGAGAATTAGAAACATCGATGAGAGAGAGCCATTGATTAGTTGCCTCCTGCACGCCCCCTACTGGCGATGCGCCCACAATCAAGATACATGCCCCTGACCGGAATTGAACCTTGGACCTTTCAGTCCGCAGGCCGATGCTTTATCCACTGAGCCAAACCGGTTTCGGCAAGCTCCAATTCTTGTGAATGAATGGAAGGAGAAGTAGGAGAATCTCTTATAATCCTTTAAAGAAGAACCTTTCTGTGATAGGTGGAATTCACAGATGATTCCCAAGATTACTATCCTCTGATATACATACACTGTGAAATAACTTTCCCTTGATTATGGATGGGCTTTGTGAATATGATTACAAAGGGATTTTGCAGGTGTTGCTTTTGAATGAATAAAAATGGAGATTATTCTGGGTAGGCCTGACCTAATCAGATTAGCCTTTAAAAGAGATAGGAAGCAACAGATATGCTTCTGCTGGCCTTGAAGATGGCCACCTTGAGTTCAAGAGTTGCAAGAAAATGCAGTTTTCCAATATTATGTGATCTTGGAAGAGCACCTAAGAGCCTCATGACCTTGGTCAGTACCTTGATTTCAGCCTAGTGAGATCATGATGAAACCAGCTAATCTGTGCCCAGAGTCCTGACCCATGGAAATAAATGGATTTTTTTTAAGCTATTAAATTTGTGGTACTTTGATCCACAGCAGTAGAAAACTAACACACTTACTCTTTTATCTAAAAATATTTCCCTCTTCCCAACTTAATAAATGGATATGTATAATTATATAAGCAAAGAAGCAAACAAACAAGGAAAAAAACTCACAGGAATAATTTGAAGTCTTGGTTATCAGAACTTCATGTTGAACAACAGTTGACCCTTCTCCAATTAAATACAGATAATAAGAACTCTGGAAAAACATGTATATTATTCTTTTTGTTTTTGTCTTTGTTATAATAAAAGTAATACAGGTTTATTTTAGAAAATTTGGAAACCACAGCAAAATCACAACAATAACATTTCATATCAGTTTTGTTTCTATGTATATTTTTTTATGCACTGTGACCCTCCTTGCCTAGCACTGATTTGTAGTTCCTAGAATAGTGTCTGGTACATAGTAGATGCTAAAATAACATTTAGTAAACATGGAACAGATAGGATGAATATACCAAAAAGTTGGGTTTTGCAGAGACTGGTTTAGCTCAGTGGATAGAGTGTCAGCCTGTGGACTGAAAGGTCCCGGGTTCGATTCCGGTCGGAGGCATGTACCCTGCTTGCGGGCACATCTCCAGTGGGGAGTGTGCAGGAGGCGGCTGATCGATGTCTCTCTCTCATCGATGTTTCTGACTTTCTATCCCTCTCCCTTCCTCTCTGTGAAAAATCAATAAAATATATTAAAAAAACGTTGGGGTTTTATTATTAAAGGATATTTTATAGTCCTAATTTTTATTACTTTCTCTAGCTTAAACATGGTTAGCATAATTGCTAAAGAAATAGTTAGCAATGAACTGCACAGTATGCTATGTACAGTAGAATACCTATGGATAACTCACAAAGTCTGTAGCTTCAGTTTCTTGCTCATTGTGATCTCTTTCCTTTCCATTTCTGTTAAATAGACCTTTATCTCTTGTATCTTTTAAAAAACTGTTTCAATGAGCTATAATTCATATTATTTGATTCAGCTCAGCTGGCATGGCTTAGTAGTTGGACATCCACCCATGAACAAGGAGGTCACAGTTCAATTCCTAGATAGGTTATATACCCAGGCTGTGGGCTTGATCCTCAGTGGGGACGTGGAGAAGACAGCTGATCAATGATTCTCTCTCATCATTGATGTTTCTATCTCTCTCTTCCCCTCTCTTCCTCTCTCTGAAATCAATAAAAAACATAAAAAATAAAAGTAGAAAGTTACAATTTCAGTGGCTTTTAGTATATTGATAGTTGTGCAACCATCATAATTTGTTATATTTTAATTAAAAGAATATATTTTATTTACTATTAATGTGGGTAGGCTGTTGTTATTTATGCAAACCCACAATCTTGACTGGAAACTTCTGATTTGTTTATACTAAAAATTTAGCTTTTTATATCATTAGTATATCTAATATAAGTTGAAATTGTTTTTCTTAAAGTGTATATAGTCCTTACAGTGGAATATTATTAGGCAATGAAAAGGAACGAAGTTTTAATACATGCTACAACATGGATGAACCTTGAAAACATCATGCCAAGTGATAGAAGCCAATCACAAAGACCATGTATATAATTCCATTTAATCACATATATGAAATGTCCAGATAGGCAAATCCTCAGAGCTGGAAAGTAGATTAGTGGTTGCCAAGGAGGGGTAAATAAGGAATGCCTGTTAATGGATACAGGGTTTCTTCTGGGGGTGATGGAAATGTTCTTTAATTAAATTATGGTGATGACTAGGTATTGTACAACTTTGTGAATGTATTAAGAAAGACTGAATTGTATAATTTAAATAGGTGGATTTTATATATAATATCTCACTATAGCTGTTAGAATATATACGGGTGGGCATGAGTTTCATTACTTCTAATTGAACACAGTAAAAGCTGATTATTCTAACAGACAAATTTTTAAAAATTTATAGTTATAGCTATATTTAAACATTAACCAAATCACAAAATTGATTTTGTTTATTATACTTGTTTATTTTAAAATTTTATATTAAAGCCCTAGCCAGTTTAGCTCTGTGGATTGAGCGTCAGACTGCAGACCTAAGGGTCCCGAGTTTGATTCCCGTCAAAGGTACATGCCTGGGTTGGGGGCTCCATCATCAATGTGGGGTGTGCAGGAGGCAGCTGATCAGCGATTCTCTCTCATCATTGATGTTTCTATCTTTCCCTCTCCTTCCTTTCTGAAATCAATAAAAAGATATTTAAAATTTTTTATATTAAAAAATGTGATTGCTGGTGATTTCCATCAAAAATTTAAGGCAGAAATAATATGCATTCTACAAAAACTTCCTAAAAATGGAAGTGAGGAATCTCTTTCCAACTTATTCTATGACACCAGCATTACTGTAGTACCCAAACCAGAAAACATTACAAAGAAAGAAGACTATTGACCAATATCCCTCAGGAACATAAAAAAGCAATCAATGTAATTTATCATACTAACAAATTAATACAAATAATCACATATCCATTGGCAAGGATATGAAGGAACTGGAATTATTACCATGCTAGTGGGAATGTAAAATGGTACAGCCATTTGGAGATGAGTTTTGCAGTTTCTTAAAAAGTTCAATGCACAGCTACCATATGATCCATCCTTTCCATCCTCCATGGATTTACTGAAGAAAAACACATATGCCTATACAAAAAAATTGTACATGAATGTTCAGAGCATCTTGTATTGTAGCCAAAAAGTTGTAACAACCCAGATAACTATTAACAGATGAATAGATAAATAAATTGGTGTATGTCTCTACCATGGAATACTTATTAATAAAGAGGAATGAACTGTTGATACAGCCTGGATGGATCTCAGAACAATTTTTGCTGAATGAAAGAAGCCAGCCCAAAATAATACATACTCATTATTACATTTGTACAAATCCTAAGAATACAAATTAATCTATATTGACAGAAAGCAGATTAGTTGTTGCTTGAGTAGGAAGGGGTGGGGAAAAGTGATTACCAAGACTCAAGAAAAAACTTTGGAGGTGAAAGATATATTCATCATTTTGATTTTGGTGATGTTTTCACATGTATAGGCATACGTTGAAACTTCAAAATTGTGTACTTTATAAATTTTTATTTCTTGATTTTAGAGAAAGGGGGGGAGAGGAGAGAGAGAGAGAGAGAGAGAGAGAGAGAGAGAGAGAGAGAGAGAGATTTGTTGTTCCACTTATTTATACATTCATTGGTTGATTCTTGTATGTGCTCTGACCAGGGATTTAACCTACCAGGGATTTAACCCACAACCTTGACATATTTGGACAATGCTAACCAACTAAGCTACTTGACTTGGGTAACAAGTTGTTTATTTTTTGTTGTTGTTGTTTTAATCCTCACCGGAGGATATTTTTCCACTGATTTTTTTTTTTTTCAGAGAGAGAGAGTGGAAGGGAGGAAGAGAGAGGCACATCCCACATGCATCCTGACAGGGCCCTGGGTTCAGCCTGTAAAACCCAGGTTTGACCTGAATCAAATCTAGACCCTTCAGTCCATGGGCTGATTGATGCTCTATCTAGTGAGCTAAATAGGCTAGGGCCAAATTGTGTACTTTAAAGATATACAGTTTATTTTATCTTATTTTCCTCAGTAAAGCTGTTTTTAAAAACCTCAGTAAGCAAAAAAAAAAAAAAGTGTGATTAACTTCATCATCCTTATTGGCATCTGTGGTAATAATAATCTTACTTAAAAATGATCTATTGATCGCAAGCCAAAGTGATTTTTTTCCTACTTCTTGGGATAATAGCAGAACATATAGAAGAATCGGTAAATTAAAGAACTTTAAACATAGAACTATAGACCTTAAATAATTGTAAACTGGTATATTCCATTTACCAATGATTATATAAATGCAGTAAACTAAGCAAAACTTTCCTATTCCTGAGTGCTTAAAACTAGGGTTCTTATCAGAATACACATGTAATCCCCTCCCCCCATTTATGAAGTTATTTTGAAATGTACCAATCTATTTCCCATTCAGTCATTTTAAGTATGCTTTCTTGGTGTGGGAGGGTTATAACTTTTTCTCTGATGTGATACCATTCCATCGTATAGCTAGATTTTCTATAAGCAAAGAAAAGAATTGTGACAACAAATGAATAATTCAAAAAGTATGTTTTACAATAAATGAGTATCATATTAGTAGGGCTTAATGTGAGTGCTTATTTTTGACATTTTTCTTTCTAACATTCTCAATATAAAGTTTAGCATTTTAGTCATGACTCCACTTCAGGCTAACTACTTAGTTTATAGAGTTCATGATTCACCATCCTATCAATTATCATACTGTGCTAGTAGTTATAGTATTGCAGAAGCAACCAGTCACACAGCCTTTGCAGTGTTCAGTAGATTACAAAGGGGGAGGAACTTTCTAACTTCTGAGGCAGGGAAAATTAAGAGCATTTTTTACTAGGAGCCCTGGAAGGTGGCACTTTGAAAAGGTAGGTATAATTAGTCTTGCATTTAGATTTATGATTTCCTATATATTTGGGGGTTATATAAAATAAATGATCCATGTTTAAAATCCTGAAAATATAAAGTTAGAAGATAGTTGATATGACCACATACTTATGAATTTATCAATACACTTTAATTTGTAATGCACTTTTGTACCCATATATAGTCACTGAAAAGTTTGTTCTTAAAGACCAGAAAACTTGGGTCAAGACAGAAGGAAACAATTCCTTGCATATTTCTCAAATTATACTTTGTACCCTTTCAGCATAAAAATTATAGGGGATCTTAATTTGTTTTTAAATATAAACATCAGGTCTATGCTATGCTCATAGCACTGATAAATCAAGCAAAATCCTATTTTGTCTGCATTCTGACTAACTCAGGCAATATCAAAGCTTTCTCTTCATTCAGATTTTTCTAAAAAAATTGGCTGCACAGACCTGTCCAGATTGCTGTGGCCTGAAAAGTTAATATAGACTATCTTTTCTATAAATATGATGATTTGATGTTGATTTGAAATAGAGAAAGAGAAAGTAAGATCCTTGATAAAAAAAAAAAGTATATGTGAGGAAAGAAGAGATCAGCCAAAGGACTTGTATGCATGCATATGAGCATAACCAATAAACACAAGACACTGGGTGGTTAGGGTATGCCTGGGAGGGAGGGGGCAATATATATACATGTGACACCTCAATAAAAAAAAGCAAATTGCAAAAAAAGATTTGGGACAGAGAGACAGTGGAGAAGAGATTTAAAATAGATTGAGCAACAATTGATGGAGTCAGATGCTAAAAAATTAAAGAAATGGGATCAAAATTGTGGCAGACTGAAAAGAAATAGGAACACCCCTTCCTCTGAAATAGGAGAAAGGAAAAAAATCAGTTATAATAAACAATATAAAATGGCTCACTCAACACTCATCCCGACAGACTTCCTGCTGAAATCTTTCTCTTCCTTGTAGTTAGGGTTCTGCATGTAATGAGACCTAGCAGAAGGAAGTGAGCAATAAGTAGTAGTGGCCACATATAGGGAGGCTGGACTGCTGTCAAATATGCTGGATTAGAGCAGAGAATAGAAAATGCTTACCCAATATCCATTTTATTTCCTCCTTCTTTTCTCTCTTCTCCTTCCCCTTCCCCTCCTTCTCCTCCTCCTCCTCCTCCTCCTCCTCCTTTTCCATCTCCTCCTCCTCTTCCTCCTCCTTCTCCTCTTCTTCCCCCTTCTTCCTACTAGTAACAGAGCCCCAACTTTAGGGATGCATTTACCAACCTCCCTGGCACATAACCAATGGCTCTATTTCACACTTCTGTTCAAAGGTATAAAGAAGAAATTGTTACTTATAATTTTACTTATAACTTCTGAAGATGGTGCTTAAAAGGGATAGGTGAGCTGATAGGCAACACCCTATGGATGGTGGTGAAACATACCTCTCCTAGATTGGCCACCTCTGGATTTTACACCAGAAAACACACACACACACACACACACACACACACACACACAATGTGTTTGTGCCCTTGAATTAGCATGAATTATCTCACTGAATTTTTATAATAGCCTTATGAGATAGGCACTGAAATTACTCCCATTTTGCAAATGAGGAAACAAAGGTTCATAGTTGCCCAGGATCATCCAGTTTGTAAATAACACAACTGGATTGCAAGCCTAGGTGGGTTAGATTCTAGAGATTATGTGCTCATAAGTGCATGTACACTGCTTCCTTGCTATCTCCTGTCCTGTTTTCAGAGACATAGGTCACATGCTCTTCTTAATTAATGGTTTTTTTAGCATTCAGGTAAAGGTGCCACTTCATTCAGTTAGCAGTGAAGAGGAAATGCATTGAAAATACAGTATGAAAAAATATTCAAGAAAACAGGAAATAGCTGAGCTGAGATAGCAGAGAAGTCCTCTTCATTCCGTAGAATTCACCTGGAAATTCTGAGCAAACAGTAGCTGTAATAAATTGCATTTCACCAGGAAGTTGTGTTATAATACATCAAAGATACATTCTTGTATTCTTGCTAATGTAGTCTTCTGGAAAGCCTGTCATTTTCACAAGGCTCCTAAGGGAAATTGTAGATCAACACTTGATATTCTCTGCACAGTTTATGAGCTGATGCAGGATGCTGTGGGCAAACTCTAAAGAACCTTTAAATTACTTCTTACGAAGTTTAAGGAGGCTTTCCTTTCTGTGTTTTTGTGAGCTTCTCGAGATTTAAAATAAAAGTAAAAATGGTTTATTGCAACAACAACCAATGGTGATTATCCCATAGACAATATTTATCAGATGCCTTTTATGTCAAGTCTTTCAAAATGAGGCATAACATGGATTTAATTGCAGTTTAAGGCAGATTATGGAAAGCCAGTAGTGTGTACTTGTGCTTCAGCCTCCTGCTACTTGGCGAGCAGCAATTAGGGACAAAAGGGAAAATAAAATGTAATTAGAAAAAGACTATTATTTTCTCCCTACTGGATATCCTTAAAGTTACTATCTATTGTCCTCTGCATACACATTTTTACTCAAATACCTTGCCTTTATCTTAATAAACAATTGTCTAAAGTTAAAAAGTTTACTTATTTCTCACAAGTATTAATATCCTCAGTTTATAGATGAAGAAACTGAATGACAGAGGTTAAAACTCTTAACCAGAGTCCTATGGCTAATAACTGGTGGGGCTGGGATTATGAATTCAGGCCACTCTGCTTCCAATGTCAATGCTCTTTTCCACACTTTCTAAGAGGACAATTTGGTCAGAAGAAATTCATGATTAAGACAAATAAGAGTATTTGATAAACAACAGTCTAAGGTATGGAAAAGATTCAGACTAATAAAACGTAGTTCAGATGTAACAGCAGAAAGAGAGGGGAGAGGTAGAGGGAGAGGAAGAGGGGAGGGAGAGGGGCAGGCAGAGGGACAAGAAAGAGAGAGAGGGGGGGAAGGGAGGGAGGTGGGAGAGAGAAACACAAGAGAGAACACAAGAGAGAACACAAGAGAGAACATGATTACAGAATCCTTGGAGAGAAAAAGAAACCGTAGACCAAGAGCAGACTAGGATCAGGGCACTGACTGAAGGAATTCAGTATGCACTGTCTCTTCAACTGAACAAGATTGAACTTTGTATCTATTATATCGATCTGTAATTGTAAATGTTCTATAACTATAGTTTATTTATTGGCACTGCCTATAGAACTATAGAATTTTCTTTAATTATAGTTACCATCTTTTGGTAATATAAAAAATACTTTTAAAAGAGAAGGAAGCCCTTGTAGTCTCCTAACCATTTCAATTATTATTTGAATATTAATAGAGCAATTTATATGATCCTACTGTCTATCCGCATCCCCCCTGGAAAAATCGTTAAAATCTCTTAGACTTGATCTATTTTTTTGTAAATAAAGAGTTATAGTAGATTAATTACATATATATCTTTCAGCTTAAAAACATAGTCTGATTTTTCATCTGCTAAGACCTTAATAGCAAGTCAATCAATAAACATATTGGATAAAACCCTTTCAATGTAATTTAGAGAACAATATAAATGCAAATGGCAAAAACAGGAAAGAGTTGGAATGGCACATACTTAACCTGTACCGTTCATTTGGCAATTGATTATGCATCACTTTGTGACATTACTTCCAGCATTATTTGAATCATGATTTAAACAGTTTTATTATATTCATTTGATTTATTCAACAAATAATTATTGAGCACCTACTAGTGCCAGGAATTGTTCTAGACACTGGACATACTGAGTTAAAAATCTAGTGTGGCCCTGGTTGGTGTGGCTCAATTGGTGTGGCAACCTAAGGGTTGCCAGTTCAATTCCCAGAACGCATGCCGGGGTTGTGGGCTTAATCCCTGGTAGGGGGCAGGCAGGAGGCAGCTGATGTTTTTCTTTCTCCCTCTCCCTTCCTCTTTCTCTGAAAAAAATCTATAAAAAATCTTTTAAAAAATCAAGTATTCATGAATTGGAAGACTTTATATTGTTAAAATGTCAATATTATGTAAGTCCCAAATTGGCAAACTGCAGCTTGCAAGCCACGGTTTGCCACTCTGTTGACTACTGAGTTTGCCGACCACTGACCTAGACTCTCAATTCCAATAATTACAGGCTGTTGTTGTTCCTTGTAATTAAGCCCCTATTCCACTTGTCGGCAAACTCATTAGCCAATGGAGTGGCAAACCGCGGCTCATGAGCCGCATGTGGCTCTCAAGCCACAGTTTGCTGACCACTGACCTAAGTGATCTTCAAAGTCAATGCAAGCTCTATGAATCCCAATGGCATTTTATTTATTTATTTATTTTTTTGCAGAAATAGAAAAAAAAAGGATAAAAATTTATATGGAATCTTAAAGGACACCAAAGAGCCAAAATAATGTTAAGATAAATCTATGGTACAGTGGAATACTATGAGGCCATAAAAAGAAGGAAATCATGCCTTTTGCCACAACACGGATGGACCTGAAGATTATAGTGCCAACTGAAATAAGCAAGTCTGATATCTCACTTATATGTGTAATCTAATGAACAAGATAAATTGACAAACAAAATAAAAACAGAGGCATGGATACATGGAACAGACTGATAGCTGTCAGAGGGGAGGTGGAGAGGGGGTGAGGGAGGACTGGATGAAAGAAAATGAAGAGATTAAGTACATAGATAAAGCACAAAGACACAGACAGCATAGTGGTGATAGCCAGAGGGAAAGGGGATGAGGTGGATGGAAGTGAAAAAGGGGAATAAAGGGGGACAGGAAGAGACTTTGCTTGGGGCAATGGGTGAATGATGCTCTGTGCAGATGATGTTTTATTGAGTTATACACTTGAAATATGTATGGTTTTGCAAACCAATGTGTAATTTTCTCCAAGTCTTAGTAAGCAGTGGATCTCATGAGTTTTTCAATAACAAACGATTTTATATAAAGTATTCACAAATGATTTCTAGACTACGATAAAAAAGGGGGTTGTGAATTACATAGAGTTGAAAAGAACTACTAAACAGAAGCAACTGATGAAAGTGAAAAAACAGTAGTTATGGCTTTAAAATTAATTGTTAATATATAGAGTTACCCAACATGTGTTCTTCTTAAGAGCTAAACCAGACATAAATCTATTATATGAGCAAAGAATCCGAAAGCTACAGCAGAACTCAAGTTCAGTATCTTCTGTACAGATTAAATCACATGATATATCTTAATAATATTTAGATTAATTGTAATAAGTAATTTAAAATGTGTGCTGAGGGAATGAGGGAAAGGAACTTATATTGAAAGACCAAAATGGAGAAGTTTTTGGTGTTTTTTTTTTAGAACCATAATGTCTTTATTTTTTTTATTAATTTTTTATACATATCTCCCCATTGCCCCCCTCTCACCCAGGCATACCCCACCCCCCCAGTGTCTATGTTCATTGGTTATGCTTATATGCATGCATACAAGTCCTTTCATTGATCTCTTATCTACCTCACCTAACTTTAATCGTCCTGCTGTAATTTCACAGTCTGTTAGAAGCTTTACTGTCTCTGTATCTATCCTTTTGTTCATCAGTTTATAATGTTCTTTATTATCCCCCAATGAGTGCGATCATGTGATGCTTCTCCTTCATGGTCTGGCTTATTTCACTAAGCATAAGACTCTCCAGTTCCAACCAGGTTGCTGCAAATGGTAAGAATTCCTTCTTTTTAATGGAAGCATAGAATTCCACTGTGTAGATGTACCACAGTTTTCTGATCCACTCATCTGCTGACAGGCACCTAGCCTGTTTCCAAATTGTAGCTATTGTAAATCGTGCTGGATGAATATAGGGCTGCATAAATCCTTTCTGATTGGTGTTTGTAATTTCTTAGGATAAATTCCTAAGAATGGGATTTCAGGGTCAAATGGGAGATCCATATTTAGTTTTTTGAGGAAACTCCACAGTGGCTGCACCAGTCTGCATTCCCACCAACAGTGCACAAGGGTTCCTTTTTCTCCACATCCTCGCCAACACTTGTCATTTGTTGATTTGTTGATGATTGCCATTCTGACAGGTGTAAGATGGTATCGCATTGTGGTTTTGATTTGCATCTCTTGGATGATTAATGACTTGGAACATGTTTTCATGTGTCTCTTGGCCTTCCTTCTGTCATCTTTTGAAAAGGTTCTATTTAGGTCCGTTGCCCATTTTTTTTAATTGGATCGTTCATCTTCCTTTTATCAAGTTGTATAAGTTGGCTGTAGATTTTGGAGATTAAACCTTATATCAGTGATAACATTTGCAAATGTGTTCTCCCATACAGTGGGCTTTCTTGTTGTTTTGTTGATGGTTTCTTTTGCTGTGTAAAAGCTTTTTATTGTGATGTAGTCTCATGTGTTTATTTTTTCTTTAGTTTCCATTGCCTTTGGAGCAGTATCAGTAAAGAAGTTCTTTCAGCATATATCTGAGATTGTGCTGCCTGTGGATTCCTCTAGTATTTTTTATGGTTTCCCTTCTAATGTGTAAGTCCTGTATCCATTTTGAGTTTATTTTTGTATTTGGTGTAAGCTGGTGGTCCAGTTTCAATTTTTTACACGTATCTGTCCAATTTTCCCAACACCATTTGTTGAAGAGGGTATCTTGGCTCCATTGTATGTTCATGCCTCCTTTGTCAAATATTAGTTGAGCATAATGGTTTGGGTGGATATCTGGGTTCTCTATTCCATTGGTCTATATGTCTGTTCTTGTGCCAGTACCAGGCTGTTTTGAGAACAGTTGCTTTGTAGTATAGCTTGAAATCTGGTATTGAGATCCCACCTACTTTATTCTTCTTTCTCAGAATTGCTGTACCTATTTGTGGTCTTTTTTGTTCCAGATGAATCTATGAAGAATTCTTTCTAGGTCTGTGAAATATGTCGTTGGTATTTTAATGGGTAGTGCGTTGAATCTGTAGATTGCTTTGGGTAGTATGGACATTTTAATGATGTTGATTCTCCCAATCCATGAGCATGGTATGCTCTTCCATCTGTTAACATCTTCCTCTATCTCTTTTTTCAGTGTCCTATAGTTTTCTACATATAGGTCTTTAACCTCTTTAGTTAGGTTTATTCCTAGGTATCTTAATTTTTTTGGTGCGATGGTAAATGGGATTGCTTTTTGAGTCTCTCTTTCTGTAATTTCACTACTAGTGTATAGAAATGCCACAGACTTCTTAGCATTAATTTTATATCCTGCTAAATAAATTGCCGAATTCATTAATTAAGTCAATTAGTTTTGGAATGGAGTCCTTTGGGTTTTTTATGTACAATATCATGTCATCTGCAAATAAGGACAGTTTTACTTCTTCTTTTCCAATTTGGATGCCTTTTATTACTTCTTCTTGTCTAATTGCAATGGCTAATACTTCCAGTACTATGTCGAACAGGAGAGGTGAGAGTGGGCATCCCTGTCTTGTTCCTTTTCTTAGGGGAAATGGTTTTAGTTTTTGCCAATTGAGTATGATGTTAGCTGTGTGTTTATCATATATGGCTTTTATGATGTTGAGGTATGATCCTTCTATTCCTACTTTGCTGAGAGTTTTTATCAAGAAAGGGTGTTGGATTTTGTCAAATGCTTTTTCTGCATCAATTGATATGACTATGTGATTTTTATCTCTCAATTTGTTTATGTGATGTATCACATTTATTGATTTGCAGATATTGTACCATCCCTGCATTCCTGGGATGAATCCTGCTTGGTCATGGTGTATGATCTTTCTTATGTACTGCTGGATCCAATTTGCTAGAATTTTGTTGAGGATTTTGGCATCTATGTTCCTGAGAGATATTGGCCTATAATTCTCTTTCATTGTGTTGTCTTTATCTGTTTTTGGCATTAGGGTGATGCTGGCTTCATAGAAGGTGTTTGGAAGTGTTCCTTCTTCTTGAATGTTTTTGAATAGTCTGAGAAGGATAGGTTTTAATTCTTCCTTGAATGTTTGGTAAAACTCTCTTGTGTAGCCATCTGGTCCCGGCCTTTTATTTGCTGGAAGCTTTTTGATTACTGCTTCAATTCCTTCCATAGTTATTGGAATATTGAGATGTTTGACTTCCTCCTCATTGAGTTTTGGGAGGTTATATTTTTCTAGGAAAATGTCCATTTCTTGAAGGTTGTCCAATTTGTTGGAATAGAGTTGTTCATAGTATTTTTTAACAATCCTTTTTATTTCCACAGGGTCTGTTGTTATTTCTCCTCTTTCGTTACTGATTTTGTTTATTTGGGTCTTCTCTCTTTGCTTCTTGGTGAGCCTGGCTAGAGGTCCATCAATCTTGTTTATCCTTTGAAAGAACCAGCTCTTGGTTTTGTTGATCTTTTGAATTGTTTCTTTGTTCTCCAAGTTGTTTATCTCCGCTCGGATCTTCACTATTTCCTTCCTTCTGAGTACACTGGGCTTTTCTTGTTGCTCTCATTCTAGCTCTTTGAGTTGTAGGTTTAGGTAATTTATTACCATTGTTTCCTGTTTTTTGCAGTAGGCTTGTAGGGCTATGAACTTCCCTCTCAAGACTGCTTTCACTGTGTCCCATAAATTTTGTATTGTTGTGTTGTCATTGTCATTTGTTGCCATGATGTTTTTTATTTCTTCCTTGATCTCTCTGGTTACCCAGTCGTTGTTTAATAGCATGCTGTTTAGTCTCCATGTGTTTGATTTCTTTCTATTGTTTTTATTATAGTTGATTTCCAGTTTTATGGCACTGTGGCCTGATAAAATGCTTGATATGATTTCTATCTTCTTGAATGTGAAGAGACTCTTCTTATGACCCAACATATCATCTATCTTTGAAAATGATCCATGTGCACTGGAGAAGAATGTATATTGTGTGGCTTTGGGGTGAAATGTTCTGAAGATGTCAATTAATTCCATCTGGTCTTGTGAGTCATTTAGGATAGTTGTTTCTTTGCTGATTTTTTGTTTAGAGGATTTGTCCAATGGTTACAGTGGGGTATTAAAATCTCCTACTATGATTGTATTGCTGTCAATCTCTCCCTTAATTTCCTCCAAGAGTTTTTTTATGTATTTAGGTGCTCCTGTATTGGGTGCATATATGTTTACCAGAGTTATTTCTTCTTGTAGGATTGTTCCCTTTAGTATTATGAAGTGGCCTTGTTTATCTCTTGTTATGTCCTTCACTTTGAGATCTAATTTGTCAGATATAAGTATTGCAACCCCAGCTTTTTTTTTTCATTTCCATTTCCCTGAAATACCATCATCCATCCCTTCACCCTCAATCTGTGTTCATCTCTATTCCTGAGGTGGGTTTCTTGCAGACAGCAGATATATGGATCATGTTTTCTTATCCAATCGGTTACCCTATGTCTTTTGATTGGAGCATTTAATCCGTTTACATTTAAAGTTATTATTGATAAGTACTTACCTTTTGCCATTTTTAGTCCTTACCCCAAAGTTCTTTCTTCGCTTCCTCTTTCTTTTTATTACAGCAGACCCTTTAATATTTCTTGCATTGCTGGTTTGGTGGTAATAAATTCCCTTAGTCCTTTTTTTTTGTGAAGCTTTTGATTTCACCTTCAATTTTGATTGAGAGACTTGCAGGGTACAGTATTCTTGGATTCAGACCCTTCCTTTGCATGACTTTGTATATTTCATTCCATTCCCTTCTGGCCTGATTAGTTTCTGTTGAGAAATCAGTAGGTAGTCTTATGGGGGTTCCTTTGTAGGTAACTTTCTGTTTCTCTCTGGCTGCTTTTAAGTTTCTTATTTTGTCATCGGTGCTTGCCAATTTAATTATATTATATTTGGTGTCTGTTTGTTGGGGTGCATTTTGCTTGGGACTCTGTGAGCTTCGTGGATTTGTGTGGGTTTTTTCTTTCCTATATTAGGGAAATTTTCTGTCATTATTTCTTCAGACATGTTCTCTAATCCTTGTTCAGTTTCCACTCTTTCTGGAACCCCAATTATGTGGATATTGTTTTTTTTTTTTCATGTTATCCCAAAGTTCCCTTAGGTTCTACTCTTGCTTTTTAACTTTTTTTCTAGAAGCTGCTGTACTTTGGTATTTTTTCCTGCCGTGTCTTCTAGCTCACTGATGCAGTCCTCTGCTTCATCTAGTCTACTTTTGATGCTTTCTATTGAGTTCTTTATAGCAGTGATGTCATTTTTCATTTCTTCTTGTTTATTCTGCACCTCCTCTAGATTCTTCTGCAGTTCTTCTTGCTGCTTCTTCATCTCCTCTTGGGTCTTCTTTATTTCCTCTTGGTTCTTACTCATATTGTCGATTTTGTCTTCCATTCTTTTCATCCACTTTATGATCATTTCTCTGAACTCTTTTTCTGGCAGGCTTATTTCTGCTTCTATTTTGTTTACTTTCTTTTCTTGTGAACCTGCCTTTCTGTCTTATGTGGGCTGTTTCTTTTTCTGCCCATGGTCTTTCTTCTCCAGGTGTCTGGTTATGTAGTTCTCTCTCCTACGTTGATTGAAAGGCACAAACTACAACACGACCAGGTACAGCACACAAGGCACTGAGTAGAAATGTATTAAAGATGTTAATAATCACAAATAAGGTGACCACCAATGGAGGTAAAATTAGGGGTAAATAGAGAAAGAAGAAGAGGAAAATGAGGAAAAAAGAAAAGAAAGAAATGCCAAAAGCAAATTGGGAGAGTGAGAAAAAAAGATAAATAAATGAACAAAAAAATTAAAATAGAATAAGAAAATAAAAAGGTGAAGAAGGAGAAGGAAAGAGGAAGAGAAAAAAGTCAGAGGGAAAAGAAAGCGTATAAGAGAAAAAAGGGTAACAAAATATAGATGTCAGGAGACAACTCCAATAGAAAAGTCACTAATCCCAATAAAGGCCAGCAACCAGTACCTAGATATTAATGCAAACTGCAAATAGCAACTGGCATCAAGGGAGGTGAGGGAAAAGAGAGGTAGAAAATGAAGCAAGCAAAAGGCAAAATATAGCAAGTAGAATAAACTAAAACAATCTCACAAAAAAATTCAAAAACGGACAACAAAAGGACAGAGAAAAAACAACTTTTGGCTAGTGAAGACAAGAAGAGAGAGGTTTGTGTGGACTTGTAGTAGGTGGTTTGAAATTAGATATATAAATGGGGTGAAATTTTAACCAGGTAAAGAGAAAGAATAGGGAGAATCTAACGTTTTAAAAGGGAAAGAGAAACAAGACAACAATATGGGGAAAGTTAGGAGGAAATTGTTGGCATAAAGGTAGAGTTGAGTTGGAGTAAAATTATGCTAAAGGAAAGATGAAAATAGAATGTAGAACTCTAATCCCGAAATAAAATAAAGAGAAAACAAAATGACACTTGTTTTTTTTTCCTAAAAGGTAAAGTACTAGTAGTAATTAATAATACCAGTTTAAAACAAAAATGTAATAATTAAAAAGGTAAAATCAATTGAGGTGGAAAGAAAGAAAATAGTCTTTTAATTAAAATATGTGAAAATGAAAAATAAAAAAAGTTAAAAAAAAGAAAAAAAATAGAATGGTCCTTCACTTCCACTATTATTCTGCTTGGCACTCCTGTTTCCCAATAGGGAAGGTATTGCAGTTCCCTGTGTTCCCCTCTTGGTGTTTTAATCTCTTTATTCTTTTGTGGTTATGCGAGAGTCAATTTGTGTGTCATCCACTGGGTGGCAGTGTTTTGGAATTGATCTCTGAGGCAAAGCACAGGACCTCTCTAGGCTGTGCTCAGATCCTGCTACTCTGTGGTTCTCAAAGCCAGTTTGTGGGGGTTTTGCAGCCGGGACACTGTAATAACTCCCATGCTGTCCCTCTGCCCCAGAAAAAAAGGAGTCATTTTCTAGAGCTCTCCTCTGTCAACAGCTCAGAGGGTTTGCCTCCACATTTAGGGATCACCCCCTGACCACCTCTGCAGACCTCTCTAGAGGCAACTTTCCCGCAGCCCGGTGTCTCTGTTGTGTGGCGGTAGGAGACCTCACCCTTTCCCAGGAAAAATCTGACCCTTCCGCACTGTGTGGATCTCCGAATCTGCTGCCCACGTGTCCGTGCCCCCTGGAAAGCCATGCTCTGGGTCCCTGGCTGCTCTGTGGGTGCCTCCATCAGCCGCAGCTTTCAGACCTCGGCAGACATCCACCTCCCTCTTTTCCCAGGCGAAATCCGACCTTTCCGTGCTCTGTGGATCTCTGATTCCGCCGCGTGTCTGCGCCGATTGGAGAGTGGAGTTCTGGGTCCCCGGGTCCCCGGCTGCTCGATGGGTGCCCCAGCCGCCGGCTTCAGACCGCCGCAGACATCCACCTCCCTCTGCAAGATCTGTTTTTGCTTTTTACAGACATTAGTGTCAATGCCCTCCAGCCAAAGGTCACTGGAAACACACCTGTAATTGAATAAGTTTGATGTATTGCTTATTTCAGGGAGGGAGAGTACACACCATGGCAACTCATGAGTCACCTTAAGAGAATTTAGAGCCCTAGCCAGTTTTGCTCAGTGGATAGAGTGTCAATCTGCAGATTGAAGGGTCTATGTTTTGATTCTGGTCAAGGGCATGTATTTCAGTTGCAGGCTCCTTGCTGGTCAGGCCCTGGTTGGGAAGCATGCAGGAGGCAACCAATCAATGTGTTTATTTTTCTTTTCTTTTTTTTCCCAATGTGTCTCTTTCACATTGATATTTCTCTCTGTTTTTCCCTCACTCTTTCACTCTTTCTAAATATCAACGGAAAAATATCCTGGGGTGAGGACTTAAAAAAAAGACAGTTTAGAAAGGGCTTAGTGCAGTAATCTCTCATTATCCACTGGGAATATAATCTAAGATTCAGAGTTGATGCCTGAAACCACAGATAGTACCAAACCTTATATTATATACATATCTATGATTCAGTTTAATTTGTAAATTAGGCACAATAAGAGATGAACAATAATGTATATATATAAAAAGCCAGTGAATGGAACACCATAACAACCAGAACAACGGGTTGCTATGATGCCCACTGCAGCCTGCAGACCAGCCTGATCAGGGAGTGGATCTGGCCGGCCAACTTCTCGAGGCCCTTCCCCCAGCTGCCCCCCACGCCCCACGGGGGGGGCCACAGCCCCGCCTCCTGGCCAATCCCTGATTGCCCCCCCATACTCCAATATGGGGAGGGGTCGGTGGGCCAACCTCCTGCAGCCCCTCCCCCCACCCAACCTCACCAAGATGAGCCCCCAACCCCATCAGGGACAGGGCAGGCCAGCCAATGACCCCTGCGACCTCTCAGCTCAGCTGGTCTTACCCCTGATGGGCCTCCACCACCCTGATTGGCCCACAGCACCTCCCCCCAGTCAGCTCTGCCTCTGATTGCCTCTCCCCCATTCTGATCAGGGGCAAAGGTGACTGGCAAACTACTCATGGCCCTTCCCCCAGGTTGCTGGCCCTCCATTGGCCCCCCAACCCCATTTCAGGGTGGGGCCAGCCAGATGACCACCCACAGCCCTTCCCCACAGCCAGCCCCCCACCCCAATTGGGGGTGGGGCTCACCAGCCAATCACACTCAACCCCTCCTCCCAGCCAGTCCAGCCCTGATTGGGCTGATGCGGGCAGGCCAGCTAGCCAACCTCCTGCTGTCTCCTACTCCCAACAGGTCCAGCCCCAATCTGCGGGCTGGGCTGGCCAGACCCCCCCACCCATGCACGGATTTATGCACTAGTAACTAATAATAAAATAGAATAATTATAATATACTATAATAAAAATTATGTGAATGTAGTCTTCCTCAACATATCTTTTTAAATATATTTTATTGATTTTTTACAGAGAGGAAGGGAGAAGGATAGAGAGTTAGAAACATCAATGAGAAGAAACATCAATCAGCTGCCTCTTGCACACCTCCCACTGGGGATGTGCCCGAAACCCAGGTACATACCCTTGACCAGAATCGAACCTGGGACCCTTCAGTCCACAGGCTGACTCTCTATCCACTGAGCCAAACCGGTTAGGGCTCTCAACATATCTTATTGTGCTCTCTCACCCTTATTCTTGTGATAATGTGAGATAATGAAATACATACATGATGAGATGACATGAGGTTAATGACCAGACATTGTGATTTAGTCTTAGGCTACTGTTGACTTTCTGAAGGAGAACCATCTGCTTCAGGTGATCCTGGATCATGGAGCCATGATGTTGATGGTTAGATATCATGAGCAAATTATGTCAATGGTTAGGGAAATTTAATATTTTTGGACTATAATTTATCATGGGTCACTGAAACAGTGAAAAGCAAAACTGTAGAAAGGAGGAATTACTGTATACAAAATTTGGGCTCATGTTAAGTAATTTGGGGAAGGGTTTAAGGATGCAGTCTTTTCTCTGGAAATGAATGTTATCAGGCAGTGGGTTAACTTCATGATTGAGTGTCTTAATAAATCTTACTTAAAAGGGGAGACTGGCCTGAGTTTAAAGCTGTAATTAAGTGTGGCTCAGTGGTTGAGCATTGACCTATGAATCAGGAGGTCAGTGTTCGATTCCTGGTCAGGGCACATGCCCAGTTGCAGGCTTGATCTCCAGTGCAGGGCATGCAGGAGGCAGCCAGTCAATTATTCTTTCACATCATTGATGTTTCTATCTCTCTCTCCCTATCCCTTCCTATGAAATCAATATGAAAACAAACAAACAAACAAACAAATAAATCTGTTATTGATACAGAAGCTGCAGTCACAAATATTAGGTAGGACAGGGGGGATGTTTATTCATTTTTGTGACTTGGATAATGTTCATACTTTGTCTGTGTTCAAAAAATGATTATACAATGGAGGGCAGTTAGGGGTGACCATGCCTGTGGGGGAAGGCAGTTAGGGGCAATCAGGCTGGCAGGGGAGCAGGTCTTTTTGCCTTAATACATTATAGTCACAGAATGGTCTCATTTCAAGTTTGTGGTCTGTAAGATTGTTTATGTTCAACAGGAGAACAACAAGATCTAGTTTTGAGTGCCAGGCCAGCTCCACAATGTCAGGGCCTGCTTTTTTTATTTCTCAGTTAGAAGCATTTCATTATCTGCTCCTACTCCATTTTCTCTGTGTTCTGGTTGAATTCTTACTATAAACAGACATTTTCTAATGATCTATCTCTCTATATAGAAAAGCCTAAATGACAGTTTGGTAGCTATGACATTCAATGACCACCAGGGGACCGATGCTCAATGCAGGAACTACCAAGTGATAGCAACTTTGCAGAGTGCCCTCTTGCACTCTGGGACCCCTTGGGGGATGTTGGACTGCCAGTTTTGGCCCAATCCCTGCAGGCCAGGAATAGAGATCCTGTTCACTCTGCAGATGCCTTGGAGCCTCGGTGCCACCCCATATGCAGTTGGCCAGTGAGGGGCTGTAGGAGGTTGGCTCCTGGGTGTATCCTGCCCATCTTGCCCAGTCCTACCCCACTGCCACCTTATAATTATTTTCCTTTCAATGTACACAAATCCATGCACTAGGCCTCTAGTATTGTTATAAGAGGGGAAGAGTGGGAAACTAATATTTATTGAGCTCATATATTAGGCACTGTTGTATGTATAATAATGCATAATATAATTAAAATACTAGGGGCCCAGTGCATGAAATTCATGCATGGGAGGGGTGTCCCTCAGCCTAGCCTGCACCCTCTCCAATCTGGGACCCCTTGAGGGATTTCCGACTGCCCATTTGGGCCTGATCCAGGTAAGCACCTACCAGCCTGATCACCCCCTAACCACTCCCCTGCCAGCTTGATTGATGCCTAACTGCCCTCCCACACAGGCATGGTCACTCCTAACTGCCCTCCCCTAACTGCCCTCCCCTGTCGGCCATCTTGTGGCAGCCATCTTCTGTCTACATGGGGGAAGCCATCTTTGACCACATGGGGGCAGTCATCTTATGTGTTGGAGTGACAGTCACTTTGCATATTACTCTTTTATTAGATAAGCTAGAGGCCTTGTGCACAGGTGGGGTCCAGCTGGTTTGCCCAGAAGGGTGTCCTGGATCAGAGTGGAGGTCCCCTTGGAGCATGGGGCAGCCTGGGAGAGGGTCCTGTGGTGGTTTGCAGGCTGGCCAGCCCCCAGCAACCCAAGCGGAGGACCTGGTATCTGGAATTTATTTATCTTCTATAATTGAAATTTTGTAGCCTTGAGTGAAGGCCAGAGCTGGCCATTGTTGGGGGCAATCCAAGCCTCCTGCTCTCTCCAGCTCTGTGGCTGCCACCATTTTTGCTGGGATTTATTTATCTTCTATAACTGAAACTTTGTAGCCTTGTGCAGAGGCCAGGGCTGGGCAGGGCAGACGGGAAGTTTGGCTTCCTCCATCACCGGGGGCAACCCAAGCCTCCTGCTGGCTCTGTGGCCGCAGTTATCTTGGTTGGGTTAATTTGCATCCTTGCTCCTGATTGGCTGGTGGGTGTGGCTTTTGGGTGTAGCAGAAGTATGGTCAATTTGCATGTTTCTCTTTTATTAGTGAAGATAGTAATAAGCTTAAGACAGATAGCATCTTCACTTTACAGAGGAAGAAATGAGGCTTAGAGAGCACAAGTAACTTGCTCAAAGTCGCAGAGCTGGTCAAGGCTGATTTTGAATTCAAAACTATCTCTAAAGCCTCATGTACCATGTTGCCTTTGTGGATATCTAGGAATACAACCAATTCTTTATGTCTGCATTACTTATTTAATAAAATATTATATTCAGGCCAAGACTGGTTTGGCTCAGTGGATAGAGCGTCGGCCTGCAGACTGAAGGGTCCCAGGTTCGATTCCGGTCAGGGGCATGTACCTTGCTTGCGGGCACATCCTCAGTGGGGGGTGTGCAGGAGGCAGCTGATCGATGTCTCTCTCTCATTGATGTTTCTGACTTTCTATCCTTCTCCCTTCCTCTCTGTGAAAAATCAATAATATACATTTAAAAATATATTACAATCAGAATTGAAACATGGAGAACAAATAATTTCTTTAATTCACACTTTTATCTAATATTTTAAAATTAGAGTATGTATTTCAGATGACAGAACCTGTAAAGAAGCACATGATATAGTCCTATTATACTAGACATTATAAACACTCAAGGGACAGGGAGAACAAAGCAGGAAAGAACTAGAATGTTGAGGACTGTGTGTATGAATTGTCTGCCCTAAGAGAAATTTAGACACTGGCCATTTGGAGATAAGAGGCTCCTAGAGGTAGCGTCTGAGTACGAAGATCAATTTCACTTTAGTTTCAATAGGTTCTGTCACTTGGTCCAGAAGTATAGGCTCCTACCCCAATCTCTAGGAGCCATCTGGCTGTCAGGTAAGGGAAAATGTAAAGAAACCTGGACTAACAACTTAGTCAGCATAAAGTCAGCCTTCCTACCACTCCCTTTCTGACCTAATCACCCAGTTCATTGATTTCCACCAGTATGCCATGAAGGCACACTGGTGTGCCGTGAAAATTTTTAAAATATGTAATACATGACTATTTAGTCAGGGACACTGACCTCTTTTCTCTTAGATTGTCAAATACAAAAATGACAACAGTCAATATAAGAATAGCAGTCCAGTGTGAGTGAATCAAAATTGTAACTATATTTTGTTAGATCAGCCCTGCCCCCAAATGTCTTTAGTGCGATACTGAATTTTAATAATTAGTTGATGTGTGCCAAGACATGAAAAATGTTGAAAATCGCTAATCTAGTGCCATGGTCGGCAAACTGGCTTGCAAGCCACATGCGGCTCTTTGGCCCCTTGAGTGTGGCTCTTTCACAAAATACCCCGGCCTGGGCAAATCTATTTTGAAGTGGTGTTAGAAGAAGTTTAAGTTTAAAAAATTTGGCTCTCCAAAGAAATTTCAGTCGTTGTATTATTGATACTTGGCTCTGCTTACTAATGAGTTTGCTGACCACTGATCTAGTGCAACAAATGAGCTCTTAACTTGTTTCTTATGAATAAGTTTCTACTTTGTAATACAGTTATAGTAACTAAATTATTCTCATGAGGAGTCCTCACATTAATTCTCTTTTCCATAACACTAAGTGAAGAAGGAAACTTTCAGCAGGCATATTCCTCTTTTCACATTTTGTTCAATTGCTTTAAGGATTTACACCTTAGTGACTAACCATTCTCTTTATGATCTACTATTAATGTTCAAATCTGGGAGTCAAAATTAGAATTAGTTTGAACCCTAACACTTTTACTTAACTGTCTTGATCTCACTGAACCTCAGCTCCACAATCCTGAACATGAAGATAATAATGTCTATGTTTAAGGGCTGTTGGGAGAGTGAGGTGCTGTTGTTGTGGGGTGAATGTGACTTGCACGACCAGTTGCAAATGACCATGGAGGCTGCTAAGTTGGTAACAAGCAAGCAAGGATTTATTGAGCTGGCTAGCGACTGCTCTGCCTTTCTCCATGCAGGGAGTCCAGAGAGCAGCAGCGACCCTTTGTGTAGGACCACTTTTAAGCACATTTACCACATCTTGTTTTTGCAGAACAAGCAACCCAAGACAAAACAGTTTTTCCTAAGCAATGCCAGTGTCATGCCATTGACGTACATGTTATTCACAGGGTCATCTTGTTCTTCAGAAAGCTGACAGTGTTCTATGAAAGAAGGCCTATGTGCTGGGAAGGGGCCATGAGACCGTATCTCAAGGCCTGGCCTGATGTCAGCACTGACAACACTATTTGGGAAATAGTCCACGGCCGCTCTGGAATGAGGCATGCTCAAAAATTCCCACTTTTTAACACCGTATATTAAGGCTCAGTAAAGTGCCTGAAACATAAATGTTCAGGAAGTAGTAGCTCTTTTGTTTTGTTTTTTAAATTCAGACAAAATTAACACACCATAAAATTAACCATTTTTAAATTATATAATCAGGAACATTTAGTACATGTACAGTGTTGCACAATTATCACTTCTGTCTAGTTCCAAAATACTTTTGTTATGGTCAAGGGAGACTCAGTAATTACTTGATAGCTCAAAAATGCTTTGACCCCTGCAGGTGGTAATGCAAATGACATCACAATGAAAACGTTAAGATTATAATGTAACACTCCATTCCTTATACTCTGATTTCTGATATGATGCTATCTGTGAAAGTTCTACAAAATAGAGATATGATTCTAAGCCTACTTTCTGTAAAGGTCACTTTTAGGATTTTTTTTAATCTCACATAAAGTCAGTCTATAGGGTTTTTATAGCTCAGTTGCCCTTTCTACCTTCCATTATACCATTTAAGTTTCATTTAACCTTACTCAGCTAGGTTCTATGCCAACTTCTTATAACACAATTTGTTATTGATCCAGGCTAGGCATTTGCTAATTCACTCAAATTTAATTGTGCACTTTAATCATTTTCATTGAATCAGTTCCCATGTCTGTAGCTTTTATAACCATAAGTAGTAGAGCATACTGATTAAAATTTCCCATCAGTTGTGTAAGAGATATGACCACAAATTTTCTTTATAAATTTCCTTCTATGTCTCATAAACTGGTTTAAGAGTGATTTTAAAAAAAAGTGTAAAAGGTTTGCAATAATAATGATGTCTATGGAATACATTTTCTTTTTATTTCTTAGGGTGATATTCAGATGCATATGCTCTTATTTGTTAAGATGGTGTTTGTCAATGTAAAAAATGTCCAAAGCTGTAAAGAATTTTTATGAGTTTGAGCCAATCTGATAATATGCCAGGGAACAAGATCTGAAACGCTCCAGAGAGGAACAGTTTTGCAGTTTCTTTTATGCATTTGAAATTAAAGAGGGGACCTAAAGAAAATTACAGGGAGGTGGGAGAAAGCAAGGTGGAAATTGGATTACAGGATAGCTATGATTTCCTGAGGGTAGTATTAAGAAAGAGGGGGTCCAGCCTGACCAGCATGGTTCAGTGATTTGAGTGTCAGTTTATGAACTAGGGGATTATGGTTCATTCGATTCCCAGTCAGGGCATATGCCTGGGTTGCAGGCTCGATCCTCAGTGTGGGGCGTGTGAGAGGCAGCTGATCATTGATGTTTCTATCTTTCTCCCTTTATCTTCCTCTCTGAAATCAATAAAAATATATTTACAAAAAGAAGGAGGGGGCCCAAAAGGATGGTTCATGCATTAGAAGAAGATATCTGTTAAGTATTTCAAAGGTGTGTTAACCTAGATGCAGAGAAACAATGGACAGGGCTTGCTTAAGTCAAAGATATACCTTGTACTAAAGAAGTTACCTGTTTGTGGCATGACTACTCACCGTGACCTGACCAGCTAGGAATTTTTGACCAGATCACTCTATGAGGTTACTTTCCATAGAACTCTTTTCATTCATGTCTTGTTATAGTCACAATTAATATTTTTTCATTTCAGTGTAGCTGCTAATTTTCATTTTGTATGAGAATTTTCAGCACCTTAAAAATAGCTTATAGTACAAAAGGATATAAGTTGTTTTACATTCAGCTTTTTAAAAACAGTTTTTAATGAGGTAGTTGTGTGTTCCAGTGGGTAAAATATTCTTTAGAAACAGAAAAGTGTAATTGCTTGTTTTGATATATTGCTAGAATGAGAGAACATAGGACTAGAAGTTTGTTATGAAACCTGGGTTTCAGACCTGTATTTCAGTATGCAACTAAATAGCTCTGTAACCTTTGTAAAGTCACAACTTCATAGAGGGACCGTAGTTTTCTTGATTTGTCACATAATTTCATCTCTCTGTTACAAGACTAAATGGGTCTGTTTTCCTGCACTCATCAAAGCTCAGTAAGACACAAAAAGGAGCTCGCAGCAAATAAAGTAAGGATTTATTACTGGAGGAAGTGGGGCATTATAGTTTCTGGATAGCTTCCAGGGAATGGGTTACATAGTGGGGGAAAAAATCACTAATCATGGTGACTAAGGGAGTTAGAGTCTTGGTCAGGGTCATGATCTCTACTGATTGGTTGGTGCTAGGGTCCTTGATCAGTGCTTTTTGCTCTAACGTTTCACATGGTATCATTTCCTCTAGTTTCACTACTTTTCTGACTCTGCAGCTGAAATATATTGAGGCTTAGATGTTATCTCTAGTTTGACTGAAACTCTGTCTCTGGGGTCAATAGACCTGAGGCTTTGTTCCTAAGATTATTAGATGCTGATCAGAACCTCACTGTCCTGAGACCTTAATGATAAAAGGATTGGTCGTGCAGGGGACAAGGAGGCAGGTGAATCACAGTGCTGGATGATGCCAGTTTGAATCAAAAGTAGAGAAAGGAGAAAATGTTGTATTAAATAAATGAATTTTCTGGGTGGTTACATCCTATATACCCCATTAGGATGCTACCCCAAACTCAAGCTGAAACCGGTTTGGCTCAGTGGATAGAGTGTCGGTCTGCAGACTGAAAGGTCCCAGGTTCGATTCTGATCAAGGGCATGTACCTTGGTTGCAGGCACATCCCCAGTAAGGGGTGTGCAAGAGGCAGCTGATCGATGTCTCTCTCTCATTGATGTTGGTAACTCTCTATCCTTCTCTTTTCCTCTCTGTAAAAAATAAATAAAATATATATTTTTTAAAAAAGAACAAAGCCATTCTCTTAAAAAAATAAAAATAAATAAAGACAAACTCAAAATGTCCCAAATTTAACTTGATTATCACCACCATCTCTTCTCCCAACTCTCTTATGGTAATTGTCTTGCAAATTTTTCTTCTTTATTCCGTTATCATTCTTTTAGGTAAAATCCTATTCATTTTAGTCTTCTGGGCTATTGAAATAGACTGGTTAGCCTGGCCTCATCGTTTTCCTCTCCAAACGAAACAGCACTTTACATGAGTTAAAAGAAAACACAATCTGATTGTGCCATTCCCTGACTTAAAACCTGAAATATCTCCCATTTAAAAGTGATAAAATGTACTTTTTAAGTCTGGTATACAAGGTTTTTGGCTACAGCTTCATCCTACCTTACCAACAATGAACCCACCATACAACTTACGACATTATTTGTACCATTTAAATTTTCAGTAATCCTATTATGAAAGATGTTTATGATGTACCATGCAAGATCCCTGAATGCACATGACTTCAGCTCAGACTGGTTGAAGTTCAATGTAGCATTGCCAATATCTGGAACTGAGCATGAGTCATAGCATTTCTCTACACATGTTTTCCTGGAAGGTACAGAAGATTGCTAAACTATATACAGGTGCAATCTAAAAGTGCAAGGAGTTAATGCCCCAGGAATGGAGGAGAACTCTAACCAAAGGAGGAAGAAGTAAGTGGATAAATTCTTCAGCTTCTCTGTTCTATATAGAAATGATATGGGGGTTGTTCTTTTTTTTTCAGTGCTTTCTTTTTTTTAGAATTTTATTTTATTTTTTTATTGTGTTACATGTATATATATCTCCCCATTGCCCCCCTCCCTCCTATGATAGTAATTTTGTAAATTTCTTCTTACATTTCTATTAGATATCTATCTATCTATCTATCTATCTATCTATCTATCTATCTATCATCTATCTAAAGTTTTACATAGGACTCATTTTCTCCCAATTGCCAACCCCCCCAGCCATTCCCACCCCAGGCAAGCACCCACATCCCAGTGTCTGTGTCCATTGGTTATGCTAATATGCATGCATACAAGTCCTTTAGTTGCTCTCTAACACTGCCCCCCCATTCCCTATCATTTATCTCTGGATCTATTCTTGTCCATCAAATTATGTTGATCATTATATCCCATATATGAGTGAGATTATGTGATATTTATCTCTCTCCAACATGCTTATTTATCTTAGCATAATGCTCTCCAGTTCCATCCATACTGTTGCAAATAGTAAAAGTTCCTTCTTTTTTATAACGGCATAGTATTCCATTGTGTAGATGTGTCACAGTTTTAAATCCGCTCATCTGATGATGGGCACTTAGGCTGTTCCCAAACCTTAGCTATTGTAAATTGTGCTGCTATAAATACAGGGGTGCTTTTTTTCTTTTCTGATTGGTATTTCTGATTTCTTGGGATATAGTCCTAATAATGGGATTACTGGGTCAAATGGGAGTTCCATTTTTAACTTTTTGAGGAAACTCCATACTGTCTTCCACAGTGGTTGAACCAGTCTGCATTTCCCACCAGCGGGGCAGGAGGGTTTCCTTTTCTCCATATCCTCACCAGCACCTATTTTTTGTTGATGATAGCCATTCTGATAGGAATTAGATGATATCTCATTGTTGTTTTGATTTGCATCTCTCAGATGAATAGTGACTTTGAGCATGTTTTCATATGTCTCTGGGCCTTCTGTATGTGCTTTTTCAAAAACTGTCTATTTAGATCCTTTGCCCATTTATTTATCAGATCGTTTATCTTCCTTTTGTTGAGTTGTATGAGTTATCTGGAAATTTTGGAGATTGAACCCTTATTGTAAATATTGGCAAATATGTTCTCCCATGCAGTGGGCTTTCTTGTTGTTTTGTTGGTTTCTTCTGCTTTTTATTTTGATGTAGTCCCCTTTATTTATTTCTCTTTAGTTTCCATTGCACTCGGAGCTGTGTCTGTAAAGATATTGCTATGACATATGTCTGCTTTTTTGCTGCTTATAGAGTCTTGTAGGATTTTTATGGTTTCCCATCTTATATTTAGTACTTTAGCTAATTTTGTATTTGTATATGGTGTAAGTTGCTGATCTAGTTTCATTTTTTTACATGTATTTGTCCAAATTTCTCAGCACCATTTATTGAAGAGACCGCCTTGTCTCCATTGCATGCTCTTGCATCCTTTGTCACATATTAATTGAGCATAATGGTTTAGCTCGATTTCTGGGTTCTCTGTTTTGTTCCATTGATCTATATGTCTGTCCTTGTGCCAGTACAATGCAATTTTGAGAACCGTGGCTTGGTAATATAGCTTGATATATGGTGCTGTGATCCCTCCAACTTTGTTCTTCTTTCTCAGAATGCTGTGGCTATTTGGGATCTATTTTTATTCCAGATGAATTTCTGGAGAGTTTGTTCTAGACCTTTGAAATATGCTGTTGGTATTTTAATGGGGATTGCATTGAATCTGAGGAATGCTTTGGGTAGTATGGAATTTTTAATGATGTTGATTCTACCAACTCAAGAATGTGGTATGTTCTTCCATTTGTTTATGTCTTCCTCTATGTATTTTTTCAATGTCCTGTAGTTTTTCACATATAGGTCTTTTACATCCTTAGTTAAGCTTATTCCTGGGAATCTTAATTTTTTTTTGGTGCTATGGTAAATGGGATTGTTTTTTGTTTGTTTGTTTGTTTCTCTTTCTGTGGTTTCCTTATTGTTGTATAAAAAGGCCAAAGATTTCTGGGTGTTAATTTTGTATCCTGCTACATTGCCTAATTCATTTACTAGGTCTAATAGTTTGATGGAGTCTTTAGGGTTTTCTATGTATAGTATCATGTCATCTATGAATAAGGATAGTTTTACTTCTTCTTTTCCAATTCAAATGCCTTTTATTTCTTCTTCTTGTCTGATCAATATGGCTAGCAGTTCCAGTATTATATCGAACAGGAGTGGTACAAGTGTGCATCCCTGTCTTGTTCCTGTTCTTAGGGGAAATGAGTTTAGATTTTGCCCATTGAATATGATGTTAGCTGTAGGTTTGTCATATAAGGCTTTTATTACATTGAGGTATAATGCCTCTATTCCCACTTTGCTAAAAGTGTTTATTAAGAAAAGGTGTTGGATTTTGTCAAATGCTTTTTTTGCATTGATTGGTATGATTATGTGATTTTTGTCTCTAATTTCGTTTATCTGATGTATCACATTTATTGATTTGCAGATATTATACAATCCTTGCATTTCTGTGATAAATCCCACTTGGTCATGGTGTATGATCTTTCTAATGTAATGCTGAATCTGATTTGCTAGAATTTTGTAGAGGATTTTAACATCTATGTTAGTCAAGGATATTGTCCTGTAGTTCTCTTTGTAGTGTCTTCATCTGGTTTTAGGATTAGGGTAATGCTAGCAACATAGAAAGAGCTTGTAAATGTGCCTTCTTATTGAGTTTCTTGGAATAGTCTGAGGAGGATAGATATTAATTCTTATGTGAATGAATGGTAGAACTCCCTCTTAAGCCATCTGGAGCAGGGCTTTTGTTTGCTGAAAGATTTTTAATCACTGCTTCAATTTCTTTGATAGTTGTTCACCTATTCAGGTTATTTTATTCCTCTTGCTTGTGTTTTGGGGGCTTGTATTTTTCTAAGTATATGTCCATTTAATCTAGGGTGTCCACTTTTTTGGAATAGAGTTGTTCATAGTATTTTTTCGTAATCATTTGCATTTCTGTGGGATTGGTTATTTAACCTCTTTCATTTCTGATTTTGTTTATTTGGGTCCTCTCTCTTTGCTTCTTGGTGACCCTGGCTAGAGGATCATCAATCTTGTTTATCCTTTCAATGAACCAGCTCTTGGTTTTGTTGATCTTTTGCATTTTTTTTTGTCTCTGTGTCCTTTATTTTTGCTCTGATCTTTATTATTTCCTTCCTTCTGATTATGTTGGGCTTTTCTTGTTGCTCTTTTTCTAACTCTTTGAGTTGTAGGGTTAGATAATTTATTACCATTTTTTTCTTGTTGTATGAACTTCCCTTTCAAGACTGCTTTCACTGTGTCCCATAGATATTGGATTGTTTTGTTTTAATTATTGTTTGTTGCCATGATGCTTTTTATTACTTCTTTGATCTCTTTGGTATCCCAACCATTGTTTAATAGCATGCTGTTTAACCTCCATTTGCTTGATTTTTTATTGTAGTTGATTTCTAGTTTTATGCCATTATAATCTGAAAAGATGCTTGATATGATTTCTATCTTCTTGAATTTGAAGAGACTTTTTCTGTGTCCCAAATTGTGGTCTGTCTTTTGAAAATGACCCATGAGTACTTGAAAAGAATGTATATTCTGTGGCTTTGGGGTGAAATGTTCTGAAGATGTCACTTAATTCCATCTGATCTATGAGTCATTGAGGATTGATTCTTCTTTGCTGATATTTTTGTTTAGAGGATTTGTCCAGTGTAATTAATGGGGTATTGAAGTCCCCTATTATGACTGTATTGATGTCTATCTCGCCCTTGATATTCTCCAGGAGTATTTTTATGTATTTAGGTGCTCCTGTTTTGGGCACATACATGTTTACCAGAGTTATATCTGCTTGTTGAACTGTTCCTTTTGGTATTATCAAATGAAGTTCCTTATTTCTTGTTATTGCCTTCACTTTGAGGTCTAATTTGTCTGATATAAGTGTTACTAACCCATCTTTTTTTCCATTTACATTCACCTGATAAACCTTTTTCCATCCCTTCACCCTCAGTCTGTGTGAGTCCTTTGTTCTTAGGAGTGTTTCCAGCAGACAGCAGATATATGGGTCATGTTTTCCTATCCACTAACTTACCCTATGTCTTTTGATTGGTGCATTTAATCCATTTACATTTAAAGTTATTATTGATAGGTACTTGTTTGTTGCCATTTGTATTCTTTATACCTGTGTTCCTTCTTCCATTTTTATTTCTTCTATTTACAGCAGACCTTTTAGCATGTCTTGCATTGCTAGTTTGGTGGTAATAAACTCTCTTATTCTTTTTTGTATGAGAAGCTTCTGATTTCATTCTCAATTTTGATTGATAGCCTTGCTGGATACAGTATTCTTGGATGCAGACTCTTGCTTTGCAAGACATTGTGTATTTACTTCCATTCCCTTCTGGCCTGGTGTGTTTCTGTTGATAAATCCATCAATAGTCTGATGGGAGATCCTTTGAAGGTAAGTTCCTGTATCTCTCTGGCAGCCTTTAAAATTCTTACTTTGTCATTGCTGTTTGCCACTTTAATTATAATATGTCTTGGTATTGGTCTTTTGAGGTTCATCTTGTGTGGGAGACTGTGAGCTTCTTGGACTCGTGTGAGTTTTTTCTTTCTGATCTCAGAGAAGTTTTCTGTAAATATTTCTTCAAACAGGTTTTCTATTCCTTGCTCAGTTCCCTCTCCTTCTGGCACCATTATTATGTGGATGTTGTTTCATTTTGTGTTGCCCAAAGTTCCCTTAGGCTCTTCTACTGTTTTTTAAGTGTGTTTTTTTTCTAGATGCTGCTCTGCTTGGGTATTTTTTCCTACCTTGTCTTCTCTATCACTGATGTGATCCTCCACTTCTTGTAGTCTACTCTTGATGCTTTCTATTGTGTTCTTTATTGCAGCAATGTCATTTTTTCACATTTTCTTGGTTCTTCTTCAATTCCTCTTGGTTCTTACACATATTGTTAAATTTGTCTTCTAACATTTTCAGTATCCTTATGACCATTGCTCTGAATTATTTCTCTGAAAGGTTACTTGCCTCCATTTTGTTTACTTCCCTTTCTCTTGAATCATCCTTTTCTTTTGTATTCGGGCTTTTTCTTTGTCTCCCCATGATTGCTCCTCTCAAGGTGTCTGGTTATATAGCTCTCTCTCTCTTGCATTGACTAAAAGCCATAAAATACAACACAACAAGACACAATGCATAGAGCACCAAACACAAATGTATTCACTATACTAATAACCCCAAATAAAGGTGATCACCAGAGAAAAGAGAATTAGGGGATAAAAAGAATGTGAAGATGATATTGAGAAAAGGAAAAAATGTAAGGAGAAAAGAAAGAGAAGAAAAAAGAAGGGGAAAATTTGTATGTATATGGGGAGAAAACTCCAATAAAATAATAGCTAATCCAAAAACTAGGGGGAGAAGGAAGATGGTGACTGGCAGGAAGGTAGGGAAGGAGACAGTATGAGAGAGTGAGAGAGCAATAAAGGAGTGTGTGGATGTGTGTGTGTGTGTGTGTGTGTGTGTGTGTGTGTGTGTGTGTATGAGCTAGGGACAGTTAGATTCTGTAGGTCTTCCAAGGAGCTGACAAACCAGGCAATGTTAGACAGCGGAGTCCTGTTCCCACACTTCAGGGTGGCCAGAGTAGGCACAGAGAACACAGCATCTTGAGAAACAGAGCTGCTTGAGACTAGGATCCTGGCCTCAGCACTGCTCTGGCTGGTCTTGGATGCAAATTAAGACCCTGCTGCCACTGGGGACAGAGACCTATGACCACAGCTGCAGACCCACAGACACTAAGAATCCAGACATTCTGGCTGCAAATTTCTGTGAGTCACAGAGCCTATCCCCCTCCCCACAGGCTCGTGGGCAGTGAGCTACCCCTCACATAGGCTGCAGCTCACCTACAGGAATTTGAGCCTGGGAGCATTCAGACACTGGGAATCTGTTCCCCACAATGCATTCAGGAGACCAAAACCAAAGCCCAAGTGGGACAGCAGGGCCACCTGACTTCGATTCTGGACAAGTGCACATGGAAGTCTGTTTTCCACAGTGCAAGAGTGGACATCCTGCCAACACAGTGTTACTGTGCAACCCAGTCCCCCAAGCTGAATGGGACCCCAATTCTCCTGGTGGAAGGCAGTACTAAGCACCAGTGACTTGACTCTGTTTCTTATCACTGTATCTGAAATCCCTGACTCCCAGTGCATTTATACTGAGAGCCAGTGAATCCAATTATTGGTGCATGTGCACACAGGGATCCTGATTCTCAGAGCAAGGCTTCACGAAGTAACAGAGACTCTGATACTCAATTCTTGTTGCAGGTACAGGGGAACTCTAACTGCTGGCATGCACTAGGAGACTCTGATTTTCAGGACATGCAAGTGGGAACTCTGTTTCAGAGTGGTGCAGGTGGGGTCCCTGATTCTAGGTGCACACATGAGGCCACACTGACTGCTGGTCATTCTTATTCTGTGCGAGCCTGGTTTCCACCAACTCATGGCAGCCATACGTCTTAGAGTTGGAGCTCTTCAGTGACAATCAGGTGGTGCAAAGCTCCCACTGCACATAGCCCAAGTCCAAGCAACTCAGTATTTGAAACTTCTGGTGATAGCCAGAATAAGGAGATGGCACAATACCCAGAGGAAAGAAAATGAGGAGTCAACAAGAAAGGAAATTAGTGTAATTGAAGCAAGTAACATGACATGAAAAGAATTCAGAGTGATGGTTGTACAATTCATACACTGGTTTGATGAGAAAATCAACAACCTATGCAAGAATCAGAAGAAGTGAAAAGTGATATAGGTACAATCGAAAACCCCATGGAAGTTTTCAACAGTAGAATAGAAGAAGCAGAGGACCGAATTAGTGAGTTAGGAGATAAGGTAGAGAAACAGGCTCAATCTGAACAGCAACTGGGAAAAAAAAATTAAAAAGCAGGAAGAGAGCTTAAGTGAGCTTTGGTACAACACAAAACAAAGTAATATACATATAATAGGTCTGCCAGAGGACAAGAAAAGCAGTAAGGATTAGAAAATCTATTTGAAGTAATAATGACAGAAGACTTCCCAGATATGGGGAAGAAAAAAGTTACACAAGTACAGAGAGTCTCAAGCAAGATGAATCCCAAGGGACCCACACCAAAACACTTCATAATTACAATGGCAAATGTTTATGACAAATAGAGCATCTTGAAGGCTACAAGAGAGAGACAGTTACCTAC
Source organism: Lasiurus cinereus (assembly GCA_011751065.1). Lineage (NCBI taxonomy): Eukaryota > Metazoa > Chordata > Mammalia > Chiroptera > Vespertilionidae > Lasiurus > Lasiurus cinereus. The sequence goes on from JAAGEH010000031.1 coordinate 6,076,152, forward strand.
TAAGCATCCCCCATCAGATTATCAAAAGATTTCTCAATAGAAACACATCAAGCTAGAAGGGAATGGAAGGAGGTATACAAAGTGTTGCAAAGCAAAGGAGTGAATCCAAGAATACTCTATCCAGCAAGACTATCAATCAAAATTGAATGGGAAATCAGGAGCATCACAGACTAAAAAGGGCTAAGGGAGTTTATCATCACCAAGCCAGCAATGCAAGAAATGCTAAAGGAAATTCTGTAAAAATAAGAAATAAAAAGGTAAGAAGGAACACAGGCACAAATGACTACAAACAAGTAACTTTCAATAATAACTTTTAATGTAAACAGACTATATGCTCCAATCAAAAGATATTGAGTAGCTGAATGGATTAAAAAAAATGACCCATATATATGCTGTCTACAAGAGATCCATCTCAGAACAGGGATTCACATAGACTGAAAGTGAAGGGATGAAAAATATCTTTCAGGCAAATGTAAAGGAAAAAAAAAAGCTGCAATACTTATATCTGACAAAATAGACCTCAAATGAAGACCATAACAAGAGATAAGGAAGGCCACTTCATAATACTAAAGGTATCAATATCATAAGAGAATATAACCCTAATAAACATATATGCATCCAATGCAGGAGCACCAAATACATAAAAAAAAACACACTCTTGTAAGATATCAAGGGAGAGATCAACAACAACACAATCATAGGAGGAGACATTTATATGCCACTGACATCACTGGATAAAACCTCTAGACAAAAAAAAAATCATCAAAGAAACAGCAATCCTAAATGACTCAGTAGATCAGATGTACTTAATTGACATCTTCAGAACATTTCACTCACAAGCCACAGAATATACATTCTTGTGTAGTTCATATGGGTCATTTTTAAAAATAGAACACATATTGGGTCACAAGCAAATTCTCCCCAAATTCAGGATTGAAATAATACCAAGCATCTTCTCAGACCACAATGGCATAATATTTAAATAAATCACAATGAAAAACAATCCAAAAAACTCAAATACCCTGGAAGCTGAATAGCATGCTATTAAATAATGATTGGGTTACTAATGAGATCAAAGAAGAAATTAAAAACATCCTGGAAACTAATGACAGTAAAAACAAAACAATCCAAAACCTAGGGGACACAATGAAAGCAGTCCTGAGAGGGAAGTTTATAGCTTTATAGGCCTACTTCAAAAAGCAAGAAAAAAAATATAGTAAATCATCTAACTCTACAACTCAAAATAATTAGAAAGCAACAAGAAAAGTCCAGAATGAGCAGAAGGAAGAAGTAATAAACAAAAAGAAAGATACAAAGGCAGTAAAGCACTGAGCAGACTGTCAAATTTCAGCGGGAAGGCTGGGAGGTGTTGGGGATAGGTGGGAGGGGAGGAAGAGATCAACCAAAGGACTTGTATGCATGCATATAAGCACAATCAATGGAAATAAGACACTGGGGATTGGGATGAGGGTATGTGACGGGAGGTAGGGGAGGTTTGGGGAAGGTCTATGGGGAAAAAAGAATATATATATATATATATATATATATATATATATATATATAACTATATGTAATACTTTAAACAATAAAATAAAATTTAAAAAAAAGATCAGAGCAGAAATAAATGACATAGAGACAAAACACACACACACACACACACACACAAAAAAAAAACAATACAAAAGACCAAAACCAAGAGCTGGTTATTTGAAAGGATAAACAAGATTGATGAACCTCTAGCCATGCTCACCAAGAAACAAAGAGAAGATTCAAATTAAAAAAAAAAAATCAGAAATGAAAGTGGCAAAATAACAACAGACGCCACAGAAATACAAAGGATTGTTAAAAAAAAAAATACTATGAACAACTCTAGAATCCAAGATGGCGGCATAGGTAAACACCTATACTGCTGCCTCGCACAACAATTTCAAAACTACAACTAAAAGACAGAACGGAGATCATCCAGAACCACAGGAAAGCTGGCTGAGTGGAAGTTCTACAACTAGAGGGAAAGAGAGGGGCTCACAGAGACCCAGAGGAGCTGCAAAAAGCTGAGGTACGGAGACGAGCGCACTGAGAGAGCGGGTGCCGGAGTACCTGGCTGGCTTTCTCTGGCAGGAGGGAGACGGAGACTCCCAACGGCATTGAACCCCTTCTCTTACGACACTAAACCCCAGATCCAACCGAAACTCATACGGGGGGAGTTTGGACTGTGAAAAGGGAGAAGTGCACGGAAATTTAGGGGAGTTGCAAAGGATCGGAGGTCTGGTCGCGCACGGCACCACGCGGAGGACGGATTGCTGATTGTGCCGCTGGCTTTCGCGAGTGGGCGGGAGACAGACCTTCCCAACTGCGCCACTTCTGAGTCCACTGGGCCCCTGTTTTGGGCGAAACCCTGGGGACCTAGACTCGTGTGGTCCTGGTTCGCAGGGGAGCCGGAAAGGCAGCGGTTGGAGGTGCTGCGGGTGCGCGCGCACAAGGACCGCTCCAGCCATTACCCAGTTACGGGAGACTCAGGGGCCGTGGAGGGCGGGGCCGACTGGAAGGCAAGGCGGTCCCTTAAGCCCTGAGACTCCACCCCTCCCAAGCTCAGCAGAGGCTTCTGCGGCTGAATCCAGCACAGAAGTTTCCCCGGCACAGTGAAAATGCCGAGACAAGGGAAGGGATTACAAGCAAAAGAAATGGAGGAAAAAAAACGACTGGATATAGAGTTCAAAACCACGCTTATAAGGTTTTGCAAGAATATGCTAGAAAAGATGGATAAATTTAGTGAGACCCAAGAGAAGATAATAAATACACTGACTGAAATGAATACTATTACGCAGAGTACTAACAGCAGACTAGAGAAAGGCAAGGATCAAGTCAAAAATTTGAAATATAAAGAAGCAGAAAACATTCAACTGGAAAAGCAAGAAGAGAAAAGAATCCAAAAATGTGAAGATAATGTAAGGAGCCTCTGGGACAGCTTCAAGCGTACCAACATCAGAATTGTGGGGGTGCCAGAAGAAGAGAGAGAGCAAGATACTGAAAACCTGTTTAAAGAAATAATGACTGAAAACTTCCCACATCTGGTAAAAGAAATAGACTTACAAGTCCAGGAAGCACACAGAACCCCAAAGAAAAGGAACCCAAAGAGGACTACACCAAGACACATCATAATTAAAATGCCAAGAGCAAAAGACAAAGAGAGAATATTAAAAGCAGCAAGAGAAAAACAGTTTATTACCTACAAGGGAGCACCCATACGACTGTCAGCTGATTTCTCAACAGAAACGATGCAGGCCAGACGGGAGTGGCAAGAAATATTCAACGTGATGAACAACAAGAACCTACAACCAAGAATAATCTATCCAGCAAAGCTATCATTCAGAATTGAAGGGCAGATAAAGACCTTCACAGAGAAGAAAAAGCTAAAGGAGTTCATCAACTCCAAACCAGTATTATATGAAATGCTGAAAGGTACCCTTTTAGAAGAGGAAGAAGAAAAAGGTAAAAGACAAAAAATTATGAACAACAAATACACATCTGTCAACAAGTGAATCTAAAAATTAAGTGAATTAAAAATCTGATCAACAGAATAAACTGGTGAATATAATAGAATCAGGAGCACAGAAAGGGAGTAGACTGATAATTCTCAGGAGGACAAAAATCATAAAGCATCAAACAGACTGTGAAATTATAGCAGAAAGATTAAAGTTAGGTGAGGTAAATAAGTGATCAATCAAAGGACTTGTATGCATGCTTATAAACATAACCAATGATCACAGACACTGGGGGGTCGGGGTACGCCTGGGAGGGAGGGGGGGCAATGGGGAGATATGTATAAAAAATTAATAAAAATTAATTAAAAAAAAAACTCTATTCCAACAAACTGGACAACCTGAAGAAAATAGACATATTGCAAGAAAAATACAACCTTTCAAACTCAACCAGGAAGATTCTAAAAATCTTAATAGGCAGATAACGATAGAAGAAATTGAAGCAGTCAGCAAAAAGCTACCAGGAAACAAAAACTCTGGGACAGATGGCTTCACAGGGTAGTATACCAATCATTCAAGAAAGAACTAAAACCTATACTCCTCAGGCTATTCTAAAAAAAATTCAAGAGGAAGGAACATTTCCAAGCACATTCTATGAATCCAGCATTACCCTAATATCAGACCCAGATAAAAACAACACAATGAAAGAGAATGACAGGCCAATATCCCTCATGAACATAGATGCCAAAATTCTCAACAAAATTCTAGCAAATCGGATCCAGCAGTACATCAGAAAGATCATACACCATGACCAAGTAGAATTTATTCTGGAGATGCAAGTATGGTACAATATCCACAAATCAAACACATGACACATCACATAAACAAACTGGGAGATAAAAATCACATAGTCATATCAATTGATGCAGAAAAAACATTTGACAAAATCCAACACCCTTTCTTGATAAAAACATTCAGCAAGGTGGGAGTAGAAGGATCATACATCAACATAATAAACACCATATTTGACAAACTCACAGCCAACATCATATTCAATGGGCAAAAACTAAAACCATTTCCCTTAAGAACAGGAACAAGACAGGGATTCCCACACTCATTACTCCTGTTTGACATAGTACTGCAAGTACTAGCCATTATGAAAAGACAAGAAGAAATAAAAGCCATCCAAATTGGAAAAGAAGTAAAGCTCTCCTTATTCACAGATGACATAATACTATACATAGAAAACCCTAAAGACTGCATCAAACTATTAGACTTAATAAATGAATTCGGCAATGTAAAAGAATACAAAATTAACACCCAGAAATCTATGTCTTTTTTAAAAAAAACGAAAACAAACTTTATTCATTTTTGCAGAGAGGAAGGGAGAGGGAAAGAGAGTTAGAAATATCAATGAGAGAGAAACATCGATCAGCTCCCTATTGGGTATTTGCGCACAACCAAGGTACATGCCCTTGACTGAAATCGAACCTGGGACCCTTGAGTCCACAGGCAGATGCTCTATCCACTGATCCAAACTGGTTAGGCCTCTATGGCCTTTTTATACAACTATAATGAACCCACAGAATGCGAAACGAAAAAAAAAAACAACCCCATTTGCCATAGCACCAAAAAAATTAAGGTAACTATGAATAACTCAACTAAGGAGATAAAAGACCTATATGTGAAAAACTACAGGACACTGAAACAAGAGATAGAAAAGACATAAACAGATGGAAGAACACATGTTCATGGATTTGTAGAATCAACATCATCAAAATGCTCATACTACAAAAAACAATCTATAGATTCAATGCAATCCTCATTAAAATACCAATGGTATGGAGAATCAAAGATGGCGGCATAGGTAAACACCTACACTGCTGCCTCGCACAACAATTTCAAAACTACAACTAAAAGACAGAACGGACATCATCCAGAACCACAGGAAAGCTGGCTGAGTGGAAGTTCTACAACTAGAGGGAAAGATAGGGGCTCACAGAGACCCAGAGGAGCTGCAAAAAGCTGAGGTACGGAGACGAGCGAGCTGAGAGAGCGGGTGCTGGAGTACCTGGCTGGCTTTCTCTGGCGGGAGGGAAACAGAGACTCTCAAAGGCATTGAACCCCTTATCTTACAACACTAAACCCTAGATCCAGCCGAAACTCATTACGGGGGGAGTTTGGACTGTGAAAAGGGAGAAGTGCACGGAAATTTAGGGGAGTCGCAAAGGATCAGAGGTCTGGTCACGCACGGCACCACGCGGAGGACAGATTGCTGATTGTGCCACTGGCTTTCGCGAGTGGGCGGGAGACAGACCCTCCCAACTGTGCCACTTCTAACTTCACTAAGCCCCTGTTTTGGGCAAAACCCTGGGGACCTAGTCTCGTGTGGTCCTGGTGCGCAGGGGAGCTGGAGGGGCAGCGGTCTAGAGGCACTGTGGGCGCTCGGGCACAAGGACCACTCCAGCGATTACCCAGTCACGTGAGACTCAGGGGCCATGGAGGGCAGGGCTGACTGGAAGTCAAGGCGGTCCCTTAAGCCCTGAGACTCCACCCATCCCAAGCTCAACAGAGGCTTCTTCGGTTTTGCAAGTCTGGTATCATAAAGCTGAATTCAACACAGAAGTTTCCCCGGCATAGTGAAAATGCCGAGACAAGGGAAGGGATTACAAACAAAATAAATGGAGGGAAAAAAACGACTGGATATAGAGTTCAAAACCACGCTTATAAGGTTTTTCAAGAATATGCTAGAAAAGTTGGATAAATTTAATGAGACCCAAGAGGAGATGAAAAAGGACATACTAGAGACACTGACTGAAATAAAAAATATTATACAGAGTCCTAACAGCAGACTAGAGGATGGCAAGAATCAAGTCAAAAATTTGAAATATAAAGAAGCAGAAAACATTCAACTGGAAAAGCAAGAAGAGAAAAGAATCCAAAAATGTGAACATAATGTAAGGAGCCTCTGGGACAGCTTCAAGCGTACCAACATCAGAATTGTGGGGGTGCCAGAAGAAGAGAGAGAGCAAGATACTGAAAACCTACTTAAAGAAATAATGACTGAAAACTTCCCACATCTGGTAAAAGAAATAGACTTACAAGTCCAGGAAGCACACAGAACCCCAAATAAAAGGAATCCAAAGAGGACCACACCAAGACACATCATAATTAAAATACCAAGAGCAAAAGACAAAGAGAGACTATTAAAAGCAGCAAGAGGAAAATAGTTCATTACCTACAAGGGAGCACCCATACGACTGTCAGCTGACTTCTCAACAGAAACGATGCAGGCCAGACGGGAGTGGCAAGAAATATTCAACGTGATGAATAGCAAGAACCTACAACCAAGAATACTCTATCTAGCAAAGCTATCATTCAGAATTGAAGGGCAGATAAAGAGCTTCACAGAGAAGAAAAAGCTAAGGAGTTCATCAACTTCAAACCAGTATTATATGAAATGCTGAGAGGTACTCCTTTAGAAGAGGAAGAAGAAAAAGGTAAAAGCCAAAAAATTATGAACAACAAATACATATCTATCACCAAGTGAATCTAAAAATTAAGTGAATTAAAAATTTGATCAACAGAATAAACTGGTGAATATAATAGAATCAGGAGCACAGAAAGGGAGTAGACTGATAATTCTCAGGGGGACAAAAATCATAAAGCATCAAACAGTCTGTGAAATTACAGCAGAAAGATTAAAGTTAGATGAGGTAAATAAGTGATCAATCAAAGAACTTGTATGCATGCATATAAGCATAACCAATGATCACAGATCCTGGGGGTTTGGGGTATGCCTGGGAGGGAGAGGGGGCAATGGGGAGATATGTATAAAAAATTAATAAAAAATAATAAAAAGAAAAAAAAACAATGGCATATTTCAGACCTAGAACAAACTTTCAAAAAATCTTCTGGAATAAAAAAACACAGAAAACGAATAGTTGCAACAATCCTGAGAAAAAAGAATAAAGTATGCGGGATCTCCATATCAGATATCAAGCTGTATTACAAAGCCACTGTTCTCAAAACAGCCTGATATGGCATAAGAACAGACAAATAGATCAATGGAATTGAATAGAGAACCCAGAAATCAACCCAAACCACTATGCTCAATTAATATTTGATAAAGGAGGCATGAACATACAATGGAGTCATAATAGTCTCTTCAATAAATGGTGTTGAGCAATTGTACAGATATATGCAAAAAAATGAAACTAGACCACCAACTTACACCATACACAAAAATAAACTCAAAATGGATAAAGGACTTAAACATAAGACGAGAAACCATAAAAATACCATAAGAATCCACAGGCAGCAAATCTCAGACATATTCCAAAGTAATTTTTTCACTGATACTGTTCCGAGGGCAATGGAAGATAAAGAGAAAATAAACAGATGGGACTACATCAAAATAAAAACTTTTGCACAGCAAAGGAAACCATGAACAAAACAATAAGAAAGCCCCCTGCCCCCCGCCCCCACCATGGGAGAATATATTTGCCAATGTTATCCCTGATGAGGATTTAATCTCCAACATTTACAGGGAACTCATACAACTTAACAAAAGAAAGATAAAGAATCCAATAAAAAAATGGACAAGGGACCTAAATAGATACTCTTCAAAAGAAGACAGAAGTAGGATCAAGAGACATATGGAAACATGCTCGAAGTCACTAATTATCTGAGAGATGCAAATCAAAACAACAATATGGTATCATCTCATTCCTGTGAGAATGGCTATCATCAACAAATCAACAAACAACAAGTGTTGGAGAGGATGTGGAGAAAAAGGAACCCTCGTGCATTCCTGGTGGGAATGCAGACTGGTGCAGCCACTGTGGAAACAGTATGGAGTTTCCTCAGAAAACTAAAAATGGAACTCCCATTTGACCCAGTAATCCCACTTCTAAGAATATATCCCAAGAAGCTAGAAACACCAATCAGAAAGGATATATGCACCCCTATGTTCATAGCAGCACAATTCACCATAGCTAAGATTTGGAAACAGCCTATGTGCCCATTAGCAGATGAGTGGATTAAAAAACTGTGGTATATCTACACAATTTAATACTAGCTTCAGTAAAAAAAAAGCAGGAATTCTTACTATTTGCAACAGCATGGATGGAACTGGAGAGCATTATGCTATGTGAAAAAAGCCACTCAGAGAAAGATAAATATGACATGATCTCACTCATTTATAGAATATAATGGACAATATAAAGTGATGAAAAAAACAGATCTAGAGACAGATGAGCATCAATCAGACTATCACACCTCAGAAAGCAAATAGTGGAGAGTGGGGTAAAGGGGAGAGATCAACCAAAGGACTTGTATGCATGCATATAAGCCTAACAAATGGACGCAGATAACAGTGTGTTGAGGGCAAGAGTGTGTGTGGGGGTGGAGGTTGAGGGAGGAGGAGGACAAATATGTAATACCTTAACCAATAAATAAATTAAAAAATAAAAGTATAATGTGTCCCTTTCAAAATTATATATATATGTATATATATAATAACTATAAACAAATACTGTGGTCTTATTGGTAAGTTTGATTTGCACAATGGTATGAATTAGCAAGCCTGCAACTAATTTATATGTATTCTCAAATTTAACAAATAAGTAATCATCCTATCTAAGAAAAGAGTAATATGCAAATTGACTGCACCTCCACTACAACCACAAGCCATGCCCACCAGCCAATCAGGAGTGAGTATGCAAATTAACCCAACAAAGATGGCTGCAGCCACAGGAGGCTTGGGTTTCCCTGGCAATGGAGGCAGCTAAGCTTCCTGCACACCCTGGCCAGCCCTGGACTCCACTCAAGGGTACAAAGTTTCAATTATAGAAGATAAATAAATCTCCCAAAAATGCCTGTGGCCATAGAGCAAACAGGAGGTTTGGGTTTCCCTGGCAATGGAGAAACCAAGCTTCTTGTACACCCTGGCTGACCCAGGCCTCTGCTCAAGGCTACAAAGTTTGAATTATAGAAGATAAATAAAACCCAGATATGAAAAACCTCCACTCGGATCACCTGGGGACGTGGCAACCCTGAAAACCACCACAGGACCCTCATCCAGGCTGTCTCATGCCCCAAGGGAATCCCCACTCTGATTTAGGACACCCTTCAGGGCAAACTAGCTGGCCCCCACTCATACACCAGGCCTCTATCCTATCTATAAAAGACTAACATGCAAATTGTCCAACACTACAACACACAAGATCGCTGCTCCCATGTCGTCAAAGATGAGTGCCCCCAGGTAGACACAAGATGGCCACCACAAGATGGCCAGCAGGGGAAGGTAGTTGGGAGGGACAGGGCCTGCAAGGGATGGCAATTGGGAGGGCAGTTAGGGGTGACCAGGCCCGCAGTGGAGGGAAGTTGGAGGTGACCAAACCTACAGGGATGGGCAGTTTGAGGAGACCCAAGCCTACAGGGGAGAGCAGTTGTGAAGGACTAGGTCTGCAGGAGAGGGCAGTTAGGGGTGACCAGGCCAGCAGGGGAGAGCAGTTGGGGGAGACCCAGACCTGCAAAGGAAAGCAGTTGGGGGGAACCAGGCCTGCAGGGAAGGCAGTTAAGGTAAATTAGGCTGGCAGGGGAGCAGTTAGGCATCAATCAGGCTCTCAGGGGAATGTTTAGGGGGTGATCATGCTGGCAGGCAGAAATGGTTAGGGGCAAACAGGAAGGCAGGCAAGCGAGCAGTTAGGTGCTAGCAGTTCTGGATGGTATGAGGGATGTTTCAGTTGGAGATGGTGTAGGCTGGGCTAAGGAACACCCCACCATGCACGAATTTTGTCCACCAGGCCTCTAAATTATCAATAATGAGAGCCAGCAGCCTCACTATTGGAGAAAGAAATACAAATATGGAAAAGGAGAAACCTAGGTCAAACGCTATAGTGTTGAATTGGAGTTGTAGATATCAATGTTAATTAATGGTTTTTGAAAGATAGATTCACAGATAAATTTATAAATATAAATGTATGTATATGTTTATACATGCATATATGTGATAGATTTTTGTCTACTGAGAGATTGTAGGAACAAATACATTGTAGTACCAATGAGCACACCCAATGCCCAGATTTTGGTTCTAAATATCATTCTCTGATAAAGAAACAAAGGCTCCTTATAGAAAGAACTGATTTCAGTGTTATTCCAGAGAAAGTACAAGAAGATTCTGGAACATCTTATGGTGCCAAAAAGTAAAGAATTTCTCAAAATTATCAAGAGGAAGATAAGTTGCACGCATGAGGTTCTTACATATGAATTGTACATAGTATAATTACCAAAATCAGGAAATTAACATTTATACATTATTATCTCATATGTATGCCTTATTCAAATTTTACCATTTGTCCCAATAAGGTGGTCCTTTGTAAGACTGTGAAATAACATCCTGTCTGCAACTTACTCTGAAACATTTCAAAGGAAAGTTAAAGAAGAAAATGAAAGTGGTTAAATATTAACATTTTGGAAATCTGGGTGAATACTATACCAGAATTATTTAAATATTTTTGGAAGTGTTTGTAATATTCAAATTATTTCATAATTGAAATTTTGACATTAAAAAAATTCTCAGTCTTCTCTTTATAGAGTAATTTATACTATTTATTTATTGTAGTTGTGTCTGACTTAGTTCACACAGCATAATATTCTCAAGGTCCATTCATGTTATCAGAAATGGAAGTATTTCTACTTTTCTTATGGTTGTGTAGTATTTCATAATATATATGTACATATCTTCTTTATCCTGTCCTCTATCAGAGGACACTTTGGATGTCTCCACATCTTGGTCACTGTGAATAATGCTACAATAAACATAGGGATGTATATATTTTTGCAAATAAGTGTTTTCTTGTTTTTTGGGTAGATACCCAGAAGAGGGATTGCTGGGTCATATGTAGCTCTATTCTTAGTTTTTTGAGGAACTGCCATACTGTTTTCCTCAGTGGCTGTACCAGTTTAAATTCCCACCAGTGGTGAATGAGGGTTCCTTTTTCCTCCACAATGTCTCCAACACTTGTTATTACCTGTACTGTTGGTAATAGCCATTTTAACAGATGTGAGGTGGTATCTCCTGGCAGTTTTGATATGCATTTCTCTAATATCTGGTGAAGTTGAACATCTTTTCATGTGTCTGATGGCATTTTTTATGTATTCTTTGGGAAGGTGTCTGTTCAGGTCCTCTGTCCATTTTTTATTTGGATTGTTTGGTGTTGAGCTGTATAGGTATGTATGTATGTATGTACGTATGTATGTATTCATGAACAGGGGGGCGGGGTGTCCCTCAGCCCAGTCTGCACCCTCTCCAATCTGGGACATCCCTTTCACAATCCAGGACAGCTGGCTCCCAACTGCTCACATGCCTGCCTTCATGATTGCCTCTAACTGCTTCTGCCTGCCAGCCTGATCACCCCCTAACCACTCCCCTGCCAGCCTGATTAATGCCTACCTCTTCCCCTGCCAGTGAGTTTGCCCGTAACTATCCTCCCCTGCTGGCCTGGTCACCCCTAACTGCCCTCTCCTGCAGACCTAGTCTTTCCCAACTGCTCTCCACTGCAGGCTTGGGTCTCCCCAAACTGCCCATCCCTGCAGGCTTAGTCACCCCTAACTTCCTTCCACTGCAGGCCCAGTCACCCCTAACTGCCCTCCCCTGCAGGCTTGATCGCCCCCAACTGCCTTCCCTTGCAGGACTGTGCCCTCCAGAATGTCCTCCCCTGCTGGCCTGATCGCCCATAACTGCCATCCCTTGCAGGTCCTGTTCTTCCCAACTGTCCTCCCCTGCTGGCCATCTTGTAGTGGCTATCTTGTGTCCACATGGGGGCAGAATCTTTGACCACATGGGGGCAGACATCTTGTGTGTTAGAGTGATGGTCAATCTGCATATTACTCTTTTATTAGAAAGGATAGAGGCCTGGTGTATGGGTGGGGGCCAGCTGGTTTGCCTGGAAAGGTATCCTGGATCAGAGTGTGGGTTCCTTGAACGAGGGAACAAGGTGGCCTGAATGAGGGTCTTGTAGTGGTTTGCAGACTTGCCACGCCACCCAGTGACCCAAGCAGAGGCCCTGGTATCTGGGATTTATTTATCTTCTACAATTGAAGCTTTGTAGCCTGGAGCAGAGCCAAGCCTCCTGCTCACTCTGTAACAGAAGCCATTACTGTTGGGATTTATTTATCTTCTATAATTGAAACTTTGAAGCCTTAAGCAGAGGCCAAGACAGGCCAGGGCTGCAGAAGCTTGGCTTCCTCCATCGCAGGAGAGAGCCTCCTGCTCTCTCCAGCTCTATGGCTGCCACCATTTTCGTTGGGATTTATTTATCTTCTATAAAAAATTGAAAATTTGTAGCCTTGAGTGGAGGCTTGGGCCTTCCAGGGTGTGTGGAAAATTTAGCTTCTTTCATCGCCAGGGAACCCCAAGCCTCCCTCCTGCTTGCTCCTTGGCCTCAGCCATCTTGGAGTTAATTTGCATACTCACTACTGATTGGATGGTGGGCATGGCTTGTTGGTCTAGCAAAGTGATGGTTAATTTGCATATTACTCTTTTATTAGATAGGATATAATATGAAAATTAGACCAGGAATCCATAATGGTCATGACCAGACACCAGGAGGTTGTGCATGCAGGTGAGGCCCAGAGTTGGAAACAGAGACAGAGGTAGAGGGGCCTGCCCCAGTCAGCACAGTGGCTCGGGTGGCTCCAGAGCAGTCACAGGAAGAGGGGCCGGGGGGGGGATGCTGTGAATCAGATGTTGGTCTCAGCCCCCTGCAGGGCACCTCCTCATGTGATTTCAATCACTCACTGGGCCTCTATTATATATATATATATATATATATATATATATATATATATTTATATATATATATATCGATATGGATATTTAGCTTACTTGTCAAAAATATTTCAGATATCCCATTTGTTTTTTCCCTTTACCCCTCCATATTATACTTGCCCCTCCCAGTTCTTTCATCTATATATATAATAGCCTGAGTAACTGAATAATCTGAACAACTGGTCACTATGACATGCACTGACCACCAGGGAAAAGATGCTCAATGAAGGAGCTGCTTCCTGGTGGTCAGTGTGCTCCCATAGCAGCAGTCAGGTGGTTCCTGACAACCTGCACAGATGGCAGTGGACTGATCCAGAACCTGGGCTGGCAAGGGCAACCTACTACCCGCCCAGAGGGCCAATCGTGTCCCAGCCCCTCTGACTCTCCTCAGGATCCCACCCATGCACAAATTCGTGCACTGGGCCTCTAGTACATTTATATACATATATGTATACCCATGGATGCACTATTGTCTGTGTCCCTAGGCTATCCATAAATGCATATAGTAAATTCCCTGGTTAATCTCTTTCCACATTTTAAAAGTTAAAAATCTAGATTTCATTAGACTTCATATTCTCCCTTGTATCAGACAATAACCTAGCAACTTTACAATTTCTTCTCTGCTGTCTCCAAATTAATATCACCTGGGATTTTAGTTCCAAATAATTATAAAAAATGTTTTGGTATTTTGCATCTACAATTATTTAGACTTTAACTACAAAATTTATTGGTTTTGTTGCTTTTTGCTGTTTCTTTTATCTCATATCTATTTTTATGGAAGCTTTTGGTATTTCTTCATCCTTTTTAAAAACCTGGTGTTTTTCACAATGCACTTATATATGACTCTTCTTTTGTTTATCTTATTAAGCACTTAATGGTCTTTTTCCCTCTGAAGAGTAGCATTTTTATTTTTATTTTTATTTTTGTAATTTGAGAAATCTTTATTGTCCAAATTGTTTCTCTTTATTACAATTGTTCCTCTGTTTTCCCCCCATAGCTTCCCTCCACCCAGCTCCCACCCCACCCTCTGTCCTTACCTCCCCCACATTGTCCTCATCCATAGGTGTAATATTTTTATCCAATCTCTCTCTACACCCCTCTCATGCTTTTCCCCCTGAGAATTGTCAGCCCACTCCCTTTCTGTGCCCCTGATTCTATTATATTCACCAGTTTATTCTGTTCATCAGAGTTTTTATTCACTTGATTTTTAGATTCACTTGTTGATAAATATTTATCTGTTGTTCATAATTTTTATCTTTACCTTTTTCTTTTTCTTTCTCTTCTTAAAGAATACCTCTCAGCATTTCATATAATACTAGTTTGGTGGTGATGAACTCCTTTAGCTTTTTCTTATCTGTGAAGCTCTTTATCTGCCCTTCAATTCTGAATGATAGTTTTGCTGGGTAGAGTAATCTTGGTTGTAGGTTCTTGCTATTCATCACTTTGAATATTTCTTGCCACTCTTATCTGGCCTGCATATTTTCTGTTGAAAAGTCAGCTGACAATCGTATGTGTGCTCCCTTGTAGGTAATTAACTGTTTTTCTCTTGCTGCTTTTAATATTCTCTCTTTGTCTTTTGCTCTTGGCATTTTAATTGTGATGTGACTTGGTGTGGTCCTCTTTGGATTCCTGTTGTTTGGAGTTCTGTGTGCTTCCTGGACTTGTAAGTCTATTTCTTTCACCAGGTGGTAGAAGTTTTCAGTCATTATTTCTTCAATTAGGTTTTCAGTATCTTGCTCTCTCTTTTCTTCTGGCGCCCCACAATTCTGATGTTGGTACGCTTGAAACTGTCCCAGAGGCTCCTTACATTATCTTCACATTTTTGGATTCTTTTTCTTCTTGCTTTTCCAGTTGAGTGTTTTCTGCTTTTTTATATTTCAAATCTTTGACTTGATTCTTGTATTCCTCTAGTCTGGTGTTAGGTCTCTGTATAACATATATTTTTTAAATACATTTTATTGATTTTTTACAGAGAGGAAGGGAGAGAGATAGAAAGTTAGAAACATCAATGAGAGAGAGAGACATCGATCAGCTGCCTCCTGCACACCCCCTACTGGGGATGTGCCCACAACCAGGATACATGCCCTTGACCTGAATCAAACCTGGGACCTACCAGTCCACAGGCCGATGCTCTATCCATTGAGCCAAACTGGTTTTGGCTGTATAATATTTTTTATTTCAGTCAGTGTATGTTTAATTTCTAGTTGGTTCTTTTTCATCTCCTCATGGGTCTCACTAAATTTATCCATCTTTTCTAAGAAATTCTTAAAAAACCTTATTACCATGGTTTCAAACTCTATATCCAATCATTTGTTTTACTCCATTTCTTTTTTTTATGATCTCTTTGTGTCTGCATTTTTGCTGCTTTCCTGACTTGGTAGAGTAATTTTGTGTGCTAGGTCTCCTATATGGCCCAGTAGCTCTGCCTCCCCAGTTACCTGAGGTAGACTCTCTTGGAGAACCCCTTTGTGGACTGTGTGTACAGCCTTGTTGCAGTTAAGTGCGTTTTTTTAACTGCCAACACAATTTTGTTAATTGCAATAGATATAACTTGTAATATACACCATTGAAATACACAGACGGGAGTATTTTGCTTGAGTTTCCCATTCTCTTTTAAATCACTGTTTGTGGTCACTGACTTGGAGAATACAGCACAAAAGGCCCCCTTGCCTTTTTGTTTTTGCTTTTTAATCTCTTCTCCCTTCAAAGTTCCCTTTCTGGCAATATGCATTCTTGGTGGCTCTCCCTGCTAAGGGCTGCTTTGTCCAAGTGGTGATGGAGTTTAATTCTCACTTCCCACTCCTCCAGCCTCTGCTGTCTCCAATAAATCTTTGTTTTCATCCTCTAACTTATTTTTCTTCTTTTTTTCATTCTATGTTAGACCGAGTGATTTCTTCACTTTTCTCTGTGATGTATTTTAGCAGTGAATTACTCCTCCTGGCTAAGAGCTTCACATCTTCCGTGTTAACTGTGCTTCTTTTCGCATGTTTTGCAAACATTTCAAGGTCTTTGGCAAAACTTTCCCTGGGGCTTCATACCGCACTGTTGGAACGTCACCTCTGAAATTGCTGCGATGGTCTGTTTGCTGAGCTGCACCTCCTTGTTCGAGGCAACCTCCTCACAAAGACAGTAGTGGATGGCTGCCTTCAGCGTCTGTCGATAAAAGAGGTTCTGCTGCTCCTCAGCCCCTTCCTTCTCCTCCTCCATCACAGCCTGTAGATAAGTCTTGATTGTTGTTGGTATCACTAGGGGGAATTGACCTCCAAGCCAATTGGCTGTGAGGATCAGTTGTGTATATACCAGGAGAACTTCTGTGCTGAAGTCAGCCTTATGATACAAGACTTGCAAATTTGCAAAAGCCTCTGTGTCAGCCTTAAATGGGGTGGAGTTTCAGGGATGAGCAGATAGCCTTGGCTTCCCGTCAGCCTTGCCCTACATGGCCCTTGGTCTCAGTGTCCCTCAGTAATTGCTGCTATCCTCTGTGCATACTCGCATGCCTCCAGGCCTCTGCCTTTTGTGGCTCTTCTGAGTTTCCATGAGCTCTGGAGACCCAATTGATTCTGGGTTCCCAGGGTCTCACCTGAAACTGGGGTTCAGTGCAGTCAAGAGTGGAGTTCAGCACAGTTGGGAGGTTCAGTCTTCCTCTTGCTAGAGAACGCCAGCAGCACAATTAGCAGTCAGTCCTCTCTGCATGCCCTGGCGTTCACGTCTCCAGACCTCTGTCTTTCCCAGCTCCCCTGAGTTTCCATGCCTTCCTCTTTTTTTTTTACAGACCAGACTCCCCCTGTATGAGTTTTGCATGGAACTGGGATTCAGTGCAGTTGGAACTGGGGTTCAGTGCAGTCAGGAGTTTCTGTCTCCCTCCCGCTAGAGGAAGCCAGCCAGGCACTCTACCGCCTGTCCTCTCCAAGCACGTGTCTCTGTACTTCAGCTTTTTGCAACTCCTCTGAGTCTCTGTGAGCCCTTCTCTTTCCTTCTAGTTGTAGAATTTCCACTCAGCCAGCTTTCCTGTGGTTCTGGATGATGTCCGTTTTGTCTTTTACTTGTAGTTTTGAAATTGTTGTGCAAGGCAGCAGATTAGGTGTTTACCTATGCTGCCATCTTGGTTTTCTCTGTCAGTATTTTTATTATTTCTAGAAAATTATCTTTTATTATTGATTTGATAACTTCCTTGTCTCTCTTCTTTGTATTCTTTCATCTTGGAATTTTGCCTCATGGCTATTGAACTACTGGATCTAACATCCATGTCTATTTACTGCTTTCTAAAAATTTATATTTCTGTTTTTCTTTTGCAGTGTGAGAATTTTCTTGGTTTGCTTTTATAACACACATTTTTTTCTTTTCTTTTGTCCCAAGATGCTATTATATATATCCATTACATGCTTTATTTTGTTTACCCTTTATTTATGTGGTTATCATTGGTTTTGATTTACATGAGTATTTTCCTTGTTTATGGGTTTGGTAACTTCTCTTATGCTTCTGGGAACATTACTTAAAACTCATTTTAAAGTCTTTGTTCATTTGCTATATTTACTTTATTTTGATATTAGTTTTTTTTATTGATTTTGGTAGGTTTCTTACATGGTGTCTATTGTCCCAATATTAATTGGTGTTTCTTGCTTGTGTGATCATCTTTGAGATTTTTTTATTAGCTCTTCTGTAGATGTTGTTTTTATAAAGTAAAGCTCATCCAAGATAATTGAGGGGAACAAACATAACTTGCTACTACATGGATTGTGCCCATAATTTATCATTTAGGTGTGCCAGCTAACTACTACTTCAATTTATTCTGAGCAAAAGGCAGCAGCAAAATTTGTACCCTGGCTAAAGCATTGTACAAGAACTGCCCCCCAGCAGCACAGTTATCCAAGTTGCTCAGAAAACAGCTCTCCATCAATTATGATGAAATTTTCAAAGGCTTGAAAGTCTCTAAATCAGTTATTTTTACAGTAGTCTTAACGTGTATTTTGGACTGTGGCTTATTTTAGTTTTGTTTTCCCAACTACAATGGGAATGATTCACAACCTATAAACTCACGTGTGCTAAAACTATCACATTCTTTATTTCTTACATATTAACTACCTAATCCTCTGAATTCTATACTTGTAATTATAGTTGTAGTGTTTAATTAGTTTACCCTTCAGTTGTGAGAGTTATGCTTTATGAACTCGTTATTAACTAATTGTTAACTTTATCAAATTATTAAGAGCATCTGTTTGGGTGCCAAATGACTTGAGTTCTAAGCTTAGCTCTGCCACATAGAAACTGTGACCTTGAGCAAATTATTTAACCTTTCTTTTAAACTTCACTATATCTCAGTTTCTTCATTTGAAAAGTAAGCATGATTGTAGTAAATAGTTCATGCAGTTGTGAGGGTTAAAAAAGTTTTTACATGTAAAGAACTTAAAAACAGTACACAGTACATACACCCTCTGAGTAAATGTTATCTAATGTTCCTATTATGTGATCTTTTGTTTCATATCAGCCTTTTCTTTAGAGCTGCCATGCATAATAAGTAGTTACTAGCCATATGTGGCTATTTAAGTCGATTGATATTACTTGTAAATACAATTTAAAATTCAGTCTTCAGTCACAGAAGTGCTCAATAGGTACATATGACTAGTTGCTACCATGTTGGACAGTGTAGATATAGCACATCTTCATTATTGCAAAAAGCTCTATTTGACAGCATTGCCCTAAAGGGGCTTAATCACAAGGAACAACAATAGCCTATAATTATTGGAATGGAGAGTCTAAGTCAGTGGTCGGCAAACTCATTAGTCAACTGAGCAGCAAACTGTGGCTCTCGAGCCACATGTGGCTCATGAGCTGCAGTTTGCCAACCACTGCCCTAGAACAATGGTTCTCAACATAGCATGCACTTTAAAGTCAACTGCAGGCTTTGAGAAATTCTTGAGCTCTGGCCATACAATAGATCAGTTAAGACAGATTCTTCCTGATTCAGTTTTTGGAGATTTTATTTTTCCATTTCATCCATATTGTCCAGCTTGTTGGCATATAGTTGTTCATAGTAATTTAAAGTCCTTTGTATTTCTATGATGTCAGTGGTTACTTTTCCACTTTTGTTTCTGATATTACCTATGTGGGTCCTCTCTCTTTGTTCCTTGATGAGTCTGGCTAACAGTTCTTGTTTATTCTTTCGAAGACCCATCTCTTAGTTTCATTGATCTTTTGTATTGTTTTCTTATTTTCTATATCATTTATTTATGCTCTAGTCTTTATTATTTCCTCTTTTCTACTTATTCTGGGCTTTTTTTTGTTATTTTCTTCGTTGTTCTTTAATTGTAGTTTTAAATAATTTATATTAATTTTTCTTGTGTTTTTTTTTTTGTTTGTTTTGTTTTTTGAGGTAGGCCTGTAGTGCTATGAGCTTCCCTCTCAGAAATGCTTTTGCTGTGTCCCAGAGATTTGGGGTTATTGTATGCTCATTCTCATTTATTTCCAGGAAGTTTTTTATTTCTTTTTTTACCTCATTGGTAACTCATTCATTGTTTAATAACATGCTACTTATCTTCCATGTGTTTGAATGTTTTGGGGTGTTTTTACTGTAGTTGATTTATAATTTCATTCCACTTTGATCTCAGAAGATGCTTGATATGATTTCAATCTTCTTGAACTTGTACAGACTTGTTTTCTGTCCTAACATGTGGACTATCTTTGTAAATGATACATGCGCATTTTAGAAGAATGTATATTCTGCAGCTTTGGGGTGAAATGTTCTATAAATGTCAATTAAAACCATCTGATCCTGTGTGTCTTTTTGTGTTACTGTTCCCTTGTTAATTTTTTGTCTGGAAGATCTATCCAGTGAAATCAGTGGCGTGTTAAAGTCCCCTACTATGACTGTGTTGTTGTTGATCTCTCCCTTACAGTCCTTTAGAAGTTTTTTTTTTTAAATATATATTTAGGTGATTCTTTATCAGGTGCATATATGTTTATCAGAATTGTAATCTCTTGCAGGATCTATCTCTTTAGTCTCTTGTGTTGGCTTTCATTTTGAAGTCTATTTTTTTCAGATATGAGTATTGCTAATTGCATGGAAAATTCTTTGCCATCCCTTCATTCACATCCTGTGTGAGTCTTTTGGTCTGAGATGGGTTTCTTATAGACAGCATATAGTTGGGTCATGTTTTCCTATCCACTCAGCTACCCTATGACTTTTGATTGGAGCATTTAATCCATTATTGATAGGTACTTATTTATTGACATTTTAATTCTGTATGCCTAGGTTTCTCTTCCTATTTCTTCTTGAAAGGAAATGAACTCCCCTCCATCTTGTCCTATAGGGCTGGGCCCCCTGCCTAAACCACCTCCCTTTTCTGGGAGTGGCCACAGGTGTGCCAGCAATGTCCTAGCTTCCCCAACCACCACCTGAATGTACCAATGAAGCTCCAGGAACACAGCAAGGGTCCTAATTATGGTAAACCACAGAAAGACCCTAATTCAAATGACCAATCTCTGTAACCCTCGTCACTTTCCTAATCCCTCCCAATTATCTTACCCCATATAACTCATTGTTCTCGCATGGCTCGCTCTCTCGTCTCACTGCTGTGCCAGAAAGAGGCTGGGAGCCAAACCCCGGTTTGAATAAAGACTCTTTGCTTTCGCATCGGAAAAGGCTCCTTAGTGGTTAATTATTGGGGACCCCGAACTCTGGACATAACATTTGGGGGCTTGTCCAGGATCCCCAATATCCATGAGGGACCCCGATCCAGAGAGTCTGTTTGAACGCGGTAAGTGTCTGCATGTTGTCAGTTTTTGTTCTGTGCGCGAGCTCGCTCTGAAGTCTGTAGTGCCCGAAATGGTCTAAGTGGATGCACTGGTGGACCACAGGTGGGAGGAGTCAGAGGACGCTCTGGTCCTCCATCAGGAGGGATGTGGAAACCCCTCACGAGGGAAGTGGAATCCCCTCAAACCTCTGGGACGAAGCGGATTGCTTCCGCTGGTTGGCACACGGCCATCCTCCAGTTTTTGGGTTTGTTTCCGAGGAGTTGGAAGACTTTTTTGGGACCCTTTGTTTGTCTGTGTCTGTTTCTCTGTTTTATTCTGTGGACATTGGTTGAGAATTATCTCTTTCTATTTCACTTGATTTGGGATGGACCTGCTGTGACAGAGTGCAAAAGTCTTTAGCAGCTGCTGGAATTCTTTTTCTGAGTTTTTGCTCTCTGTCAGAGAGGGAGTCAGCCCATTTAGCTAATAAAAATTCCTCTCTAATTTTGTATAAGTAATGGTTTCATTTTGTTCTGATTTATGAATTTGCTATATTAAATTTTAAAGTCCTAGGCATGAATTTGTGACATTTCAAAGAACAAAGAATTTTTATTTATGGCTTTCTTATCTCTTTTGGTGGTTGGAGACTTCCAGGGACAGTGCTTACAGCTCTGCAGGGCAGAGAGACTACAGGCCCTGTCCCTGCCTATGACATCATAGCCCAACGTGAGCCATCTAAGGCTGAACTAAGGCTGGAGTTATTATTAATGTGTTATTTTATTTTAGCATCTGTAACTGGATTAAAGATCTTTTTCTTTCAGGTGGCCATCCAGGCTTTCAGTTCACAGGAAATCTCCCTACACACCCTTATCTTTCTAGGCTGACTAAGAGTCATTTTTCTCCACAGGTTGGACCTCAGGCTTTGAAAGGGAGCACTACTACAGCAGTCTTCTGTAGTTTTCTCTGAAACTCCCACTTTTCTGTTTCTCCCTTCTGTAGAAATTGTCTTCTTCTGACTCACAATAGGAAAGGGAGACAAGCAACTGGACTGGGGAACAGGAGGGAGGATGTTGGCAGTTAATCATGAAGCAGGGAGAGATAGGTTTTTGTTGATTTTGCTGACTAAAACCCTCTCTGCAGGTGTCCTTTTTTTTTTTTTTTTTTTTTTTTTTTTCTTATCTGAACTATGCTACTACAAAACACCGTGGATCTTCTTCTGCCCCGTTTTCTTCTTTTTAACCCTTCTAATACACATAAAGGAAATCTCATTGTCCAATCTGGCAGGGTGGAGTTACTGGATACTTCTTGAGCAGTGGTGGAATATCCAGCAAAGGAACTTTAAGCTCAGAAATTCTGGCTGTTTACTTGTTAGGAATCATAAAGGATTAAGGTTTCAAAGAATAAGGAATATTGAGTAGAAGGTCTGAGACATGGTTATGCAATTTTAAAGGACATATAAAGAAGGTTTAAAGGCTAATTTGGAAGTGAAAATGTAATAAAGGATTGTGTATGTAATAAGAAAGAGAAGAGAAATGTTGTAAGGAAATCAAATAATACAGGCCAGTAAGCCAGGAAGAGGAAATAATTTGCATTTTGCCTCCCTAAACAGGGTAGTTATGCCAAAGTACTTATAGAGGGACTGCAGTATCATGTTTTAAAGATCCCTATCTGAACCCTGAACACTTGAAGCTAATAAGAGTGCCACGGAGAAAGCCTGGTATCCTGCTTGTGAGCCCTGAAAATGGCTGGCACTGAAGTGTCAGGCCCATACCCTACCATCACTGGTGGTTGGTTGGTCAGAGTACAGGGGGGAGGGGAATCAGCCCCATCACTACTGGCCTTTCAACACTAGTGATCTCTATAATTGGAAAGCTCAGAATCCTAAGTTCTCTGAGAAGCCGGAGGGCTTATCAATTTGTTAGATTCTGTTCTTTTCACCCATCAGCCTACCTGTCAGGAGCTTTTTCAGGTCCTATTCAGCACCGAGGAGAAGAAGAGGATCCTCAATGAGGCCTGGAAGCTAGTTCCAGGTGTGGACGGGAACCCTAGCACCAACCAGGCTCAGATAGACCCCTTCTTTCCCCTGACTAGACCTGAATGGGACTTCAACACAGCAGAAAGTAAGGAGAGGCTCCAGGTCTACTGCCAGACTCTAATGGGGGGTCTCCACATGGCTGCTAGAAAGCCTACCAATTTGACCAAGGTAGGGAACATACAGCAGGAAAGGGATGAGTCTCTAGCTGCTTTCTTAGAACAGATCATGGAGGCATACCACACTTACACCTCCATGGACCCAGAAGCCCCCTGAGACTAAGGCAGCTGTAGTCATGAGTTTTAGAAACCAGTCAGCTGCAGACATCATAAAGAAACTGCAGAAAATAGATAGATTCAGAGAAAAGAGTTTTTGGGACTTGCTGGAAGTGGCTGAGAAAGTGTAAAATAACTGGGAGTCCCCTGAAGATAGGCAAGCCCGCACCATGGCAGACCCAAAACCTGGCCAAGATTCTGCTAGCCACTACCACAGAATCCCCTGAGGAGCAGACCTGCCGCCTTCGCCAGCTTGCAGATGACCAAGAAGAAGGTAAGGGGGCCATCAGGGGCGGGAAAAAGAAGCTGCAGAGGAATCAGTGTATTTATTGCAAGGAGATAGGGCATTGGGCCCAAGAATATCCAAAGAAGGCCGGTGGGAAGGGAGGCAAGACTGACCGAATGAGTCTTAGAGCTGGAAGAACTGAGCTATTAAGGGTGTTGGAGTTTGGACCCCCTCCCCAAGCCCAGGGTAACTCTTAGAGTGGAGGGGACCCCTGTTGACTTCCTTGTTGACACCGGAGTGCAGCATTCAGTCCTCCGCACACCGCAGGGGGAGCTAGCCAACAAGAACTCCTGGGTGCAAGGGGCGACTGGCATGGGTCAGTATTTATGGACTACCCGAAGAACAGTAAATCTAGGAACGGGCCGGGTATCCCATTCATTTATGGTAATACTGGAATGCCCCTACTCCCTATTAGGACGGGACTTGCTAACTAAGATTGGAGCCCAAATAGCTTTCAGATAAGGGGGGCCCCAGGTCACTGATGGTAAAGGCCACACCATGCAGGTTCTGACTCTGAGACTGGAGGATGAGTATCGTCTCCACCAGGGGCGCCCCCAGTAGAAAGCACTGTGGACAGGTGGCTACAAGAATTCCCCACAGCTTGGGCAGAGAAGGGGGGAGTTGGACTGGCTGCTCACAGGGTCCCAATCCTCGTGGAGCTAAAGCCTGGAGAAGGCCCAATAATAGTCAAGCAGTATCTTATGTCCCAGGAGGCCCGGAAGGGAATCCAGTCTCACATCAGGAGACTGCGAAGTCTAGGGGTACTAGTCCCCTGCCAATCTGCCTGGAACAGCCCTTCTTTTCCCGGTCAGAAAGCCTCACACCAATGACTATGGACTGGTGCAGGACCTCCGGGAAGTAAATAAGAGAGCCATGGATATACATCCAACTGTTCCTAACCCATACACTCTCATAAGTTCCTTGACACCCTCTAGAGTCTGGTATACTGTATTAGACTTGAAAGATGCCTTCTTCAGCCTGCCGCTAGCATCTCAAAGCCAACCCCGGTTTGCCTTGAATGGCACGACCCAGAGGAGGGATACAGTGGACAACTAACCTGGACGCGACTGCCCCAAGGGTTCAAGAATTCGTCTACCATCTTCCACGAGGCACTGCAAGAAGACCTCGGTGAGTACAGGAGAGAGCACCCCACTCTTACCCTCCTTCAGTACATAGATGACATCTTGATTGCTACCGATACTGCTGAAGACTGCGAGCAGGGGACCAGAGACCTGTTGGCCAACCTGGGGACCTTAGGGTATCGGGCCTCCGCAAAGAAAGCTCAAATATGCCAAGAGAGGGTGAGTTACCTGGGATACATCGTGGAGGGTGGACAGCGGCAGTTATCAGATGCTAGAAAAGAGACTGTGCTGAAGATCCCTGCCCCCACTCCCCGAAGAGAAGTAAGGGAGTTCCTAGGGTCGGCTGGTTATTGCTGCCTCTGGATGCCGACAAACTGACTCTAGGACAGGAGAACTGGATTACAACCCCTAATGCCATTGAGGGGGTCCTAAAACAGCCTCCTGATAGATGGATGAGCAATGCACGTATGACTCACTATCAGAGCTTGCTGCTCAACCCTCCTAGAGTACGATACCATCCAAGTGCGGCCCTCAACCCCGCTACCCTGACCCTGACCTAGATGCTTCGCTACATGACTGTGCGGGAATCCTGGAGCAGGTGCACGGACTCCGGAAAGACTTGACTGACCGGCCCCTCCCTGATGCAGAGGCCACCTGGTTCACGGATGGAAGCAGCTTCATGCGAGACGGGTGCAGGTATGCGGGTGCAGCAGTGGTCACGGACACAGATACTGTAAGGGCGGAGGCTCTGCCCCCAGGATGTCAGCTCAGCGAGCAGAAGTCATTGCACTCACCAAGGCACTGACACTGGGGGCTGGGAAACAGCTTAATGTCTACACAGACAGCCGTTATACATTTGTTACAGCTCATGTTCCCGGGGCGATCTATCAGGAGAGAGGGCTATTGACAGCAAAGGGACGGACAATAAAGAATAACAGTAAATTCCTGACCTGCTTGAGGCTTTGTGGCTCCCCGCTTTGCTAGCCATTATCCACTGCCAAGGGCACCAGAGTGCAGATGACCCAGTGGCAAGAAGTAACCAAAAGGCTGATCAAGCAGTCAAAGCAGCAGCCTTCACTTTGGTCCCTACCATGGCCTTACAACTACCAGACCCAGTCTTGCCAGTTCAGCCTGGGTATTCTCAAGAAGAGCTGCAGCAGATCAGGAGGCTTCCCCCAGTCCAGGAAATTAAAGGATGGTGGTACACACCAAACAAGGAGCTCATACTACCGGACTGGCTCGGGGTTACAGTGTTAGAACGCATGCACCGATACACTCACCTGGGGGCACGCAAATTAAAGGACTTAATCTGACACGGCAGAATTAAGATCCACCAACAGGACATCACAATAGAGCAGGTTGTATCCACCTGCAAGACCTGTCAACTCACAAATGCGAGAACCATCCCAGTGAAAAAAGGAACCCGCTTCAGAGGAATCAAGCCTGGAGCACAATGGGAGGTCCACTTCGCTGAAATTAAACCAGGAAAGTATGGCTATAAATATCTTTTAGTATTTGTAGATACCTTCTCTGGATGGGTAGGAGCATACCCAACTAAGCATGAAACACCTTCAGATGATAGCTAAGAGGCTGTTGGAAGACATCTTGCCCCGGTATGGTTTTTCCACTGTGATAGGGTCGGACAATAGATCAGCCTTTGTCTCACAGGTAATGCAGGCAGTGGCCAAGGCCATTGGGGCAAATTGGAAATTACATTGTGTTTATAGGCCCCAAAGTTCAGGGCATGAAGAAAGAATAAATAGAACTCTAAAAGAGACTTTTACCAAATTGACTATGGAGACTGGCAGGGACTGGGTGGCTCTCCTTCCATATGCCCTTAACCAGGTTAGGAACTTCCCCTTCAACCTGTTTTACTCCTTATGAAATCATGTTTGGCTGCATGCCGCTTCCCCTCCCCACCCCCCATTATCCCTAACCTTAAAGCTGAATTTCTTGCAGAATTTGAAAGTCAAGAACTGTTTCTTTCCTTGAGAGGGCTCCAGAGGGCACACGAGGACATTTGGTGGAGCCTCTGCGCCATCTATGAAACCGGCCCAGCCCCGACTCCTCGTCAGCATAAGCCCAGGGACTGGGTCTACATCAAGAGACATCGCCGGGAGACCCTTGAGCCACGTTGGAAGGGTCCTTACGTTGTGATGCTGATGACCTTCACTGCCCTCAAAGTAGACTGGGACTCGACCTGGGTCCATCACACTCAGCTCGCCCAGCCGACCCCTCTGCAATCCAGGAGGTCTTCATCATGCAATGGAACATCGACCAGAACAAGTGCAACCAGCTCAAGCTCAAGCTGCGGAGCACTCGACCTGCCTGATGTTGGTAACTTTACTCGCGATCACTCCTACCACTGGGAGCCCACACACTCCCTATAATATTACATGGCAGATCATAGACACCAGCTCCAAGACAGTACTTAATCAGACCTCCCAGATCCACCCTAAGAACACTTGGTACCCAGACCTCTACTTTGATTTGCTAGACCTCATCCACCTGACATGGGACCTTGGCTTCGCATGGGGCCACTATTTCCATGGCCCTCATAAGAGAGGGATAGCAGAAGCGTAGGCTAGAAAGGGAGCGGTCTTGGTATGAATCACTATTTAATTGGTCCCCATGGTTAACTACTCTTATTTCCGCCCTCATCGGACCCCTTATAGTCCCCTTAATACTGTTAACTTTTGGTCCTTGTATTATTAACAAACTGGTCCAATTTGTCAAGGAAAGCATAGGAGTAGTCCAAATAATGGTTTTACACGCCCAGTACCAGCCTCTAGCAACAGAAGAAGAGGCAGAAATGCATCCCGTCTCATGAGACGTGTGTCCCAAGACAAGGGGGGAATGAAAGGAAATGAACTCCCCTCCATCTTGTCCTATAGGGCTGGGCCCCCTGCCTAAACCACCTCCCTTTTCTGGGAGTGGCCACAGGTGTGCCAGCAATGCCCTAGCTTCCCTGACCACCAGCCGAATAGACCAATGAAGCTCCAGGAACACAGCAAGGGTCCTAATAAGGCTAAACCACAGAAAGACCCTAATTCAAGTGACCAATCTCTGTAACCCTCGTCACTTTCCTAATCCCTCCCAATTACCCTACCCCATATAACTCATTGTTCCCGCCCGGCTCACTCTCTCGTATCACTGCTGCGCCAGAAAGAGGCTGGGAGCCAAACCCGGGTTTGAATAAAGACTCTTTGCTTTTGCATCAGAAAAGGCTCCTTAGTGGTTGATTATTGGGGACCCCGAACTCTGGGCATAGCAGTTCCTTTAGCATTCCTTGTAATGCTGACTTAGTGGTGATGTACTGCTTTGGCCTTTCATTTTTCGGGAGGTTCTTTATTTGACCATCTATTTTTAATGATAGCCTTGCTGGATATAGTAATCTTGGTTTCAGAGCCTTGATTTCCATTACTTTGAGTACTTCATGCCATTTCCTTCTGGCCTGTAGGGTTTCCGATAAGAAATCAGGTTTCAGCCTTATAGGAGTTCCGTTGTAAGTAACAGTTTTCTTTTATCTTGCTGCCTTTAAGATTCTTTGTCTTTAATTTTTGGCATTTTAATTATGATGTGTCTGGGCATGGACCTGTTTGGTTTCTTCTTGCTTGGGACTCTCCTAAACTTGTGTGACCTTTTCCTTTACCAGGTTAGGGAAGTTTTCTGCCATTATTTATTCAAACACATTCTCTATTTCTCTCTTTCTATCTCTTCCGGAAGTAGTTAACTTCTGGCTATTTGAATATTGTTATGTTGTTCCACAGCTCCCTTAAACTGTATTCCTGTTTTTTAATTGCTTTTTCTTTTTCGTTTTGTGTTTGAGTGATTTTTCAACCCTTTCTTCTAATTCACTGATTTAATCCCCAGCTTTCCTAACCTGCTGTGTATTCCTTCCAATGAGTTCTTTATTTGTGATATGTCATTCTTTATTTCTATTTTCATAGTTATATTTTTTTTTCATTGTGTTGAGCATCTTTACCATCATTATTCTGAACTCTGAATCATATAAATGTCTTATCTCCATTTAATTTATCTCTTCTTCTGGATAATTATCTTGTTCTTTCATTTGGGGATTTTTTCTTTGTCTCCTCTTTTAGGCTGCCTTTTTGGCTTGTGACTATGTACTGGGTAGATCTGTTATGCCTCTCAATCTCTAGTGCAACACAGTGTCAAATGCTGTTTCTGGCTAATTAAGTCAGACAAAGACTCAAAGTCTTCAGAGAATGCCTCTGCTTATATACTTACTAATAGAATTTTATTTTGAATAGCCCTCAGGCAATCATACTCTGGTATAATGAGTTTTTACAATGGGGTGGGACAATTGCTTATGCCTAGAGGCTAATTGTTATTAGCAGTCTCTTAATGGGCTTCAGAAACCACACCACTGGGCAAGGTGTTTTCCAATAGGGTGGGTCAACTATCTTCCACTGAGGCCAAGCTGCCTGTATAGAAAATGCCTGAGTGAGAAAGATAACCTCTGCAACATGAAGGAATGACTCAGCACAGGAAATTGGGGTGGCTGCTTTTGACATCTAACTCCAGAGTCCCTAATCCTGGCTTCTGCTTACACAGCTTCAGTTCACTTTGCCCTCCTGTGGCTCCACAGTGAATTTTGTGTGTTGGCTCTTTTAGAGAGTGCCTGCCTTTCGAACAGTATCTCCCTGGCAGACAGCAACCCCACTGTTTTTCGCAGCCAGATGTTATGTGGGTATCCTTCTCAGTTTTGATGCTCTCTGCTGGGGGGCCTTGCTTGGGGATTAGAGCCCAGAGTTCTCAGTGGCAATCCTCCTCAGCTGAGATATCTCTTTGGAACTTTAGTTGCTGTCTGTGGGTGCCCGGCCAGCCCTTTAGTCCCTCTGCACCTCCTATCAGTCTTTATGTGGTCTCTACCATCTGTCTTTGGTTATCAGGGTTCTATTCTGTGAATCTTCTGTTGATTATTCAGGAAGATTTTCTGTATTTTAGCTGTAATTTGTTTGGTCCTGGTAGTGTGTCTGTGCAGCATCTACTTACTCTGATGCCCCTTTTAATCTAGACCAGTTAAGTCAGAATCTCGCCTTGGGACCCATGCATCTGTAATTTTTAAAGCTTCCCAAGTGATTCCAATATGTAGCCAAACTTGAGAACCACTATTCTAGACCAAGGAACAACAAACTTTCTCTGTAAAGGACTAAATAATAAATAATTTAGTACTTGTTGGCCATATCTGTTATTATTATTATTATTGTTCATACTAAACCTTTTAAAAATGTAAAAACTATTCTTAGTTCACAGGCCATCACATTTGTTCTATAGTATCAGCTTCCCAAAACTACAACTATATCCAATTTTTTTGCTACTACATTCATGGAATCTACCAGAGAGTCTTCTACAGAATAGATGCTCAGTAAATATCTGTTGATTGACTGGCTGAACATGTTTAGGAAGTCTTCCCTGATTCCTGTCATCACCCCAAATAGAATTATTTCATGAGTGTTTTAATAGCACCCTGTATATTGCCTCTTTATTACTGCACAATATATTGTAGGTAATTATTCAGTGTATTTTTTAGGGACACTATTTTCTTGGATTAAATGGTATGTTGAGTTTTTAGACAAAAAAAAAAGATAAAAATGCCAAGTAGACATGTTTTTGTTTATGAGATAACCAGCAACAACAAGTGGTTGTAAAGTACTTGTTTATATTTGACCTGTTGTTAAAAATTGTGCACTTACCTTTTGTTAGGCAAGAATTTCTTAAATATGACACCAAAAAGCAGAAGTGGCAAAAGAAAAAAATAGATAAATTAGACTACATCAACATTAGAAATGTTTGTACTACAAATGATACAATCCAGAAAGTAAAAAGACAATTTATAGAATGGGAGAAAATAATTTCAAATCACATGTATGATAAAGGACTTATATATAGAATATATAAATAACTCTTACAACTCAGGAATATAAAGAAAAAAACAATTAAAATGAGCAATGGAAAGAGAGGAAAAAATGGCGGTGGAATGGACAGACTTGTCTTTTTTTTAATTTTTATTAATTTTTTATACATATCTCCCCATTGCCCCCCCTCCCTCCCAGGCATACCCCAACCCCCCAGTGTCTGTGATCATTGGTTATGCTTAATTTTTAGATTCACTTGTTGATAGATGTGTATTTGTTGTTCATAATTTTTTGTCTTTTACCTTTTTCTTCTTCCTCTTCTAAAAGAGTACCTTTCAGCATTTCATATAATACTGGTTTAGAGTTGATGAACTCCTTTAGCTTTTTCTTCTCTGTGAAGGTCTTTATCTACCCTTCAATTCTGAATGATAGCTTTGCTGGATAGATTATTCTTGGTTGTAGGTTCTTGCTGTTCATCACATTGAATATTTCTTGCCACTCCTGTCTGGCCTGCATCGTTTCTGTTTTGAAATCAGCTGACAGTCGTATGGGTGCTCCCTTGTAGGTAATGAACTGTTTTTCTCTTGCTGCTTTTAATATTCTCTCTTTTTCTTTTGCTCTTTGTATTTTAATTATGATGTGTCTTGGTGTGGTCCTCTTTGGATTCCTTTTATTTGGGGTTCTGTGTGCTTCCTGGACTTGTAAGTCTATTTCTTTTACCAGATGTGGGAAGTTTTCAGTCATTATTTCCTTAAATAGGTTTTCAGTATCTTGCTCTCTCTCTTCTTCTGGCACCCCCACAATTCTGATGTTGGTATGCTTGAAGCTGTCCCAGAGGCTCCTTACATTATGTTCACATTTTTGGATTCTTTTCTCTTCTTGCTTTTCCAGTTGAATGTTGTCTGCTTCTTTATATTTCAAATTTTTGACTTGATCCTTGCCTTTCTCTAGTCTGCTGTTAGGACTCTGTATAATAGTTTTTATTTCAGTCAGTGTATGTTTAATTTCTAGTTGGTCCTTTTTCATCTCCTCTTGGGTCTCACTAAATTTATCCATCTTTTCTAGCATATTCTTGAAAAACCTTATAAACGTGGTTTTGAACTCCATATCCAGTCGTTTTTTTTCCTCCATTTCTTTTGCTTGTAATCCCTTCCCTTGTCTCGGCATTTTCACTGTGCCAGGGAAACTTCTGTGCTGGATTCAGCCTCAGAAGCCTCTGTTGAGCTTGGGAGGGGTGGAGTCTCAGGGCTTAAGGGACCGCCTTGCCTTCCAGTCGGCCCCGCCCTCCACGGCCTCTGAGTCTAACGTGACTGGGTAATGGCTGGAGCGGTCCTTGTGTGCGCGCCCGCAGTGCCTCTAACCGCTGCCTTTCCAGCTCCCCTGCACACCAGGACCACAGGAGTCTAGGTCTCCAGGGTTTCGCCCGAAACAGGGGCTTAGTGGAGTCAGAAGTGGCACAGTTGGGAGGGTCTGTCTCCCGCCCACTCGCGAAAGCCAGTGGCACAATCAGCAATCTGTCCTCCGCGTGGTGCCGTGCGTGACCAGACCTCTGATCCTTTGCGACTCCCCTAAATTTCCGTGCACTTCTCCCTTTTCACAGTCCAAACTCCCCCCGTATGAGTTTCGGCTGAATCTGGGGTTTAGTGTCGTAGGAAAAGGGGTTCAATGCCTTTGAGAGTCTCCGTTTCCCTCCCGCCAGAGAAAGCCTGCCAGGTACTCCGGCACCCGCTCTCTCCTCGCGCGCGTCTCTGTACCTCAGCTTTTTGCAGCTCCTGTGGGTCTCCGTGAGCCCCTCTCTTTCCCTCTAGTTGTAGAACTTCCACTCAGCCAGCTTTCCTGTGGTTCTGGATGATGTCCGTTCTGTCTTTTAGTTGTAGTTTTGAAATTGTTGTGCGAGGCAGCAGTATAGGTGTTTACCTATGCCGCCATCTTGGATTCTCCCGACAGACTTGTCTTGAGCCTTATCCTGGAGCAGATAGAAAGAACAGCTGAGGGTCACATGGTGGGTGTTTGTTGGTGAGTTGAGGGACAGCTAAACTCCAGGAGATGATGGGGGACTGCTGGAGAGGGCTCCCCTGACTGGGAAGCCCCCACTGCTACTAGGTTCCCTCCCAGAGTGACCAGATGGGACGTGGAGACCACGCCATCTTGAAGGGGAAAGTAGATGTTATCAGAAGCTTGAAAATCTACAAATATAGCACCCACCAAACAGCTGTGAACTCCAGAACACTGGTCCCCAATTGACGCAAACACGTGGATTCAGAGGAGGTCAGATTTTGCCTGAGATAAGGTGAGGTCTCTGGTCCCAATGGGAAAGAGAAATGCACACACTGCAGGAGCTGGAGGGCTGGGGGAAATCTGTACCCGGAAAAATTCGTGGCTGTTGGGGCTGGTGTGACCCGTGAATGTGGAAGGGGGGTCCTCAGAGATGCTAACAGAAATGAACTCTAAAAAGCAACCCATTTTGATCTAATGCAAAAGGACAGCTTAAAAATTTTTAAAGTGTGCTGGCTGCTTAGATTCAAAAGGGAAAAAAAGCCTGCACATACTTGCGCATAGCACAGGAGTTCACACACTTATGCTAGCTCTTTTTTTTTCTTTTTTTCTTTTTCCTTTTTGGATCCTTGATTCCAATACATGGGATAAACCAATTGGGGATACCTTAAGAGATTGCAGGGGAAAGTTGTTTTTCTGGAACCTGGAGATCAGAGCAAGGAATAACCATCAGAGGACCACAAACCAGTATTGAGTGCCACAGTAAAAGCAGGATCTAAGCACTGGCTAGAGAGGACCTATAAATCTGGAGGTGTATCTGGAAACACTGCCACCCAGGGGTTGAATCACAAATTGACTATTACGTAAACACAAATAAAGCAATACAAGAAATTCAGACACATTGCCTGCTTAAAAAATCAGGACTGGCTTATAATACTGAGGAGCAGTGGAATGCAGAGAACTGCAATTCTGTCATTACTAGGAAACAGGTGTGCCAACAGAGCAGTAGAAGAAGTGAATGACCTTCACTACTGCACATTTTTATGTTTTTCATCTTTTACTTAAGAAACTATTTTTTTCTTTATTCCTCACTTGATTTTGCCTTTTTAATTATTACATTTTTATTTTCAACCACTATTATTACTACTATTATTTTATCTTTTTGAAAAAAATATCTTTATATTTTCTCTATATATTTTTTTGGGATTAGTGTTCCACATTCTATTTTCATCTTGCCTTTAGCATCATTTCACTCTATCTCAACTTTACCTTTATGCCATCACTATCTTTCTAACTTTTTCTCTTACTCTTTTCCTACTTTCAAT
Source organism: Lasiurus cinereus (assembly GCA_011751065.1). Classification (NCBI taxonomy): domain Eukaryota; kingdom Metazoa; phylum Chordata; class Mammalia; order Chiroptera; family Vespertilionidae; genus Lasiurus; species Lasiurus cinereus. The sequence goes on from JAAGEH010000031.1 coordinate 6,110,074, forward strand.
TTCCCCTATTGTTTCCTTTTACCCCCTGTTCAAATCTCACCCTATTTATATATCTAATTTCCAATCCCCTGGTCCAAGTCCATACACACATCTCTCTTCTCTGTCTTTACTATCAAAAAAATTGTTTTTTCTCTCTGTCCTTTTGTTCTTTCCTTGATTATATTGAATATTTATGCTTTTTTGTAAGATTGTTTTGCTTATTCTCTTTATTTTGTTTTTTGTTTGTTTGTTTGTTTTTGGTTCTTTTTTCCTTCACCTTGCTTGATATTAGCTGTTATTTGTAGTTTGTATTCATCTCTAGGTACTTGTTGATGGCATTTGTTGGAATTAGTGGCTGTTCTATTGGAGTTTTCTCCCCATATATATAGTTTGTTTTCCTCTTTTTTTCTCTCTTACATTTATTTTCCCTTTTTCCATTTTCATTTTTGTACTCTTTTCTTTTTTTCTCTTTTTCTTTCTCTCCTATCATCTAATTTGCCTTTCTCTGGTGGCCACTTTTTTGGAGTTATTAATATTGTGAATACATTTCTGTTCAGTGCCTTGTGCATTGTACCTGGTTGTATTGTATTTTCTGCCTTTAAATCAACGCAGCAGAGAGAGAAATACATAACCAGACACCAGGAGAAGAGAAACCAGGGGGAGACAAAGAAACAGCATACATATGAAAGAAAAGCCAACATTACCAGAAAAGGAAGTAAACAAAATGGAGACAAGCAACTTGTCAGAAAAAGAATTCAGAAAAAAGGTCTTAAGGTGGATGGAAATAATGGAAGAAAAAATCTACAATATGTGTAATAACCAAGAGGAAATGAAAAATGACATCTCTGCTGTAAAAAACTCAATGGTAAGCATCAAGTGTAGTATATAAGAAGCAGAGTATTGCATCAGCGAGCTGGAAGACAAGATAAGAAAAATATCCAAGTACAGCAGCTTCTAGAAAAATAATTAAAAAGCAGGAGGAGAGCCTAGGGAACTTTGGGATAACAAGAAACAAAACAACATCCGCATTATAGGGGTTCCAGAAAGAGTGGAAACTGAGCAAGGAATAGAGAACCTGTTTGAAGAAATAATAACAGAAAACTTTCCTGATATAGGAAAGAAGAACCCCCACAAATTCAAGAAACTCACAGTGTCCCAAGCAAAATGAACCCCAAAAGACTGACATCAAGACCCATTATAATTAAATTGGCAAATATGAACAACTAAAGAATTTTAAAAGTGGCCAGAGAGAGAGAGAAAGTTAGCTACAAAGGAACCCCCATCAGACTAGCAACTGATTTCTCAACAGAAACTCATCAGGCCAGAAGGGAATGGAATGAAATATACAAAGTCATGCAAAGGAAGGGTCTGAATCCAAGAATACTGTACCCAGCAAGGCTTTCAATGAAAATTGAAGGTGAAATCAGGAGCTTCACAGACAAAAAAGGACTGAGGGAATTTATTACCATGGAACCAGCAATGCAAGAAATGTTAAAGGGTCTGCTGTAAGATAAGAAATTAGAAGTGAAGAAGGAACACATGGGTAAAGAATAAAAATAGCAACAGATAAGTACTTATGAATAATAACTTTAAATGTAAATGGATTAAAAGCTCAAGTCAGAAAAAAACATAGAGAAACGGATTGGATAGTAAACCTGACCCGTATACTTACTGTTTACAAGAAAAACACCGCAGGAAAAAATACACACACAGACTGAGGGTGAAGGGATGGAAAAGGTTTTGTAGTTGAATGGAAATAAAAAAAAAAGCTGAGGTAGCAATATTTGTATTTGACAAATTGGATCTTAAAATGAAGAACATAACAAGAGATAAGGAAGGCTACTTCATAATACCAAAGGGAGAAATCCTACAGGAAGAAATTAATCAGGTAAACATATACCTACTCAATACAGGAGCACCAAAATACATAAATAAAAAAGCTCCTGGAGGATATCAAGGGAGAGATTTACAGTAATACAATCAGGAGAGGAGAAAATGGCGACGGAGTAGACGGACGCGTCTGGAGCTTTGTCGCTGGGCAGAGGGAGAGAGAGCGGCTGAGAGTTGCATTGGGAGTGTTTGTTGGCAAGCTAGGAGTCAGTTGTCCCCCAGGGGAAGGCGGAGAACTGCTGGAAGGGGCTCTACCGGCCAGGCAGCCCCACTGCCACGGGGTTTTTGTTGGCCGGAGCCACTAGCGTGAAAGCGGAGCCCGAGCCTGCGGCGCTCTGAAGCCTTCGGCTGGGCACCCATCGAGCAGCCAGGGACCCGGGGACCCAGAACTCTGCTCTCCAATTGGCGCAGACACTTGGCGGAATCAGAGATCCACAGAGCACACGGAAAGGTTAGATTGCGCCTGACTTAAGGGGGAGGTGGATGTCTGCCGAGGTCTGAAAGCTGCGGCTGACGGAGGCACCCACAGAGCAGCCAGGACCCAGAGCGCGGCTTCCCAGGCAGCACAGACGCGCAGACTGAGGATTCAGAGATCCACACTGTGCGCGCGCGGAAGGGTCAGATTTCGCCTGGGCCAGGGTGCGGTCTCCTACCCCCACAGGGCAGAGACGCGGACACTGTGGGAGCCGGGCTGTGGGAAAGCTGCCTCTGGAGAGGTCCGCAGAGGTGGTCAGGGCGTGATCCCTGAGTGTGAAGGCAGACCCTCTGAGCTGTTGACAGAGGAGAGCTCCAGAAAACGACTCTTTTTTTTTTCTTTTTCTCTGGGGCAGAGGGACAACCTGGGAGTTATTGCAGTGTCCAGGCTGCAAAACCCACACAAACTGGTTTTGGGAACGACAGAGTAGCAGGATCTGAGCACAGCCTAGAGAGGTCCTGTGCTTTGTCTCAGAGATCAATTCCGAAACACTGCCAACCAATGGATGACACATAAATTGACTCTCGCATAACCACAAGAGAATAAAGACATTAAAACACCAAGAGGGGAACACAGGGAACTGCAATACCTCCCCTACTGGGAAACAGGAGTGCCAAGCAGAATAATAGTGGAAGTGAAGGACCATTCTATTTTTCTTCTTCTTCTTTTTTTTTTCCCTTTTTTCTTTTTTCTTTTTCTTAATTTTTAATTCCTTATTTTTCATTTTCACATATTTTAATTAAAAGAATATTTTTTTTCTTTCTGCCTCAATTGATTTTACCTTTATAATTACTACATTTTTGTTTTAAACTAGTATTATTAATTACTACTAGTACTTTACCATTTTTGGAAAAAAAAGTGTCATTTTGTTTTCTCTTTATTTTATTTTGGGATTAGAGTTCTACATTCTATTTTCATCTTCCCTTTAGCATAATTTTACTCCAACTCAACTCCACCTTTATGCCAACACTTTCCTCCTAACTTTCCCCATTTTGCTGTCTTGTTTCTCTTTCCCTTTTCCAACTTTAGATTCTCCCTATTTTTCTCTTTACCTGGTTAAAATTTCACAACCATTTATATATCTAATTTCAAATCCCCTACTACAAGTCCACACAAACCTCTCCCCTCTTGTCTTCACTAGCCAAAAAGTTGTTTTTTCTCTATGTCCTTTTGTTGCTATTTGCCTGAAAAGTGATTATATCGATTTTTTGAAAAATTTTTTGAGAGATTGTTTTAGTTTATTCTACTTGTTTTATTTTGCTTTTTGCTTGCTTTGTTTTCTACCTCTCTTTTCCCTCATCTCCCTCGATACCAGTTGCTATTTGCAATTTGCATCAATCTCTAGGTACTGGTTGCTGGCCTTTATTGGGATTAGTGACTGTTCTATTGAACTTCTCTCCTGACATCTATATTTTGTTCCTCTTTTCTCTCTTATACACTTTCTTTTCTCTCTGACTTTTTTCTCTTCCTCTTTCCTTCTCCTTTTTCTCCTTTTTATTTTCTTATTTTATTTTATTTTATTGTTCATTTATTTATCTTTTTTTTCTCACTCTCCCAATTTGATTTTGGCACTTCTTTCTTTTCTTTCTTCCTCATTTTCCTCTTCTTCTTTCTCTATTTACCCCTAATTTGTCCTTCATTGGTGGTCACCTTATTTGTGATTATTCACATCTTGAATACATTTCTACTCAGTGCCTTGTGTGCTGTACCTGGTCGTGTTGTAGTTTGTGCCTTTCAGTCAACGTAGGAGAGAGCACTACATAACCGGACACCCAGAGAAGAAAGACCATGGTCAGAAAAAGAAACAGCCCACAAAAGACAGAAAGGCAGGTTTCACCAGAAAAGGAAGTAAATGAAATAGAACCACAAATAAGCCTACCAGAGAAAGAGTACAGTAATACAATCATAGTAGGAGACTTTAATACCCCACTATTACCACTGGAAAAATCCTCTAAAAAAATCAGCAAAGACACATTAATCATAAAGGAAGTACTAGATAAATGGAATTAATTGACATCTTCAGAACATTTCATCCCAAAGCCACAGAATATACATTCTTCTCCAGTGCACATGGGTCATTTTGAAAGATAGATCATATGTTGGGTCACAGGAAAAGTGTCTTCAAATTCAAGGAGATAGAAATCATATCAAGCATTTTCTCAGACCACAGTGGCATAAAACTGGAAATCAACTACAGTAAAAACAATGCAAAGAAATCAAACACATGGAGACTAAACAGCAAGCTTTAAAAAATTACTGGGTTACTAGAGATATCAAAGTAGAAATCAAAAACATCCTCGTAACAAATGAGAATGAAAATGCAACAATCGAAATCTATGGGACACAGTGAACGCAATCTTAAGAAGGAAGTTCATAGTTCTATAAGCCTACTGCAAAAGACAAGAAACAATGGTAATAAATTACCTAATTCTGCAACTCAAAGAGTTAGAAAGAGAACAACGAGAAAAGCTCAGTGTAAGTAGAAGGAAGGAAATAATAAAGATCAGAGCATAGACAAACTACAATGAGACCAAAAAAAAAAAATACAAAAGATTAACCAAACCAAGAGGTGGTTGTTTGAAAGGATAAGCAATATTGATGAACCTCTACCTAAGTTCACCCAGAAGTAAAGAGAGAAGAATCAAATAAACAAAATAAGAAATGAAAGAGGTGAAATAACAAAAGACTCCACCGAAATACAAAGGATTGTTAAAAAAATACTATCAAGAACTCTATTCCAACAAACTGGACAACCTGCAGGAAATGGACATATTCCTAGAAAAATACAACCTTTCAAAATGTAATAAAAAAGAATCTAAACATCTCAAAAGGCCAATAACTATGGAAGAAATTGAAGCAGTCATCAAAAGGCTTCCAGGAAACAAAAGTTTGGAGCCAGATGGCTTCACAGGAGTGTATTATCAAACATTCAAATAAAACAAAACCTATCCTACTCAGACTGTTCTAAAAAATTCAAGAAGGAACATTCCAAAATCCTTCTATGAAACCAGCATCACTGAAATACCAAAACCAGATAAAGACAACACAATGAAAGAGAATTACAGGCCAATATCCCTCATGAACATATATGCTAAAATCCTCAACAAAATTCTAGCAAATCCCATCCAGCAGCATATCAGAAAGATCATACATCACGACAAAGTACGATTTATCCCAGAAATGCAAGGATAGTAAAATATCCACAAATCAATAAATGTGATACATCACATAAACAAATTGAGAGATTAAAATCACAGTCATGTCAATTGATGCAAAAAAACATTTGACAAAATCCAACACCCTTTCTTGATAAAAACTCTCAGCAAGGTGGGAATAGAAGGAGCATACCTCAACATCATAAAAGCCATGTATGATAAACCCACAGCTAACATCATACTCAATGGACATAAATTAAAACCATTTCCCCTAAGAACAGGAACAAGACAGGGATGTCCACTCTTACCACTCCTGTTCGACATAGTACTGGAAGTATTAGGTATTGCAATTAGACAAGAAGAAGAAATAAAAGGCATCCAAATTGGAAAAGTAGAAGTAAAGCTGTCCTTGTTTGCAGATGACCTGAAATTATACATAAAGAACCCAAAGACTCCATTAAAAAACTAATGGACTTAAGAAACGAATTTTGCAATTTTTGAGGATACAAAATTGATGCCAAGAAATCTATGGCATTTCTATATACCAATAGTGAACTTACAGAAAGAGAGGCTAAAAAAGCAATCCCATTTACCATCGCACCAAAAGAATTAAGATACTTAGGAATACACTTAACTAAAGAGGTACAATACCTATATGTGGAAAACTAAAGGACACTCAAAAAAGAGATAGAGGAAGATGTAAACAAATGGAATAACATACCATGTTCATGGATTGGTAGAATCAACATAATCAAAATGACCATACTACCCAAATCCATCTATAGATTCAATGCAATCCCATTAAAATACCAATGGCATACTTCACTGACTTAGAAAGACCTTTCCAAAAATTCATCTGGAATAAAAAATACCCCAAATAGCCACAGCAATCCTGAGAAAGAAGAACAAAGTAAGTGGGATCTCTATACTAGATTTCTAACTGTATTACAAAGCCACCGTTCTCAAAACAGCCTGGTACTGGCACAAGAAAGAAATATAGACCAATGGAATAGAATAGAGAATCCAGATATTGACCCAAACCACTATGCTCAATTAATATTAGACAAAGGAGGCATAAATATAGAATGGAGTCAATACAGTCTCTTCAATAAGTGATGTTGGGAAAATTGGACAGATACATGCAAAAAAATTAAACTAGACCACCAACTTACACCAAAAACAAAAATAAACTCAAAATGGATACAAGACTTAAAAATAAGATGAGAAACCATAAAAATACTAGAGGAATCCACAGGCAGAGAAATCTCAGACATATGACAAAGGAATTTCTTCACCAATAGCACTCCTTCGGCAATGGAAGCTAACGAGAAAATAAAAAAAAAACGAGACTACATCAAAATAAAAAGCTTTTTTACAAAAGAAAAAAGAAAAGAAAAAACAAACTATCAAGTAAACAACAAGAAAGCCCACTGTAAGGAAGAACATACTTTCAAATGTTATCACTGATAAAGGTTTAATCTCCAATATCTACAGCCAACTCATACAACTTAATAAAAGAAGATAAATGATCCAACAAAAAAATGGTCAACTGACTTAAATGGAATCTTTTCAAAAGAAGACAGAAGGAAGGCCCAGAGACATATGAAAACATACTCAAAGTCAGTAATTATCTGGGATGCACATCAAAATGACAATGTGATATCATCTCACACCTGTTAGAATGACAACCATCAATAAATCAACAAATGAGAGGTGCTGATGAGGATGCAAATAAAAAGAACCTTCGTGCACTGCTGGTGAGACTGCAGACTGGTGTAGCCACTGTGAAGAACAGTATGGAGTTTCCTCAAAAACTAAAAATTGTGCTCCCATTTGATCCAGTAATTCCACTTTTAGGAATATATCCCCAGAAACCAGAAACACTAATCAGAAAGGATATATGCACCCCTATGTTCATAGCAGCACCATTTACTATAGCTAAGATTTGGAAACAGCCTAAATGCCCATTAGCAGATGAGTGGATTAGAAAACTATTGTACTTCTACACTGTATAATACTATGCTGCTATAAAAAATAAGGAATGCTTACCATTTTCTGCAGCATAGGTAGGCCTGGGAGCATTATGCTAAGTGAAATAAGTCAGTCAGTGAAAGAAAAATACCACATGATCTCACTCATTTATGGAAAAATAAAGAACATTATAACCTGGTGAACAAAAAGATAGATACAGAGGCAGTAAAGCTCAGAACAGACTGTCAAATTACAGCAGGAAGCCTGGGGAGTGTTGGGGAGGGAGGGATGTAGATCAACCAAAGGACTTGTATGCATGCATATAAGCACACCAGTGGACACAAGACACTGGGCCAGTGGGATGAGGCCATTTGACTGGAGGTAGGGGATGCTGGGGGAAGGTCAATGTGGGGAAAAAGGACATATATGTACTAATATATGTAATATTGTAAACAATTAAAATATTTTAAAAATAAATAAAATATGCAATGGATCTGAATAACCTTTTTTTTCCCAAGGATACATATAAATAGCCAATAATCAGAAGTAAAGATGCTCACCATCATTAGTGTTCAGGTAAATAGAAATCAAAACCAAAATGAGAATGTAAATTTTTACAACCACTATGGAAAACAGAATGGAGGTTCTTTGAAAATTAAAAATAGAACTATCATATGATTCAGCAATTCCACTTCTGCGTATATATGCAAAGAAAATTAAAACACTAACTCAGAAAGATATATGCACCCCTATGCTTGTTTCAGCATTATTTACAACAGCAAGATATGGAAGCCACCTTAATGTGCTTTGATAGATGAACAGATACAGGAAATGGAACATTATTCAGTCAAACAAAATAAGGAAATCCCATCACTTGCATCAACATGAATAAACCTTGACGACATTATGCTAAGTACAATCAGTCAGACAGAGAAATACAAATACCATATGATCTATCTTTTATGTGGAATCTGAAAACATACAACAACTTGAACTCATAGATACAGAGAAAAAATTGGTGGTTAAGGTTGGTGATAGTGGGTGAAATGGGTGAAGGGAGTCAAAGGGTACAAATTTCAGGTTATAAAATAAATAAGTCATGGAGATATAATGTGCAGCATAGTGACTATATTTAATGATACTGTATTGCATATTTGAAATTTGCAAGAGAATAGATTTTAAAAGTTAGCACAAGAAAAAAAATTGTAACTATCTATGCTAATGGATGTTAACTAGACTTATTGTGATGACCAGAGGCCTGGTGCATGAAATTTGTGCAGAGAGGAGGGAGGTCCCTCAGCCCTGCCTGCACCCTCTCACAATCCTAGACCCCTCATGAGATGTCAGACTGCAAGTTTAGAACTGATCCCAAAGGTATCCTTGCAGGATTGTACCTAAAGTGGCAGTCCAACATCCCTCTTGCAATCCATGACCATTGGCTCCTCACCACTCATCTGCCTGCCTGCCTCATCGCCCGTAACCACTTGCCTTCCTGCTTGATTGCCCTTAACCATTTGCCTGCCTGCCTGATTGCCTCAGTCGCCTGCCTGCCTAATTGCCCCAACCACTCTGCCTGCCTGATCACACCTAACTACTCTGCCTGCCTGCCTGATGGTCCCTAACAACTCGCCTGCCTGGCTGAACACACCTAACCACTTGTCTCCCTGCCTGATCACCCCTAACTGCTTGCTTGCCTGATTTCTCCTAACCACTTGCCTGTCTGCCTGCTGGCCCCTAACCACTCTCCTGCCTGCCTGATTGCCCCGAACCACTTGCCTGCCTGCCTGATCACCCGTAACCACCTCTGCCTAGGCCTCTTCCACTGTGGCTTCATCCAGAAGGAAGTCTGGAATGACATTTGGAAAGTTGTTCAACTATCTGGTGTAATTAGCATATTATGATTTTATTATTATAGGTCATTGCACAATATATACAAGTATTGAATCATTATGTTCTACACCTGAAAGTAATAAATATTATATGTCAATTATGGCTCAGTTAAAAAAGTGTTGAGGATGTGGAGAACTTACTAGTGATGGAAATGTAATATGGTGCAGCCACTGTAGAAAATAATATGGAAACTCCTCAAAAAGTTAAACATAGAGTTTTACCATATGACCCAGTCATTCTACTCCTTAGTATATACACAGTAGAACACAAAAAATTGTACAAAAATGTTCATGGTAACCTTATTAATAATAGCCCCAAATTAGGAACAGTCCAAATTTCCATAAAATAATGAACAGATAAACAAAAAATGATTGATATACACATACAATAGAATATTATATAGCCATGACAATAATGAAGTGCCAATCCTTTCTAGGATATGGCTGAAACTTGAAAATATTATGCTAAGTGAAATAAGCCAGATACAAGAGACCATCAATATTATTCTATTAATATGAAATGTCCTGAATGGGAAATTCTTAAGACTAAAAGTTGATTAGTTATTGCTTAAGGTTGGGAGAAAGGTTTTGGAGAGAAATAGGGAATAACAGCTAATAAGTAAAAGGTTTCTTTCAGTGGGGATGAAAAGATTCTGGAGTTAGTGGTGATAGTTGCATAGTCCTATGAATATACTAAAAAAAACAACACTTTAAAAGGTGAGCTATATAGTATATGAATTATGTCTCAAAAAAGTTGTCTAAAAATTTTGCTGTTTATTTAAGTGTATACTCCCTGTATTAAAAATTAATTTTTTATTTATGGATTTCAAAAACCATGTAATACTATCAAACTAACCAAGTAGTAACGTAAATTTTCTTTTTTATTAAATGATATGCTGTAGCTAGTTCAGAATTTTACAAAACTGCTCTCATATGAAAATGATTCCATTATTGGTTAAAATTATTCCACTATTGGTTATAATTGTTAATCAATTCAGCCAGAAAAATGGCCAAGTTCATTATCCCTCTATTGTTCTTTTAGGTCAGTTTTGTATGATGCTGCCCTGTGATGGTTGATTTTTTTTTTTGTCTTTCTCTCTCCTACTAGGCTGTGAACTCCATGAGATGGATAAATTGTCATTTTTTATCCATATGGCCTAGTTCAGTGCCTGAACTATTGTAGCTATTACTTCAATATCTGTTGAATGATTGAATAGAGGAATAATAAATTATAATCTCTATCACATCAATTAATGAAGAATGTGTCAGTTCTCTTTTATTTTTCAGGAATAGCAATTACTGACACTTCCTGATTTATATGAGCCCTTGCAGTCATCCAAAAGTCATAGCAACATAATGGTAGACAATTTTTGTAGAAAATAGTCAACTTGAGTATACATGAGGTTGACTAAATATGTTATAAATAGGAAATATTAGTCCTCTAAATATCTGAAAGTAGAAGTTCCCTTTATTCCTTGTTTCAAAATTCATACCTTATCCTATATAATAAAGAGGTAATATGCAAATTGACCATCACTCCAACACACAAGATGGCCATCCCCACGTGGACACAAGATAGCTGCCACAAGATGGCCAGCAGGGGAGGGTAGTTGTGGGCAATCAGGCCAGCAGGGGAGGGCAGTTGGGAGGGACCAGGAAAGCAGGGGAGGACAGTTAGGGGAGACCAGGCCTGCAGGGGAGGGCAGTTAGGGGTGATCAGGCTTGCAGGGAAGGGCAGTTAGGGGCATTTTTGCTGGCAGGGGAGCAGTTAGGCATCTATCAGGTTGGCAGGAGAGTGGTTAGGGGGTGATCAGGCTGGCAGGCAGAAATGGTTAGGGGAAATCAGGCAGGCAGGCAGGCAGGCAGGCAAGCGGTCAGGAGTCAGCAGTTCTGGATTCTGAGAGGGATGTCCGACTTCCCTTGAGGAGTCACAGATTGGAGAGGGTGCAGGCTGGGCTGAAGGACACACATCCCTTGCCCCCATGCATGAATTTTGTGCACTGGGCCTCTAGTCCTGCACAAAGTATCAACCTGTTAAAGTTACTAAATGAACAATTTTGGAAGAGAGAGAGAGGGGAAGAGAGAAAGAGGGAGAGAAAGAGAGAAAGAGAGAAGGAGGCACATATATCCCAAGAAATGGTGCATCCCACTGGGATTCTAATTTTAGCCCTATAATGATTGATTTAGTTTGGGACTAAACTGCCTAGTTCTTTTTAATATGAGCAGAGACAAGCTATGGTCCATGTTCTAATGATTTTTACAATATAACCAATTAAGGAGCATTTCTTCATTCAGTATTTATTGAGGACCTACTATTTGCTAGGCTCTGTTCTAGGACCTGAGGATAAACTAACAGGTGAATTTAAACAGACAAAAAAATCTCTGCCTCACAGAACTTTCATACATGGCTGCAGCTCATGGTTTGCCTCCTCTACCAAATCCTCCACAATTATTTTTGCATTTCTAGCCAGTTTGCTCCAAAGATGGGCTCTGAATATTAATTCCTTTAGTGATCAAGAACTGGTAATATTCTATGGGAAAATAGAGAGTTACCCTTTTGAGACAAGATCCCCTTTCCTCTTGGTGTTATGAACACAGAATTGGGTATGTTGTCAACTAAATAAATACTAAGGAAAAAGCATTTGTTTAAGGAACCTTTCTTTTCTCCATTATCCTCTCTTTTAAGAAATATGGCCAATCTGTCATCCACACAGATAGTGAAATTCTGTCAATGCTCTGGTTTAATGGACTGATAACTATAATCCTGGAATTATTTTCATAAAATTTGTTGACCTGGAGATTCCAGCACACTTTCTTCTTATTGGTCTTGTAGCTGTTCTCTTCATTTCAGGGAGTGGATATAAATGAAGATGGGTATAAATGAAGATGATGACAGAAAACAATCTCTACAAACTTTTCCAGCCCAACATGCTAAATCAGAGGTAAAATATTGGAATATGTGAGGAATGTAGTACAGGTACTGTAAGTTGGTTAGCATGTAAGGTAACACACACACTTATCTGTTATGGTCAAAGTGGGATTGTAATTTTGTTGTCACTAATTATACAGAACTGAGTATTTTTTCTTGTTTGCAATATTTTACTAGTAAAATATTCAAACATACAGAAAAGATGAAATACTTTACATTGACTAGCCATATTCCCCTACCTTTGTTCTATAATTGACACTTTATTTTACAAGCTTTATCACATATTCTCCCTTCCATCTATCCATTCATCAATCCAGAAGAGGATTAAAAGTATTTTTTCCCCAGGCTTATTCAAGTGATCATTTACAAATAGACCTCCTGATAGACTCTTGCCCTGTACTCTGCCTTGAATTTGCTAGTAAACTATTTCATTTGTCAAATTGAATTTCGTTTTCAAATACTGATAGCTCTGTAAAGACTAATCTTTTCTACTAAGCTCTTGTCTAATTAAATGGGATTTAATTGGGATGGAAGGCTTTTGATGATTTATTTAAATGTTCTGGTGATTGTTCAATATGTGCTCAGAAACTCAGACAAAACATGAATTTCATTCATCTTAATAAGATGTGCTTGTAATAATAATTCTATTAAATGTCATTTCTAATCCCCTGACTCTCTTGATTTAATGCAGGAAGATTCTATTGCTGCCTCTAATTTTTTTGGACTGTATATATTAAATTAATTATAAGATTTAAAACATGATTATCTCTACTAATATATAACTTGATCTTTGTCCTTTTCACCCTTTTAATTTCCTTTTATACAGTCAGTTTTATTCACCTCAGTGATATCATTGAGAGTGAAAGGCAAACAGAAAACATTAAAGATGGAAAACTTGGCTCAGTAGTTAAGAGTATCAGCCCGAGAACCAAAGAGTGTCGGGTTCGATTCTAGTTAAGAGCCAGTATCTCAGTTGCAGGTTCAATTCTGGTCAGGGCACGAGTAGGAGGCAACCAATTGATGTGTCTCTCTCAGCTTGATGTTATCCCCCTTCCCTCTTTCCCTTTACTTCCACTCTCTCTAAAAAAAGATGGTAAAATATCCTCACTTAGAACTATCAACTTTACCTTCTAAAACATACTTATGATTTTAAACACACCGAACTAAAATTCTTTGTGCAAAATTAGTCAATAAAATGTATGGGCTTACAGCATCTCATTTTCCCTTAACCAATTAGCATAATTTAAAGGTAAAAGAACAAAATCAATGAGCAAATGGATTGAGCCAAATACTTTTCCCAGGAGAATTTTAATTTTTAATTCTGTGGTATTTTGTTTTGTTCCCTGTTGGAATAAAACCATGATACCTCTATAGTAGAGCTACCTCTTCAATTGCATCTGAAAAATATAATAAGCCATCTCACTAAAAGCATTTCAGAAATTACCAAAGTGCTTGGAAAGCAAGAACTATATCTTGCTCACTATTGTATACACAGCCCCTAGCACATGGAGGTATATAGTAGGTACTCAGTAAATACAGTTTGATTATTTTTTATATATACATTATTAATTTTTTACAGAGAGGAAGGGGGAGGAAGAGAGAGTTAGAAAAATATAAGAGAGAGAAACATCAATCAGCTGCCTCCTGTACACACCCTACTGGGGATGTGCCCACAACCAAGGTACATGCCCTTAACTGAAATCAAACCTGGGATCTTTCAGTCTGCAGGCCAATGCTCCATCAACTGAGCCATATCGGTTAGGGCTTGAATATTTTTAATAACTAAAAAAATGGCATCCTTTTATATTCAAGTTTTTGCATGTGAAACAAATTCAGCCACAGTAATTCTATAGCTTTAGATAAGATGTCTGGAAACTATGTTAAAAATCATATCTACTACTTGTACCTGTAAATAAAAGTTTTATTTAGAAACTATTTTTTCAATTATAGTTGACACACAATATTATATTACTTTCAGGTGTATAACTCAGTGATTAAGTATTATATAACTTACTAAGTGATTACCTAGATAAATCTAGTACTCATCTGATACCATACATAGTTATTATAATACTAGAGGCACAGTGCATGAAATTCGTGCACAGAGGTTGTGTTCCTCAGACAAGCATGCACCCTATCCAATCAGGGACCCCTCAAGGAATGTCCAAATGCCCATTTAGGCCTGATCCAGGGAGGATTGGGCCTAAACGGGCAGTTTGACATCCCTCTCACAATCCAGGACTGCTGGTTCCCAATTGCTCGCTGGCCTGCCTTCCTGATTTCCCCTAACCACTTATGCCTACCAGCCTGATCACTCCCTAACCACTCCGCTGCCCACCTTATTCATACCTAATTGCTCCCCTGCCAGTCTGTTTGACCCTAACTGCCTTTTCCCACAGGCCTGATCACCCCTAACTGCCTTCCTCTGCAGGTCTGGTCACCCCTAACTGCCCTACCATGCAGGCCTGGTATCCCCCTCCCCCAACTGCTCTTCTATGCAGGCCTGGGACCCACCTAACCACCCTTTCCTGCAGGCTCGGTCAACCCCAACTTCCATCCTATGCTGGCCTAGTCACCCCTAATTGTTCTTCCCTGCAGGCTTGATAGCCCCCAATTGCCCTCTCTTGCAAGCCTGGTCCCTCCCAACTATCTTCCTCTGCTGGCCATCTTGTGGCAGCCATCATGTGTCACATGGGAGCAGGCATCTTTGACCACATGGGGGCAGCCATTTTGTGTGTTGGAGTGATAGTCAATTTGCATATTATTCTTTTATAAGATAGGATAGAGGCCTGGTGCAAGGGTGGGGGCCAGCTGTTTTGCCCTGAAGGGTGTCCCGGATCAGGATGGGTGTCCCCTTGGGGTGGAGGGCATCCTGGGTGAGGGGCCTATGATGGTTTGGAGGATGGCCATGCCCCCCAGTGACCCAAGTGGAGGCCCTGATATCTGAAATTTATTTATCTTCTATAATTGAAACTTTGTAGCCTTAAGCAGAGGCCAGAGCAGGCCAGAGATGTGGAAACTTGGCTTCCTCCACTGTTGAGGCAACTCAAGCCTCCTGCTTTCTGCAGCTCTGTGGATGCTGCCTTTTTTGTTGGGATTTATTTATCTTCTATAATTGAAACTTTGTAGCCTTGAGTGGAGGCCTGGGTCCACCAGGGAAAGCTTAGCTTTCTCCTTTGCCAGGGAAACCCAAGCTTTCTGCTCTCTCCATGGCCGCATCCATCTTGATTGGGGTTAATTTGCATACTTGATCCTGATTGGCTGGTGGGCATGGCTTGTGGATGTAGCAGAAGTATGGTCAATTTGCATATTACTCTTTTATTAGATAGGATTATTGATTATATTTCCTTTTCTTTTCTTTTTTAAAATTAAATCTTTATTATTCAGATTATTACATTTGTTTCTCTTTTTTCCCCAACATAACTCCCCTCCACCTGGCTCCCACCCCTCCCTCTACCCTTACCTCCCTCCCATTGACCTTATCCATAGGTGTATAATTTTTGTCCAGTCTCGCCCTGTACACTCCTCACCCCTTTCCCCCTGAGAATTATCAGTCCACTCCCTTTCTGTGCTCCTGATTCTATTGTATTCACCAGTTTATTCTGTTGATCAAATTTTTAATTCACTTAATTTTTAGATTCACTTGTTGATAGATATGTATTTGTTGTTTATAATTTTTTGTCTTTTACCTTTTTCTTCTTCCTCTTCTTAAAGAGTACCTTTCAGCATTTCATATAATACTGGTTTGGAGTTGATGAACTCTTTTAGCTTTTTCTTATCTGTGAAGCTCTTTATCTGCCCTTCAATTCTGAATGATAGCTTTGCTGGATAGAGTAATCTTCGTTGTAGGTTCTTGCTGTTCATCACGTTGAATATTTCTTGCCACTCCCATCTGGCCTGCATCGTTTCTGTTGAGAAATCAGCTGACAGTTGTATGGGTGCTCCCTTGTAGGTAATGAACTGTTTTTCTCTTGCTTCTTTTAATATTCTCTCTTTTTCTTTTGCTCTTTGTATTTTAATTATGATATGTCTTGGTGTAGTCCTCTTTGGATTCCTTTTATATGGAGTTCTGTGTGCTTCTTGGACTTGTAAGTCTATTTCTTTCACCAGATGTGGGAAGTTTTCAGTCATTATTTTTTAAATTAGGTTTTCAGTATCTTGCTCTCTCTCTTCTTCTGGCACTCCCACAATTCTGATGTTGGTGCACTTGAAGCTGTCCCAGAGGCTCCTTACATTATCTTCACATTTTTGGATTCTTTTCTCTTCTTGCTTTTCCAGTTGAGTCTTTTCTGATTCTTTATATTTCAAATTTTGACTTGATTATACAGTGGTACCTCTAGATACAAGTGCCCTAACATACAAGGTTTTTGAGATATGAGCCATCGAGCGAGAAATTTTTGCTTTGAAATACGAGCAACAGTTGAGATACGAGTAATCGCGCAGATCGGCTGGCTGCACATGACCCACCAGTTTACCATGACTCGAGTGTCTCAGAGTTTCCCCCACCTCAAGGTTACGGAACGAATTAAACTCCTATCTCGAGGTACCACTGTATGTCTTTCTTTTTTTAAATATATATATTTTTATTGTTTAAAGTATTACAAATAGTAGTACATATGTCTCCTTTTTTGACTATATTACTTACGTTATATTTTACATCTCTGTAACTACTCTATAACTACCAATTTGTACTTCTTAATATCTTCACCTCTTCATCCACCCCACCAATGCTTCCCTTCTTTCTTTTACCCAGTCCCACAAAACCCCTTCCTTCTGGCAACCACCAGTTCTCTCTCTGTGTGCCTATAAGCCTATTTCAATTATGTATGTTCACTTCTTTTGTTTAGAATCCACAAAAAAGTTTTATTGGAGCACAGGCATGCTCATTTATCTACATACTAGAAGCCCAGTGTGCACAAAATGTTGGGCGATTAGGGTCCCTAGGCCATCTTCTGTGCACTCAGCAGTCTCCACTGCCACCACCTGGTTTGCCATGGTTCCCCAATTGCAGAATGTCTCTGGTTCCCCAGAGCTTGGGGCCCAGAGGGAAGGACCAAGAAGTTGCCTTTCCACTTGCTCACCAGTCCCACTCTTTCCTGCTACCACTGACCTGGGTTCACCATGGTTCACAATTCACCAAGCTGCGATTGGAGTCTGAGGGCAAGGGGAGAGACCAAGAGATCAACTGTTCCACCCAGCTCTCCATTCCCACCCCACTGCCACACACCTCAGCATGGCTTCAGTTCTCTGATTGCAGCATGGTTCTGGTTCTCTGGAGACTTAGGGGAAGGACCAAGAGGTTACCGTTCCACTCAACAGTCCCTCCCCGCCGGTCCATTTGCTGTGGTTCCCATTTCCCTTGCTGAGATTGGAGAATGTGGGCCAGGGGAAAGGGTCTCAGAAGTGCTAAATGCACCTCATGGCGACTGAACGTTTGGTGATCCTGTTCATCACTTACACTGACTTTTTATATATATAGATTGTCTATGGTTACTTTCATGCTACAACAACAAAGTTGTGAAACAGACTATATGGTTCATAAAGCATAGAATATTTATCTGTTCCTTAACAGAAAATGTTTTTCCAATCTGCTTTAGGGCGTTTGCTTAGACAAAACTAAAGCAGGGCAATTAGAGAAATGCAAATCAAGATCACAGATACCACTTCATACCTTTTAGGACAGGGTTGGGGAACCTTTTTTCAGCCAAGGACCATTTGGATATTCTTAACATGATTTGAAGGCCATACAAAATGATCAACTTAAAAATTAGCCTGCTATATTTGATCAAACATTTAATTACTCATCCCTAATGCCTTGGAAGGACCAGACAAAATTATTTGAGTCCCACAGGCAGGACTTTCCCCACATCTGTCTCAGATGGCTATAATTTTTTTAAATGAAAATCAAAAAAATATTGGTGAAAATATGAAGAAATTGGAAACCTAGTACATTGCTATTAGGAGTGCAAAATGGTACAAGTACTGTTGAAAACAGTTTGGTGGTTCCTCAAAAATTTAAACATAAAAAAAATAGCGGCAGAATAAACGGACATGTCCTTAGACTTCTCCCTGAGCAGACAGAGAGAACAGCTGAGGGTCGCACATGGAGTGTTTGTTAACAATTTAAGGGAAACTATACTCCAGGAGACTGCTGGACAGGGTTTCCTTGAATGGGCAACTCCCACTGCTGCCTAGTTCCCTGCCTGAGCTGCCAGCTCAGACATGGAGACCAGGCCATCTTGAAGGGGAAAGTGGATGTTTATGGTAGCCTGAAAATCTACAGCTGCAGCACTCACTGAACAGCTCTGAGTCCCAGAACACCAATCCCCAATCGGCACAAACACTAGGATTCAGAGGAGCTCCACGTGCCACATGGAAAGGTCAGATTTTGCCTGGGATAAGGTGAGGTCTCTGGTCCTGCAGAACAGAAAGGTGTGTGCACTGAGAGCTGGAGGATGGGGAGAAATGTCCACCTAGAGAAATCCGTGCTACTGGGTAGAGTGTGATCCCTGAATGTGTAAGGGGGCCCTCAGAGCTATTAACAGAGGGGATCTCTAGAAAGCAGCCTGTTTTGATCTAACGAGGAAGGACAGCCTGGTAGTTGTTAAAGTAAGCCGCTATTTGGACAGGAGCAGGGAAAGGGGACTGTGAAGACTGGTGCACTTTCCTCTCTAGATCCTTGCTTCTGATTGCTAAGCCCAATACAAAGGATCACCTAATTGGGGACACCGTGGGAGACTGCAGGGGAAAGTTGTTTTTCTGGAGCCTGGAGATCAAAGTGAGGTGTGACGGTCGGAGAACCAGCTCTGGGGCAGCCCTCCAACAAACCACTATTGAGTGCCTAAGGGAAAGCAGGATCTAAGCACAGGTTAGAGATGACCTATAGTCTCAGAGGTCAGTTCTGAAACACTGCCACCCAGGGACTGACTCACAAATTGACTCTTGTCCAAATACAAAATAATAAAGTGATTAAGACACACCCACTGGCTTAAAAGCTAGTGGAATGCAGGGAACTGCAATATTGTCCTGACTGAGAAACACGTATGCCAAACAGAGCAATAGAGGATGTGAATGCCCTTCACTACTACACACTCTATTTTTTTCATTTCTCTAATTCCTTATTTTTTCATCTGTTACTTAAGAAACTAATTTTTTTTCTTTCTTCTTCACTTGATTTTACCTTTTTAGTTATAAACATTTTTATTTTCAATCAGTATTATTACTACTATTATTTTACCGTTTTGAAAAAAAAAGTGTCAGTTTTTTTTCTCTGTATTTTACTTTGGTATTAGAGTTCCACATTCTAATTTCATCTTTTCTTTAGCATCATTTTATTCTATCTCAACTATACCTTTATGCCTTCACTCTCTTTCTAACTTATCCCCTATTGTTTTCCTGTTTCTCTTACCCTTTCCCTACTTTAGATTTTTCCTATTCTTTATTTTTAACCCCTGCTAAAATTTCACCCCACTTATACATCTAATCTCTAATACCTTGTTCCAAATCCTTAGAAACCTCTCTCTTCTTGGTCTTCACTATACAAAACATTGTTTTTCTCTCTGTCCTTTGGTTATTGTTTGCTTGATTGTTGAGTATATCATTTTTTACACATTTTTGTGAGATTGTTCTGCTTTTTCTTCTTTTTTGTTTTGATTTTTTTGTTTGCTTTCATTTTGTTTGTTTTTTACTTCCATTTTCTCTTGCCTCCCTCGATATTAATTGTTGTTTGTACTGTGCATTAATGTCCAGGTACTTGTTGCTGGCATTTGTTGGGATTAGTGCTGTCTTATTGCAGTTTTCTCCCCATATATATATGTAATTTCTTCCCCTTCTCTTTCTTACTCTCTTTCTTTTCTATCTCCTTTTTTTTCTCTTTTTCTTTTTTATTTTTCTCCCTTCTCCCAATTTCATTTGGGTACTCTTTTCTTTTCTTCCCTTTTCTTCTTTTCTCTCTTTTCTTGCTCTCCTATTCCCTAATTTTTCTCTTTCATTCTTTTTTTAAAAAATATATTTTATTGATTTTTCACAGAGAGGGAAGGGAGAAGGATAGAAAGTTAGAAACATCAATGAGGGGGAGTAGAGAAAATGGCGGCGAAGTAGACAGATGCGTCTGGAGCTTTGTTGCTGGGCAGAGGGAGAGAGAGAGGCTGAGAGTCGCACTGGGAGTGTTTGTTGGCAAGTTAAGAGTCAGTTATCCTCCAGGAGAAGGTGGGGGACTGCTGGACGGGGCTCTCCTGGCCAGGCAGCCCCACTGCCATGGGGATTTTGTCTGCCGGAGCCAACAGTGTGAACGAGGAGACCACACCATCTTGCAGAGGGAGATGGATATCTGCGGGGATCTGAAGCCTGCGGCTAGGGCACCCATCGAGAAGCCGGGGACCCAGGGACCCAGTACTCTGCTCTCCAATCAGCGCAGACACACGGCGGAATCAGATATACACAGAGCACACGGAAAGGTCAGATTTCGCCTGGGATAAGAGGAAGGTGGTTGTCTGCAGAGGTCTGAAATCTGCGGCTGGCGGAGGCACCCACCGAACAGCCAGGGGGCCAAGAAAACGGCTCTCCAAACAGCGCAGACACGTGGATGGCAGATTCAGAGATCCACACGGCACACAGAAAGTTCCTTGTGTGCTGTAGCTGGTCGTGTTGTAGTTTGTGCCCTTCAAACAACGTAGGAGAGAGAACTACATAACCAGACACCTGGAGAAGAAAGACCATGGGCAGAAAAAGAAATAGCCCATATAAGACAGAAAGGCAGGTTCACCAGAAAAGAAAGTAAATGAAATAGAAGCAGAAATAACCCTGCCAGAGAAAGAGTTCAGAGAAATGATCTTAAGGTGGATGAAAAGAATGGAAGACAAAATTGACAATCTGAGTAAGAGCCAAGAGGAAATGAAGAAGACCTAAAAGAAGATGAGGAAGCAGCAAGAAGAAATGCATAAGAACCTAGAGGAGGTGCAGAATAATCAAGAAGAAATGAAAAATGACATCACTGCTATAAAGAACTCAATAGAAAGCATCAAAAGTAGACTAGAAGAAGCAGAGGACCGCATCAGTGAGCTAGAAAACACGGTAGGAAAAAATACCCAAGTACAGCAGCTTCTAGAAAAAAAAGTTAAAAAGCAAGAGGAGAGCCTAAGGGAACTTTGGGATAACATAAAACAAAACAACATCCAAATAATTAGGGTTCCAGAAAGAGTGGAAACTGAACAAGGATTAGAGAACATGTTTGAAGAAATAATGACAGAAAATTTCCCCAATATAGGAAAGCAAAAAAAACCACACTAATCCAAGAATCTCACAGAGTCTCAAGCAAACCCCAACAAACCGACACCAAGGCACATTATAATTAAATTGGCAAACACTGACGACAAAGTAAGAATCTTAAAAGCAGCCACAGAGAAACAGAAAGTTACCTACAAAGGAACCCCCATAAGACTAGCTACCAACTTCTCAACAGAAACTTATCAGGCCAACAATTTGGAAACAGCCTAGGTGCCCGTCAGCAGATGAGTGGATCAGAAAACTGTGGTACATCTACACAATGGAATTCTATGCTGACATTAAAAAGAAGGAATTCTTACCATTTGCAGCAACCTGGTTGGAACTGGAGAGCCTTATGCTTAGTGAAATAAGCCAGTCAATGAAGGAGAAGCATCACATGATCGCACTCATTGGAGGATAATAAAGAACATTATAAACTGATGAACAAAAGGATAGATACAGAGACAGTAAAGCTTCAAACAGACTGTGAAATTACAGCAGGATGATTAAAGTTAGGTGAGGTAAATAAGAGATCAATCAAAGGACTTGTATCTATGCATATAATCATAACCAATGAACATAGACACTGGGGGGTTGGGGTATGCCTGGGAGGGAGGGGGGCAATGGGAAGATATGTATAAAAAATTAAAAAAAAAAAGAAACTTATCAGGCCACAAGGGAATGGAATGAAATATACAAAGTCATGCAAAGGGAGGGTCTGAATCCAAGAATACTGTACCCTGCAAGACTCTCAATCAAAATTGAAGGTGAAATCAGACGCTTCACAGACAAAAAAGGACTAAGGGAATATATTACCACCAAACCAGCAAGGCAAGAAATGTTAAAGGGTCTGCTGTAATAAAAAGAAAGAGGAAGCAAAGAAGAAACTTGGGGTTAAGGACTAAAAATGGCAACAGATAAGTACTTATCAATAATAACTTTAAATGTAAATGGACTAAAAGACATAGGGTAACCGATTGGATAAGAATACAAGATCCATACATCTGCTGTCTGCAAGAAACCCACCTCAGGAAAAGAGATGCACACAGATTGAGGGTGAAGGGGTGGAAGATGGTATTTCTGGCAAATGGAAATGAAAAAAAAGCTGGGGTTGCAATACTTATATCTGACAAATTAGATGTCAAAGTGAAGGACATAACAAGAGATAAAGAAGGCCACTTCATAATACTAAAGGGAACAATCCAACAAAAAGAAATAACTCTGGTCAACATATATGCACCCAATATAGGAGTACCTAAATACATAAAAAAAACTCCTGGAAGGTATTAAGGGAGAGATTGACAGCAATACAATCATAGTAGGAGACTTTAATACCACACTGTCAAGACTGGACAAATCCTCTAAACAAAAAATCAGCAAAGAAACATCAATCCTAAATGACTCACTAGACCAGATGGAATTAATTGACATCTTCAGCACATTTCACCCCAAAGCCACAGAATATACATTCTTCTCCAATGCACATGGGTCATTTTCAAAGATAGATCATATGTTGGGTCAGAAGAAAAGTCTCTTCAAATTCAAGAAGAAAGAAATCATATCAAGCATTTTCTCAGACCGCAGTGGCATAAAACTGGAAATCAACTATAATAAAAACAATAGAAAGAAATCAAACACATGGAGACTAAACAGCATGCTATTAAACAACAACTGGGTAACCAGAGAGATCAAGGAAGAAATAAAAAACACCATGGCAATAAATGACAATGACAACACAACAATACAAAATTTATGGGACACAGTGAAAGCAGTCTTGAGAGGGAAGTTCATAGCCCTACAAGCCTACTGCAAAAAACAGGAAATAATGGTAAAAAATTACCTAAACCTACAACTTAAAGAGCTAGAACGAGAGCAACAAGAAAAGCCCAGTGTACTCAGAAGGAAGGAAATAGTGAAGATCAGAGCACAGATAACCAACTTGGAGACCAAAGAAACAATTCAAAAGATAAACAAAACAAAGAGGTGGTTCTTTGAAAGGATAAACAAGATTGATGGACCCCTAGCCAGGCTCACCAAGAGGCAAAGAGAGAAGACCCAAATAAAAAAAATCAGAAATGAAAGAGGAAGGATAACAACAGATCCTGTGGAAATACAAAGGATTGTTAAAAAATACTATGAACAACTCTATTCCAACAAATTGGACAACCTGTAAGAAATGGATATTTTCCTAGAAAAATATAATCTTCCAAAACTCAATGAGGAGGAAGCCAAACAACTCAATATTCCAATAACTATGGAAGAAATTGAAGCAGTCATCAAAAAGCTTCCAACAAAGAAGAGCGCGGGACCAGATGGCTACACAGGAGAGTTTTACCAAACATTCAAGGAAGAATTAAAACCTATCCTCCTCAGACTATTCAAAAACATTCAAGAAGAAGGAACACTTCCAAACACCTTCTATGAAGCCGGCATCACCCTAATACCAAAACCATATATAGACAACACAATGAAAGAGAATTATAGGCCAATATCTCCCATGAGCATAGATGCCAAAATGTTCAAGAAAATTGTAGCAAATCGGATCCAGCAGTACATCAGAAAGATCATACACCATGACCAAGCAGGATTCATCCCAGGAATGCAGGGATGGTACAATATCCGCAAATCAATAAATGTGATACATCACATAAACAAATTGAGAAATAAAAATCACATAGTCATATCAATTGATGCAGAAAAAGAATTTGACAAAATCCAGCATCCTTTCTTTATAAAAACTCTCAGCAAAGTGGGAAGAGAAGGAGCATACCTCAACATCATAAAAGCCATATATGATAAACCCACAGATAACATCATACTCAATGGGCAAAATTAAACCATTTCCCCTAAGAACAGGAAAAACACAGGGATGCCCACTCTCACCTGTCCTGTTCAACATAGTACTGGAAGTATTAGCCATTGCAATTAGACAAGAAGAAGAAATAAAAGGCATCCAAATTGGAAAAGAAGAAGTAAAGCTGTCCTTATTTGCAGATGACATGATATTGTACATAAAAAACCCAAAGGACTCCATTCCACAACTAATTGACTTAATTAATGAATTCGGCAATGTAGCAGGATACAAAATTAATGCTAAGAAGTCTGTGGCATTTCTATACACTAATAGTGAAATTATAGAAAGAGAAACTAAAAAAGCAATCCCATTTACCATCGCACCAAAAAAATTAAGATACCTAGGAATAAACCTAACTAAAGAGGTAAAAGACCTTTATGAAGAAAACTACAGGACACTGAAAAAAGAGATAGAGGAAGATGTTAATAGATGGAAGAGCATACCATGCTCATGAATTGGGAGAATCAACATCATTAAAATGTCCATACTATCCAAAGCAATCTACAGATTCAACTCACTACCCATTAAAATACCAACGACATATTTCACAGACCTAGAAAGAATTCTTCATAGATTCATCTGGAACAAATAAAGACCACGAATAGCTACAGCAATTCTGATAAAGAAGAATAAAGTAGGTGAGATCTCAATACCAGATTTCAAGCTATATTACAAAGCAACTATTCTCAAAACAGCCTGATTCTGGCACAAGAACAGATATATAGACCAATGGAATAAAATAGAGAACCCAGATATCCACGCAAACCACTATGCTCAACTAATATTTGACAAAGGAGGCATGAACATTCAATGGAGCCAAGATAGCCTCTTCAATAAATGGTGTTGGGAAAACTGGATATGCAAAAAAATGAAACTGGACCACCAACTTATACCAAATACAAAAATAAACTCATAATGGATACAGGAGTTAAACATTAGGTGAGAAACCATAAAAATACTAGAGGAATCCACAGGCAGCACAATCTCAGATATATGCTGAAAGAACTTCTTCACTCATACTGCTCCAAAGGCAATGGAAGCTAAAGAAAAAATAAACAAATGGGACTACATCAAAATAAAAAGCTTTTGCACAGCAAAATAAACCATCAACAAAACAACAAGAAAGATCACTGTATGGGAGTACATATTTGTAAATGTTATCACTGATAAAGTTTTAATCTCCAAAATCTACAGCCAACTTATACAACTTAATAAAAGGAAGATAAACTACCCAATAAAAAAATGGGCATCGGACCTAAATAGAACCTTTTTGAAAGACGACAGAAGGAAGGCCAAGAGACACATGAAAACATGTTCAAAGTCATTAATCATCCGAGAGATGCAAATCAAAACGACAATGCGATACCATCTTACACTGGTCAGAATGGCAATCATCAACAAATCGACAAACGACAAGTGTTCGCGAGGATGTGGAGAAAAGGAACCCTTGTGCATTGTTGGTGGCAATGCAGACTGGTGCAGCCACTGTGGAGAACAGTATGGAGTTTCCTCAAAAAACTGAAAATGAATCTCCCATTTGACCCTGTAATCCCACTCTTAGGAATTTATCCTAAAAAATTACAAACACCAATCAGAAAGTATTTATGCACCTCTATGTTCATAGCAGCACAATTTACAATAGCTACAATTTGGAAACAGCCTAGGTGCCCGTCAGCAGATGAGTGGATCAGAAAACTGTGGTTCATCTACACAATGGAATTCTATGCTGCCATTAAAAAGAAGGAATTCTTTTTTTTTAAATTAAATATTTATTATTCAGATTATTACATTTGTTTCTCTTTTTTCCCCTCCATAGCACCCCTCCACCCAGCTCCCACCCCTCCCTCTGCCCTTAGCTCCCTCCCATTGATCTCATGCATAGGTGTATGATTTTTGTCCAGTCTCTTCCTGTACACCCCTCACCCTTTTCCCCCTGAGAATTATCAGTCCATTCCCTTTCTGTGCTCCTGATTCTATTATATTCACCAGTTTATTCTGTTCATCAAACTTTTAATTCACTAATTTTTCAATTCACTTGTTGATAGATATGTATTTGTTGTTCATAATTTTTTGTCTTTTACCTTTTACTTCTTCCTCTTCTAAAAGAGTACCTTTCAGCATTTCATATAATACTGGTTTGGAGTTGATGAACTCCTTTAACTTTTTCTTATCTGTGAAGCTCTTTATCTGCCCTTCAATTCTGAATGTTAGCTTTGCTGGATAGATTATTCTTGGTTGTAGGTTCTTGCTATTCATCACATTGAATATTTCTTGCCACTCCCGTCTGGCCTGCATCGTTCCTGTTGAGAAATCAGCTGACAGTCGTACGGGTGCTCCCTTGTAGGTAATGAACTGTTTTTCTCTGGCTGCTTTTAATATTCTCTCTTTGTCTTTTGCTCTTGGTATTTTAATTATGATGTGTCTCGGTGTGGTCCTCTTCGGATTCCTTTTATTTGGGGTTCTGTGTGCTTCCTGGACTTGTAAGTCTATTTCTTTTACCAGATGTGGGAAGTTTTCAGTCATTATTTCTTTAAATAGGTTTTCAGTATCTTGCTCTCTCTCTTCTTCTGGCACCCCCACAATTCTGATGTTGGTACGCTTGAAGCTGTCCCAGAGTCTCCTTACATTATGTTCACATTTTTGGATTCTTTTCTTGCTTTTCCAGTTGAGTGTTTTCTGCTTCTTTATATTTCAAATTTTTGACTTGATTCCTGCCTTTCCATAGTCTGCTGTTAGGAATCTGTATAATATTTTTTATTTCAGTCAGTGTATGTTTAATTTCTAGTTGGTCTTTTATCATCTTTAGTTGGACCTTTTCCATCTCTAGTTGGTCCTTTTTCATCTCCTCTTGGCTCTCGCTAAATTTATCCATCTTTTCTAGCATATTCTTGAAAAACCTTACAAGCGTGGTTTTGAACTCTATATCCAGTCGTTTTTTTTCCTCCATTTCTTTTGTTTGTGATCCCTTCCCTTGTCTCGGCATTTTCACTATGTCGGGGAAACTTCTGTGTTGAATTCAGCCTAGTGAAACCAGACTTGCAAAGCCACAGAAGCCTCTGTTGAGCTTGGGATGGGTGGAGTCTCAGGGCTTAAGGGACCGCCTTGCCTTCCAGTCGGCCCCACCCTCCACGGCCCCTGAGTCTCACGTGACTGGGTAATCGCTGGAACGGTCCTTGTTTGCGCATGCCCGCAGTGCTTCTAGACCGCTGCCTTTCCAGCTCCCCTGCGTGCCAGGACCACACGAGTCTAGGTCTTCAGGGTTTCGCCCAAAACAGGGGCCAAGTGGACTCAGAAGTGGCACAGTTGGGAGGGTCTGTCTCCTGCCCACTCGCGAAAGCCAGTGGTACAATCAGCAATCTGTCCTTCACGCAGCGCCGTGCGCGACCAGACCTCCGATCTTTTGCCACTCCCCTAAATTTCTGTGCACCTCTCCCTTTTCACAGTCCAAACTCCCCCTGTATGAGTTTCAGCTGGATCTGGGGTTTAGTGTTGTAAGATAAAGGGTTCAATGCCATTGGGAGTCTCCGTTTTTCTCCCGCCAGAGAAAGCCAGCCAGGTACTTGGGCACCTGCTCTCCTAGCGCGCTTCTCTGTATCTCAGCTTTTTGCAGCTCCTCTGGGTTTCTGTGAGCCCCTCTCTTTCCTTCTAGCTGTAGAACTTCCACTTGGTCAGCTTTCCTGTGGTTCTGGATGATGTCTGTTCTGTCTTTTAGTTGTAGTTTTGAAATTGTTGTGCAAGGCAGCAGTGTAGGTGTTTACCTATGCCGCCATCTTGGATTCTCCAAGAAGGAATTCTTACCATTTGCAGCAACCTGGTTGGAACTGGAGAGCCTTATGATCAGTGAAATAAGCCAGTCAATGAAGGAGATGCATCATATTATCTCACTCATTTGTGGATAATAAAGAACATTATAAAGTGATGAACAAAAAGATAGATACACAGACAGTAAAGCTTCAAACAGACTGTGAAATTATAGCAGGAAGATTAAAGTTAGGTGAGGTAGGTAAGAGATCAATCAAAGGACTTGAATACATGCATATAAACATAACCAAATGTACATAGACATTGGGGGGTTGGGATATACCAGGGAGGGAGGGGGGGCAATGGGGAATTATGTATAAAAAATTATTAAAAATTTAAAAAAAGAAACATCAATGAGAGACATTGATCAGCCACCTCCTGTACAGGGGATATGCCTGCAACCAATGTACATGCCCTTGACTGGAAGTGAACCTGGGACCTTTCAGTCTGCAGGCCAATGCTCTATCCACTGAGCCAAACCAGTTTCGGCCTAATTTTTCTCTTTCTAGTGGTCACCTTTATTGATGCTATTAATAATGTGAATACATTTCAGTTCAGTGCCTTGTGCATTGTATTTGATTGTGTTGTTTTTGTTCCTTTAAATCAATGAAAGGGTGGCAAGTAACATTCCAGAGAAGGAATTCAGAGAAATGGTCATAAGGTGGTGGAAAAGAATGGAAGACAAATTCGACAATATGAGTAAGAACCAAGAGAAATGAAGAAGAACCAAGAATTAGTGAAAAATGACATCGCTGCTGTAAAGAATTCAATAGAAAGCATCAAAAGTAGACTAGAAGAAGAGAGGACCACATCAGGGAGCTAGAAGACAAGGTAGGAAAAAATACCCAAGTACAGCAGCTTCTAGAAAATAAATTAAAAAGCAAAAGGAGAGCCTAAGGGAACTTTGGGATAACACAAAACAAAACAACATTCACATAAAGTTGTTCCAGAAAGAGTGGAAACTGAGAAAGGAATAGAAAACCTGTTTGAAGAAATAAGGACAGAAAAACTCTCTGATATAGGGAAGAAAAACCCCACACAAATGCAAGAAACTCACAGAGTCCCAAGCAAAATGAACCCCAAAAGACCAACACCAAGGAACTTTATAATTAAATTGGCAAATACCAAACACAAAGAATTTATAAAGTGGCCAGAAAGAGATAGAAAGTTACCTATAAAGGAACCTCCATCAGACTAGCAACTGATTTCTCAACAGAAACTCACCAGGCCAGAAGGGAATGGAATGAAATATACAAAGTCATGCAAACGAAGGGTCTGAATCCAAAAGTACTGTACCCAGCAAGGTTGTCAATCAAAATTGAAGGAGAAATCAGGGGCTTCACAGACAATAAAGGATTAAGGGAATTTATTACAACCAAACCAGCAATGCAAGAAATGCTGAAGGGTGTGCTGTAAAAAAAACAACAACAAAAAAAACAAAAACAAACAAACAATAAAACAACAAAAAAGAAATGGGATGTGAAGAATATACACAGGGGAAAAGAATAAAAATGGCGACAAATAAGTACCTATCAATAATAACTTTAAATGTAAATGGATTAAACGCTCCAATCAAAAGACATAGGGTAATGGATTGGATAAGAAAACATGACCCATATATCTGCTGTGTACAAGAAACCCACCTCAGGAAAACAGATGCACAGAGACTGAGAGTGAAGGGATGCAAAAACAGTTTTTCATACAAATGGAAATGGAAAAAAAAAAAAGCTGGGGTAGCAATACCTATATCTGACAAAGTAGATCTCAAAGTGAAGGACATAAAAGCGATAAGGAAGGCCACTTCATAATACTAAAGGGAACAATCCAACAAGAAGAAATAACTCTGGTCAACATATATGGACCCAATACAGGAGCACTCAAAATACGTAAAAAACTCCTGAAGGATATGAAGGGAGAAATAGACAGCAATACAATCATAGGAAGAGGCTTTAATACTCCACTATTACTATTGGAAAAATCCTCTAAGCAAAAAATCAGCAAAGAAACATTAATCCTAAATGACTCACTAGATTAGATGGAATTAATTGACAGCTTCAGAACATTTCACCCCAAAGCCACAGAATATACATTCTTCTCCCGTGCACATGGGTCATTTTCAAAGATAGACCATATGTTCGTTCATAGGCAAAATGTATTCAAATTCAAGAAGATAGAAATCATATCAAGCACCTTCTCAGATCACAGTGGCATAAAACTGGAAATCAACAACAATAAATCAATCCAAAGAAATCAACCACATGGAGACTAAACAGGATGCTATTAAACAAGGACTGGGTAACCAGAGATACCAAGGAAGAAATAAAAAACATCAGGGCAACAATTGACAATGAAAACACAACCATCCAAAATATATGGGATACAGTGAAAGCAGTCTTGAGAAGGAAGTTTATAGCTCCACAACCATTCTGCAAAAAACAATTAATAATGGCAATAAATTACCTAATCCTACAATTCGAAGAGTTAGAAAGTGAGCAATAAAAAGCCCAGTGTAAGCAGAAGGAAGGAAATAGTAAAGATCAGAGCGGAGATAAACTATATAGAAACCAAAGAAACAACACAAAAGATCAACAAAATGAAGAGGTGGTTCTTTGAAAGGATAAACAAGATTGATGTACCTTTAGCCAGGCTCACCAAGAAGCAAAGAGAGAGGACCCACCTAAACAAAATCAGAAATGAGAGAGGTGAAATAACAACAGACCCCATCGAATTACAAAGGATTATTAAAAAATACCATGAACAACTCTATTCCAACAAACTGGACAACTTGGAGGAAATGGATATATTCCTGGAAAAATACAACCTTCTAAAACTCAATCTGGAAGAATCTAAACATCTCAATATGCCAATAACTAAGCAAAAAATTGAAGCAGTCATCAAAAAGCTTACAGAAAACAAAATCTTGGGAACAGATGGCTACACAGGAGAGTTTTATCATACATTCAAAAAAGAATTAAAATCTATCCTCCTCAGACTATTCCAAAAAAATTCAAGAAGAAGGAACACTTCCAAACACCTTCTATGAAGCCAGCATCACCCTAATAACAAAACCAGATAAAGATAACACAATGAAAGAGAATGACAGTCCAATATCCCTCATGAACATAGATGACAAAATTCCTAACAAAATTCTAGCAAATCGGACCCAGCAATACATCAGAAAGATCATACACCATGACCAAGTAGGATTTACCTCAGGAATGCAAGGAGGGTACAATATCCGTAAATCAATAAATGTGATACATCACATAAACAAATTGAGAGATAAAAATCACATAGTCATATCAATTGATGCAAAAAAAAACATATGACAAAATCCAACACCCTTTCTTGATAAAAACTCTCAGCAAGTTGGGAATAGAAGGATCATACCTCAACATCATAAAAGTCATACATGATAAACCCAGAGTTAGAATCATACTCAGTGGACAAAAACTAAAACCATTTCCCCTAAAAATACGAACAAGAAAGGGATGCCTACTCTCACCACTCCTGTTCAACATAGTACTGGAAGTATTAGGCATTGCAAGTATATAAGAAGAAGAAATAAAAGGCATCCAAATTGGAAAAGAAGTACATCTGTCCTTAATTGCAAATGACATAATAGTGTAAAAAACCCGACCATCCAAAAACTAATAGACTTAATAGATGAATTTGGCAATGTAGCAGTATACAACAATGACAATGACATCAAGAAAACTATGGCATTTCCATACACTAATAGTTAACTTACAGAAAGAGAGATTAAAAAAGCAATCCCATTTACCATTGCAACAAAAAATTAAGATACCTAGGAATAAACTTAACTAAGGAGGTAAAAGACTTATATGCAGAAAACTACAGGACCCCGAAAAAAGAGATAGAGGAAGACGTAAACAGATGGAAGAGCATACCATGCTCATGGATTGAGAGAATCAACATCATTAAAATGTCCATACTACCCAAAGCAATCTATAGATTCAAAGCAACACTTATTAGAAAGCAATGACATTTTTAACAGACCTAGAAAAACTCTCCAAAGATTCATCTGGAATAAAAAGGACGCTGAGTAACCACAGTAATCCTAAGAAAGAAGAATAAAGTAGTTGGGATCTCAATACCAGATCTCAAGCTGTATTACAAAACAATTTTTCTCAAAACAGCTTGGTTCTGACACAAAAATAGATACATAGACCAATGGAATAGAATATAGAATCCAGATATCAACCCAAACCACTATGCTCAATTAATATTTGACAAAGGAGGCATGAACATACAATGGAGGCAAGACAGTCTCTTCAATAAATGGTATTGGCAAAATTGGACAGATACATGCAAAAATATGAAACTAGACCACCAATTTATACCATACACAAAAATAAATTCCAATTTAATGCTGGATTTAATCATGAGGGGAAACCATAAATATACTAGAGGAATCCACAGGCAGCACAATCTCAGACATATGCCAAAGGAACTTCTTCACTGGCACTGCTCCAAAGGCAAGGAAGCTTAAGAGAAAATAAATAAATGGGACTACATTAAAATAAAAAGCTTTTGCACAGCAAAAGAAACCATCACCAAAACAAGAAAGCCCACTGTATGGGCGAATATATTTCGAAATGTTATCACTGATAAACATCTACAACCAACTTATACAACTTAATAAAAGGAAGATAAATGATCCAATAAAAAAAAGGGCAATGGACGTACATAGAATCTTTTCAAAGGAAGGCAGAAGGAAGGCCAAGAGAACATGAAAACATGCTCAAAGTCACTAATTATCTGAGAGATGCAAATCAAAACGACAATGCGATACCATCTCACACCTGTCAGAATGGCTATCATCAACAAATCAACAAATGATAAGTGTTGGCTAGGATGTGGATAAAAAGGAACCTTTGTGCACTGCTGGTGGGAATGCAGACTAGTGCAACCACTGTGGAGAAGAGTATGGAGTTTCCTCAAAAAACTAAAAATGGAGCTCCGATTTGACCCAGCAATCCCACTATTAGGAATATATACTAAGAAACTAGAAACACCAATCAGAAAGGATTTATGCATCCCTATGTTCATAGCAGCACAATTTACATTAGCTACAATTTGGAAACAGCCTAAGTGCCCGTCAGCAGATGAGTGGATCAGAAAACTATGGTACATCTACATAATGGAGTACTATGCTGCCATAAAAAGAAGGAATTCTTACCATTTGCAGCAACCTCGATGGAACTGGACAGCATTATTCTAAATGAAATAAGGCAGTCAATGAATGAAAAATACCACATGACCTCAGTCATTTTTGGATAATAAAGAACATTATAAACTGATGAACAAAAAATAGATACAGAGGTAGTAAAGCATCAAATAGAATGTCAAATTACAGCAGGAAGGTTACGGAGAGGTGGGATAGATAAGAGATCAACCAAAGGACTTGTATGCATGCATATAAGCATAACCAATAGACACAAGACACTGGGGGGTTATTTATTCATGGGAGTGGGAGGGGCAATGGGAAGATATGTATACATGTAATACATTAATAGAAAATTTTTTAAAAATATTAAACATAGAATTACCTTATAAGTCAGAAATTCCACTCCTAGGTACATGCCCAAAAGAGATGAAAGCAGGGACTCAAATATTTGTATAACACTGTTCTTTATAGCATTACTTGCAATTACAGTAAGTGGAAACAACTGATGATGTAAGAAACATATATTGGATCTTCATCCCTACTTCTGGCAGGGAACTCCTAAAACCCTTAGAATTTCCATAGTCATGCACCACATAATGAAGTTTTAGTTGATGATAGTGATCCCATCCTATATAATATAAACTTAATGTACAAATTATCCCCTTGGGTGGTCGTTCAACTGGGAGACTGGGAGGTTGACTGCTTGCTATGATGTGCACTGACCACCAGGTGGAAGTGTGGAACATTGTGGGCATTGGTAACATGGCACTGGCAGCAGGCAGCAATGGAGGTTCTGCCAGCCTCAATGGGCCCTGATGAGAGTGGGATTCCAGTGGGATGGTGAAGAAGGTGAGTGTGTGTGTGTGTGGGGGGGGGTTTCAGGCCAAGGCGAGTGTGACTGGGGGTGGGCCCAATAGCCCCGCCAATTGCCCCTAAGACAGGGACTAGTGGTGGCCGCAGGGATCAGGGCCACCACCCAGCTCCCAGGCACTAAGGGAGCCGGATAGAGGGGCCCAGCCCCAACTGATTGCCCCTTAGACTGTGCCTAGTGACCGGCAGGCCCTTCCATGCCTGATGCTTATACTTTGATTACCAGCCAGGCCTAGAGACTGTACCCATGCATGAATTTGAGCACCAATCTTCTAGTAAGATTATAATGGAGCTAATACTTATCACCTAGTGATGTCAGTCATTTCAACATTACAGCAAAATACATTACTCATTTGTTTGTGGTAATACTACTATAAATAAAACTAGTTTGATGCCAGCCATATAAAATTATAGCTCATGCAATTATATACAGTACATAATATTTGATAATGAGAATAAATGACTATGGACTAGTTTGGATATTTACTATCATCTTTAAATTTTATTTTTAAGTATAGTTGGCATATAATTATATTGGTTATATTAGTTTCATGTATGCAATATGGTGATTCAACAGTTTTGTACCTTACAATGTGATCAACCCACTAATTCTAGTAATCATCTGTCACTGTGTAAACTTATTAAAATATTGTTAACTATTTTCCCTGTCCTCTTTTCTCCTATCCCTCCACCTTTTCCCTTCTGATAACTATTCTTCTGGTTTCTGTTTCTATGAGACTATTTTTTTTTTTAGATTCTACATATAAGTGAAATCATATGGCATTACCTTTCTCTATATATATGTTAGAGGCCTGGTGCATGAAATTTGTGCACAGAGGTGGGGTTCCCTCAATTCAGCCTGCACCCTCTCCAATTGGGGGATCCCTTGTCAGATGTCCAACTGCCATTTTAGGCCTGAGGATTAATCTGGGACCACTGGCTCCTAACTGCTCACCTGCCTGCCTGTGTGATTGCCCCTAACTGCCTCTGCTGGCCAGCCTGATCACCCGTAACTGCCCTCCCCTGCCAGCATGATCTCACCCTCAATGGCCCTTCCCTGCCGGCCTGATGTTGCCCCCAACTACCCTCCTCTGCTGGGCAATTCGGCTCTGATTGGTCAGTTCTATGCCAGTGTAAAAAGCTCTGCCTCCTAGGAAGCCATTGGCTTCCCACAGCATCTATGTTTGGTTCTGATTGGTCAGTGTCTATGCCAGTCAGTGTCAGAACCTCCAGCTGCTAGGCAGCCATTGGCTCCCCATAGCACCCAGATTTGGTTCTCATTGGTCAATTCCTATGCCAGTCAGCATCAGAAGCTTCACCTCCTAGACAGCTATTGGTTCCCCCCAGCACCCACCTTTGGTTCTGATTGGCTGGTTCCTATGCCAATCAGCATTCCCCACCTCTATCTCTAGGCTTGATCAAAGAGGCGGTGCTTAACAGCAGCCCCCACAGAAACTGGGAGATTAAGAAAAGCTTGGCTGCTGGTGAAGATCAGAAAGAAAGAGGGAGATAAATAGAGAGGTAAGTACACTGATCAACAGCTTCCACTGAGGTTTTAGATCAGACCCTGATTCACTTTCTGAGTCTCAGCCACCTGGGCGGTCAATGTTGGGTCGCCAGGCTGCAGCTGGGCAACCCAGCGCTGACTTCTGGATGGTCAGTGTTTGGTTGTGAGCGGTCGTTACAATCCTGGGCTTTTATTATAAATAAATATATATATATATATATATATATATCTTTATATATATATATATATATATATATATATTACATTTGCCTTTTGCTCCTATATATTGGCTATTATAAATATAAGGGTTCATACATCTTTGCAAATTAGTTTTCTCATTTCCCTTGGATAAATGCACAGAAATGGAACTGCTGGAATTATGGTAAATCTAATTTTAGTTTTTTCAATTGATTTTTTAATGTTTTTATTGTTTTGTTTTGTTTTTTAGAGAGGGAGAGAAGGGAGAGGAAGAGAGAAATAGAAACATGGATGAGATAGAAACCCTGATAGGCTACCTCCTGAATGCCCCCTACTGGGAATTAAGCCCACAAACTGAATATGTGCTAGGAATAAAACCATGACTTTCTGGTGCACTAGAGAATGTCAATCCACTGAGCCACACTGGCTGGACTATTTTTAGGTGTTTTTTTTTAAAGGACTATTGGTACTCTTTTTAATAAGGGCTGCAACAGTTTGTAGTCCAACTAGAAGTGCACAAGGGTTTCCTTTTCTCCGTATCCTCGCCAACACAAGTTGTTGACTTTTGATTATAGCCATTCTGAGTGGTGTGAGATGGTTTGTCTCAGTAGCACCCTACTACCTCTGGACGTTTTCTGGAGAGGGCAGCCCTGCAAGCATATACTGTAGTGCTCCTTGATCTCTTTAGGCCAGCTCCTGTTTCTGTTTGGTCTATCTCCAGTAAAGGTGGCTGGATATGTGCTAAAATGCCTTGCAGGTCAGCCAGAGAACCTGGATGGAGCTCCTGCCTGCTATCAAGATTCAGAGGAGCCGAAGGCGGTTTGGTTCAGTGGATAGAGCGTCGGCCTGGGGACTGAAAGGTCCCAGGTTTGATTCTGGTCAAGGGCATGTATCTGGGTTGCGGGTACATCCCCAGAGGGGGGCGTGCGGGAGGTGGCTGATCGATGTCTCTCTCATCGATGTTTCTAACTCTCTGTCTCTCTCTCTTCCTCTCTGTAAAAATCAATAAAATCTATTTTTAAAAAATGTTTTTAAAAAAAAGATTCAGAAGAAATGTGTTCACCTGGTCCTCTGGTCTTGCGTTGTTCACCCGCTCTCTTGCTTGTTGTGCAGAGGCTGTTCAATTGGCTCATAGGTATCTCTCAGGATAATTTGCTGTCAATATAGGTGTACATTTGGTGTATTCTTCTAAGGGGGTATATTCTTGTAAGGGTCCACCTAAGCTACCAACTTGCTGAGCTCCTCTTTACTGTACTTTTTATAGTTATTTTAGAGTGTACTCTTTCTACTTAAAAAATTGTTTGCTGCAAAATAGTATGCTCAGCAGTCTCATACATGTACTATTTATTTAATCTCTTGATTACATAATTTTTTCTTGCACTTGATTTAATCTCCTATTATTTTGTTCATCACTGCCCCTAAACATACAAGCCACTGCTAATGTTGCCAGTAAATGGCCACAATGAATAATTGTTCTGGAAATGAGATGTAAAGTGATTAAGGACTATGAAGGTAGAAAATCAGTGATGGATATTTTTCATCAGTCTGTCATGTCCCATTCCACCATAGCTACCATCATTTTTTTTTGTTAATTTTCATACAAGGATATTTTTCCATTGATTTTTAATGAGACTGGAAGGGAGGAGGAAAATAGAGACAGAGAAACACATTGATTGGTTGGGTCCCATATGAGCCTCAACCAGGGGTGGGAGCGAACCTGAAATCTAGGTATGTGCCCTTGACCAGGAATCAAATCCGAGATCCTCAGGTTCATTGGTCCACAATCTAATTGCTGAGCTACATCAGCCAGGGCCTTAGCTATGATCTTGAAGAACAAGAACAAAGTGATAAAAAAGTTGTTAACAAATCTGTTTTATTGAAGCAATCAGATTAACAAAAATTCAAAAAGGGCCTATTAAACATGGAGAAAATTCTAATGATTTGCAGACCAGGCACAGAATCATATTGCACATGACAATCACAGCCAAAGCAAAAGTTGGTATTGTTAAAAGAAAAGAATAGACCAAACTATAATGTTGAATACATTGCTAGCTCTGTCTGGGTAGTTAAACTATTCAAGAATCATTACTTAATACATAATATGAAAGTGAGTAGTGAGTTTTTATTGCAGATGTGAAGGCAGCTGAACAATTCTTGGAAACTCTAGATAAGCTGATTATGGAGGAAAATTACTTGCCAGAGCAAATACTCAATATGGATGAGACTCCCTTTTTGGAAACAGATGTCAGAAATAATTTTCATCCATAATGAAGCCAAATCAATAGCACTTTCAAGGATTTTAAGGGTAGGATAACATTCTTGCTTGGGGGAAGTTTTTCAGGCTACAAATTGTGATCTGGCACCAGGAAAACCTCTGATTTGTAGCTAAATTGAACAGCAGTTGTGGGTAACCAGGGGACCTACTATGTGCAATTGGCATCTGAAGTAGGGTGGGAGCAGTCTTGTGGGATTCAGTCTTAAACTGTGGTAGGTAGTGATAGAATTGAGTTCAATTGTAGGACATCCAGCTGGTATGGGTGCCCTCCACCCCTACACACACATTTGGTGATTAGAAGTGTCACAAGTGAAGTGTTCTGTGTGAATAGTAAAAAAGACACACAGGAGATGGAAAACAGGTTTTTTTTCTGTACAAAACCCAAATGTCAATGAACAGATAAATAAACAAACAAAATATGGTATCTTTATACAGTGGAGTATTATCTTACATAATAAAGAGCTAATATGCTAATTAGCTTGGATGGCAGAATGACCTTCCAGAACAACCTTCTGGAACAACCAGTGGGTGGGAGGTGGGGTTGCAGGGCCGCAAGGCAGCCAGGGCAGTGAGGCAGCCAGGGTTGCAAGAGCCGAGACAGCCAGGGCTGCGAAAACCTACTCTTCTACAAATTTCATGCATGGGGCTTCTAATTCAACCATAAAAAGTAAAGGAGTTCTCATACATGTACAGTATGGATGAACCTTGAAAACATTATGCTAAGTGAAAGAAGTTAGACTGAAAAAGGACAAAGGTGTGATTCCACTTATCCTATCTAATAAAGGGAAAATATGCTAATTGACCCTCACGCCATCACAAAGATGGTGGTCCCCATAGCCAATAAGGAGGAATATACTAATTGCTGCCCCTCCTGAAAGATGGTGGCAATTACAGCCAATAAGGAGGGAATATGCTAATTGACTGCCACATTCTCAGTGATGGCAGCACCCACAGCCACAAGATGGTGGCACCCAGTACCCTCAGCCCCCCAGTTGCTCTGGCCAGCCTGAGGTGCAGGCAAACCTCGGATGATGGCTGCCCAACATCACTGGGCTTCCCAAGACTCAGGTAACCAGGTCTGGCTGAGGCTTGTGCTGCTGGCAGTGGCAGCAGCAGAGATGTGACGGGGCATTGTCTTCTCCTGATTGTCGGGTCATCTCCCGCTCCTGGGGACTCCTGGACTGTGAAAGGGGAAAGCTTGGCTGAGGGAACCCCCTCTCCAATGCATGAATTTTCATGCACAAGGCCTCTAGGATGAAATTTGGATTAGGCAAATTCTTAGAAACTAGAAAGAACATTAGAGATTACAATGGCTGGGGAAAGGATGATTTAGGAATTATTGCTTAATAGTTATACAGTTATACAGGGGAGTTATACACTCCCCTGCCAGCCTGATTGATACCTAATTGCTCCCCTGTCAGCCTGTTTGCCCCTAACTACCCTCCCCTGAAGGCCTGGTCACCTCTAACTGCCTTCTCCTGTAGTCCTGGTTGACCCAACTTCCTATGTCTGCCAGACTGGTCACCCCTAACTTCCCTCCCCTGCAGGCTTGATCACCCCCAACTTCCCTCCCTTGCAGACCTGTTCCTTCCCAACTGCTCTCTCCTGCTGGCCATCTTGTGGCAGCCATCATGTATCACATGAGGGCAGTCATCTTGTGTGTTGGAGTGACAGTCAATTAGCATATTTTCCTTTTATTAAATAGGATTAGTTAGGATAGAGGCCTGGTTTGTGGGTAGGGGCCAGCTGGTTTGCCCTGAAGGGTGTTCTGGATCAGGGTGTGGGTTCCCTTGGTGCATGGAGTGGCCTGGGTAAGGGGCCTGTGGTGGTTTGCAGGCTGGCCATGACCCCTGGTGACCCAAGTGGAGGCCCTGGTATCTGGGATTTATTTATCTTCTATAATTGAAACTTTGTAGCCTTAAGCAGAGGCCAAGGCAGTCCAGGGCTGCAGAAACTTGGCTTCCTCCATTGCCTGGGAAACTCAAGCCTCCTCCTCTATCCGTAGCCACAGCCATCTTGATTGGGTTAATTTGCATATTACTCTTTTATTAGATAGGATATTTTTACCACTACTTTATTTTTAAAAATATATATTTTATTGAATCTAGAGAGGAAGGAAGAGGGAGGGATAGAAACATCAATGATGTTTCTGCATGTCCCCTACTGGGTGTCTAGCTGACAACATGGCATGTGCCCTGACCTGGAATCAATCCCTGACATCCTGGTTCATAGGTTGATGCTCAATCACTGAGTAATACTGGCCAGGCTTTATCACAACTGTTAAAAAAACAGTGTTTATACCAATAAACACTGAATTATACACTTTAAATAGGTTAATTATTTAGCCTACAAATTATATTTCAATAAGACTGTTTTTAAAAAACCCAAACCATGGGCAAATAATGAGTGATTAGGCTCCTATAAACTCAGATAAGTCTCAGATCACTCAAATCACATGATTTATTAAATCAATTTAATATTTACAGTGAGATGCTAGGGGAGAGTATATTAACACATTTAGGATAGGAGACCAGCAAGCTAAGCCACACGTGGGCTGTGCAATGTTTATAGCTCTTATTCCTCTTGTTCATATCAGCCTTCCTTACTGATAGTGGGGTTAGTAGGACCAGAGATGTGTTTTGAGCAAAGGGGCTTTGTGGAAGAAAGAAGCCTGAGTTGTAGACACAAATCTGTCTGTCTAAAGCTGAAACTTGTCATAGCCCAGTGAGCAGCTAGTGATATTTACTTTTCATTTCCTGGGCAGACAAAACAGGTCCAGAACAGGTGTCATTCATTGGTGGCTGATTTAGGTCACTATTAATACTGATTGTCTAATATTTTTAATGTACCATGAATATCAGTGCCTCAGGGCCTGATGTGTATCATGAATATTATTAGGTGCCTCCTGTGTTCCATGAATATTTGTGCCTACATGGTTCTTCCAGCCCTTCTGATTTTTGGTCTGCACACATATACTCTATGTCTAAAATATCTCATGGCTTGCCCAAACCGGTTTGGCTCAGTGGATAGAACGTTACCCTGTGGACTGAAAGGACCCAGGTTCGATTTCGGTAAAGGACATGTATCTTGGTTGCGGCCACATTCCCAGTGGGGGGCGTGCAGAAGGCAGCTGATCGATGTCTCTCTCTCTCATCGATGTTTCTAACTCTCTATCCCTCTCCCTTTCTCTCTGTAAAAAATCAATAAAATATATTTATTAAAAAATTATAAAATATCTCATGGCTTACTAACCTATTTGTCTCTGCTTAACATATATATGAATTTCATCTTTCCCGTTTATTTTCTGTTTTCCATAGCAGAATTGAATATTTTCAGTTATTTCGGCAAATGCATATTACAACTAGTTTGCAACATTCCAGTTTACAAATGAGGAAATTATACAGAGGATTTAAGTAATTTGTAGGACTTGTCAAAGTCACAAGTGGAGCCAGGATTCAAATTTTGGTAAATTAACTCCAAAGCTCATGCTTTTAACTGCTATGTTCTGCTGTCTCTGAAGATCAGCTTGAGATAAGGGACTGTGAGTATGAGAGGGGTGTCATTAGAGAAGTTATAAGTGGTATGGAAATTGGAGAGAGCTTTATAGAAGTATCATCTGAGATGACCTAAGAAGAATGAAAGGATAATTACAAGCAGAAATTAAAGGAGAAGTGTTAGGTTATTTCTAATTTAAAATTATTTGGCATAGTGTGGCACTGTTTGTGTTTATTAGTTGAAGTTGCAACACAGGTGCAACTAGTATTTTAGTTAGGAGTTCACATTCCAGAAAGCCAACTATCATTTTAAATCAGAGGCATCTACCCCTAAAGTAGCTTTCTATATGTATAGTTTACACTATGTATCACAATTCCAGGTGCTTTATTAATTAACATTATGAATATTGGAAGGTAAGTTTTATTGGTGAAATTTGTGGGTTGTTAATTAGCATAATGAATATTAGAACAGAGTTCTCCTTGTTGAAATTAAAGATATTAAAATATATGGATTAGTTAAAATATTTTGAATACACAACTCATTCTTATATGAGTAGGGTAAAATTAATCTAGTGAGGCTCATGGTGTTTATCATTAGGAATACCAGTGCTCAAACCTAAATGGGCTCCAGGTACCAGCCTTTAGTTTGGAGGATTTATAGTTGCCTGATGTAGCTATAGGCTCACAGAATTCTGCCTCTGGAATGTAAAATTACATCTCTTAGTTTTAGTAGATTT
This sequence comes from Lasiurus cinereus, assembly GCA_011751065.1. Classification (NCBI taxonomy): domain Eukaryota; kingdom Metazoa; phylum Chordata; class Mammalia; order Chiroptera; family Vespertilionidae; genus Lasiurus; species Lasiurus cinereus. Next base: position 6,152,553 of record JAAGEH010000031.1, read on the forward strand.
TGTTGATTGAGAAAACATGTACATGCATATAAATTCCACAATAACCTGTAGAACCTCATAGAGTCACAGGGGTCCATAATCTAAGGTTGGAAATCATCATTAGGTATATGGGGAGAAATGCAGTTTTACATATTTAGAGCTTCATTTTAGGAAAATTAATTTGATATTGGAATGTGGGATGAATTGAATGGGGGAAAAGGAAGAGTAGAAAGGTGTGATAACTGTGAGAATGGAGTAGAGAGGTAGGAATAGAGAGGTATAGAAGAAGCAAATTAATGGCTTAACAACTAAATAAATATAGATAGCAAAGGGAGGAGGATTGAGATTTATAACAATCACATATTTTGAGCTATGTGCCAAGCATATTCTAAGTAGTTTGCATATATTAACTCCTTTTGATCAGAACTTTTAGGATTAACTCTCTTATCAGCTTTCAAATATACCACACAGCAGTGTCAACTATAGTCATTGTGTTCTACATTACATCTATAGGACATATTTATCTTGTAACTGGCCTTTTGTATCTTTTGACCACCTTCATCCAATTCCCCTACTTCCTAGCCCCACCTCTGGTAACCAAAAATCTTATATGTCTTTCTGTGAGTTTTTTTGTTTGTTAGATTCTACATATAAGTGAGATCATGCAGTATTTGCCTTTCTCCGTTTTATTACACTTAGCATAATGCCCTCAAGATCCATCCACGTTGTCATGGATGGCAAGATTTCTTATTTTTTCCTGGATGAATAGTAATATACAGAGGTGGGCAAAAGTAAGCTTACAGTTGTCTGTATGGAAAATAATACAATAATTAAAAAAATAAAAAAATAAACTCTGTTTCATGTACTCACAACTGTAAACCTACATTTGCCCACCATATTTTTATCTAATAAATCTTTATTGTTCAGATTATTATAGATGTTCCTCTTTTTCCCCCCCATAGCTCCCCTCAACCTGGTTACAACTCCCTCATTCTTACCCCCCCCCACACACACACTGTCCTCATCCATAGGTCACGATTTTTGTCTAGTCTCTTCCCATATCCCCCACACCCCTTTCCCTGCAAGAATTGTCAGTCCACTCCCTTTCTATGCCCCTGATCCTATTATATTCACCAGTTTATCCTGTTCATCAGACTTTTTATTCACTTGATTTTTAGATTTACTTGTTGATAGATAAGTATTTGTTATCATTTTACTGTTCATAACTTTTGTCTTTAACTTTTTCTTACTCTTCCTCTTCTTAAAGAATACCCTCCAGCATTTCATATAATACTGGTTTGGTGGTGATGAACTCCTTTAGCTTTTTCTTATCTGTGAAGCTATTTATCTGACCTTCAATTCTAAATGATAGCTTTGCTGCATAGAGTAATCTTGGTTGTAGGTTCTTGCTATTCATCACTTTGAATATTTCTTGCCACTGTTGAGAAATCAGCTGACAGTCCTATGGGTACTTCCTTGTAGGTAACTAACTGTTTTTCTCTTGCTGCTTTTAATATTCTCTCTTTGTTTTTTGCCCTTGGCATTTTAATTGTGGTGTGTCTTGCTGTGGTACTTTTTGAATTCCTTTTGTTTGGGGTTCTCTGCACTTCCTGGACTTGTAAGTCTATTTCTTTCACCAGGTAGGGAAAGTTTTCTGTCATTATTTCTTCAAATAGGTTTTCAATATCTTGCTCTCTCTCTTCTTCTGACACCCTCATAATTCTGATGTTGATATGCCTGAAGTTATCCCAGAGGCTCCTTATGCTATCTTAATATTTTTGAATTATTTTTTTCATTTTTCTTTTACAGATGGATGTTTTTTGCTTCTTTGTATTTCAAATCTTTGACTTGATTCTTGCGATCCTCTAGTCTACTGTTGGATCTCTGTATATTATTCTTTATTTCAATAAGTGTATGCTTAATTTCTAGTTGGTCCTTTTCCATATCCTTGAGGGTGTCACTAAATTTATTGGTGATATAGAATATTCTTGAGTAATCTTATAACCATGGTTTTGAACTCCATATCCAGTAGTTTGCTTTCCTCCATTTCTTTCATTTGTGACATGTTTATTTGTCTGTGCATTTTGGCTGCTTCCCTGTATTGACAGCATGATTATGTACGCTAGGTGTCCTATAGGGCCTAGTGGCTCAGCCTCCCTAATTACCTGAGGTGGACACTCTTGGTGTACCTCTTTGTGGGCTGTGTGCAAAGTCTTGCTGTAATTAAGTTTTGAATTTTGTTGGTATCACTGGGAGAAATTTACCTCCAGGTCAATTGGCTGTGAGGATCAGTTGTGTCTATGATCAGAGAACTTCTGTGCTGGAGATACCCTTATGGGGCAAGACTTGCTTCAGTGGGGCTTTGGTACTCACTGAATATGCCTCCTGAGTGTGTCTCTTATGGATCTAAAGAGTTGTAGTCTGGATGGTCTCTCTCTGACCACTGCGTAACACTGGCTCTTGGATCTCCAAGGAGAGAGGCCACCCTGCAGGAGCTACATAGAGATCTTCAGATTCCTTCTCTTTGTTTGGATTTTGGAGGTTCCCAGATGAGACCCAGCTGTGAAGCAATGCAAGCTGCTGTGGAGTCTTGGGTCTTCTCTTGGAGGCTCTGGGGCTCTTTGACCCAGCTGCAGTTTGTTAGGTTTCAGATTGCAAAGGTCTAGGCCTTTCATATGCAACAGCCTCTGTGCACAGCATGGGTGGGGTTGTAAATGGGATGGGGCGGGGTATCAGGGAATCACCATGGTAGAGCAAACAGCAATTGCTGACTGTTAGCCCTGCCTGGAAGAGGTCCCGTGTCTCTGTGTCCTATGGCACCATGCTGGAACAATGATCACTGCAAGACCTCTGAGACAAAGCTGCCCTCGAATTTTGCCCAATGCCAGACAGTCCAGTTTCCTCCTGTAGGAGCCTGGGTCTCTAGAGTTTCACCAGGAACTGGAGTTCAGAGCAGTAGGGAGCTTGTATCTCCCTCCTGTTGAAAAAGACAACAGCATACCCAGTTGCCAGCCCTTTCCGTGCATGCATCTCCGCATCTCTGCACTTCACTTCTGCACCTTTGTGCCTCCCCTAAGTCTCAGTGTGCTTTTCTCTTTCCTTCTAGTTGTATAATTTTCACTTAGCCATCCTTCCTGTGGTTCTGAATGATTTTATCTTTTAGTTGTAGTTTTGAAGTAGTTATATGAGGCAAGTTCAGGTGTTTACCTATGCCACCATCCTGGTTTTCTATTTTCTTATGCAACTAGGTCAGACAGTCTAGTATAGTATAACTAAAAACTCTGGAGTTCAAAAGTTCCAATCATGAATAACACTTTTAAGTTCTTATGAACTCATACAAAGCATGCCTTAAAGGAGCCATTCTAGTGGAATGATAGAATGTTGATGGTAAACAGAATATGTCACCCAAATATGCCTCTTTGACATAAAATTATTTGCAGTTGAAGTCCATTAAGAAGCAGTACATATTGAAAACTCCTCCTTTTCTAATTAAAGGTAAAGAATCAATTCTCCTATTACTAGAGACAGATTCTAATAATCTCAGAGATGGCACCAGATAAATTTGTATAAACAATCTTTTGTTAAACCAACCCCTTTCTTTCTAGTTACTTTTTCACCATTAATTACTCTAGCCAAACCCCTTTGTCTTGTCAGTTCTTCACAAATTTATTGTTTCTTTGTCTGAAAGACATAAAACCTTTCCTGCTCTGATCATTTTGCGTCTCCATTCTCTTATGAAAGCTCCTGTGTACATACAGTAATTGTATGTTTTTCTCCTGTTAATCTGTCTTTGTCAGTTTAATTTTCATACCCAGCTAGGAACCCTGAAAGAGTTGAGGAAAACTCTTTCCTCCTATTCAATGTAATCATAGAATTTTGATTCCATTTTATGTATCTTATTACCATGTGTCTTAATTATGTCACCTGTTCCTCTGGTTTATCCCCTTTACCCTCAATTATGTTGTGAGTTTGTTGAGGACAAAGATACTGTCTTACTAATTTCATATCTTCCAGCACACACATTACATCTCATGATAGTCATTGGTGTTCAAATATTCTTTGAAATGAAAAGCATAGGAATGAAAAGAAACTATATAAATTAATATATAAAGGCCCACTTCTCCTAGGCTAAACTTCTGCTACTACTTGAAAGGGCTTAGTTACTGTATATTAATATGATAATGATGGCACTAAAATTAGGAATATTATCTTTGCTACCCTGATTATTTTCTAACTGTAGTGTTAATAAAACAAGACAACAGTTTAATTCTAGTTAAATCAGTGCTCTCATTTATAGATATACTAGAGGCCTGGTGCATGAAATTCATATGGGGGGTGTCCCTCAGCCCAGCCTGCGCTCTCTCCAATCTGGGACCTCTCGAAGGATGTCCAACTGCCCATTTAAACAGGCTTTCGGACATCCCTCTCACAACCCAGCACTGCTCGCTCCCAACAACTCGTCTGCCTGCCTGGAAGATTGTCCCTAACCACTTCTGCCTGCCAATCTGATCATGCCCTAATCACTTCCCTACCATCCTGATGAATGTCTAATTGCTCCCCTGCCAGTTTGGTTGCCCTCGACTGCCCTCCCCTGCTGGCCTGATTGCCCACAACTGCCCTTCTCTGCTGGCCATCTTGTGGTGGCCATTTTGTGTCCACATGGGGGTGGCCATCTTTGATCACATGGGGGTAGCCATCTTGTGTATTGGAGTGATGGTCAATTTGCATATTACTCTTTTATTAGATAGGATAAATACAGGCATACAGGCATTTTATTGTGCTTTGCTTTGTGTGCTTTACAGATATATATATATAACATATTTTATTGAGATACTTGCTTTCTTGTGGTGATCTGGAACTGAAGCTATAATATCTCAAATTAGGTCAACCTTAGTTATACAATTCCAGAAAACAGCATTCTTATAGACCAAGAATTTTTCGCAAAGCAATACTTTTGACTTTCTTGATGATATGGTCTCTAATGCACCTAATCTGATCTGCCATTATAGTGGGGAAAGAACCATAAATGAATGAGCATGGCATTGTTTCAGTAAAACTTTATTTACAAGAGTGGGCTGGAGTCTATATTTAGTCCGCAGGCTTAAAGTTATCTAACCTCTGTCACAGAATACAGTGTGGATATGAAATGTGGTAGCTGTGTATATTATTTATATAGACTAGATCAACTCAAAAAAATCATCTCTCTAAAAAAGAACTTAGAGACTATTTATTTCCTGCAAATTTTACAGATGAGAAAACTTAGATTCTTAGAGGTTAAGAGAGATATATGCTTAAAGTAATATAACTTATCAGTGTCAACACTAGATATGAAAACCAGGTATCCTGACTCCTAGGCCAATGCTCTTTGTATTACAGTATATCAGTCCATCAAGGATGAATAGTAAATTATTTCTCATATCCTTATAGTTTAAAATATACTTTATTGTATTCTATTCATCACATTTTGATGACAAATGTTGGAGACAAGCAGTAACTCACACCAAAGAGATATTACTATAAAACAGCAAAATATAATATGTATATAGAGTGAACCAAAAATGTTTACATACTTTGAATAGTTATTCATACCAACGTGTTAAATCTGAAAAGAAAGAAACATTGGAATCAGTAATTTTTCAAAGTGTGTATACATTTTTTGGGCACCCTATGTTCTTGGGAAAAATATCTCACCCTAATTCCAGGTCTTACAATATATTTGCCATAATTAAGACAGTATAGTATTGGTAGAAGGGTAGACACATAAATCAATAGAACAGAATAAAATTCCAGAGATAGGTCCACACAAGTATGCTCAATTAATTTTTGACAAAGGAGCAAAATCAGTTCAATGGAAGATGAATAGTCCTTTAAACAAATGGTACTGAAGCAACTGGACATCTTATAGGCGAGTGGTTGGCAAACTCATATAACAGAGTTGCAAATTGCAGCTCATGAGTTGCATGTGGCTCGCAAGTCGCAGTTTGCTGACCACTGTTATAGGCAAAAAATAAACTTCATACAATTTTCATACCATATACAAAAATTAAGTCCAAATAAATTCCAATTTAAATGTAAAACTATAAAACAATAATACCTTATTGATTAAAGTATTACATATGTGTCCTTATTAACCAACCCATTGCTCTCTCACCTCCCACTCATGCCCTTACCCCCCAGGTGTCTATGTCCATTTATTAGGCTTATATGCATGCATACAAGTCCTTTGGTTGATCTCTATAAACCTTTTAAATTAAAACATGGTAGGAAATCTTTGAGGATTACCACTAGGCAAAGAGTTCTTAGACTTGAAACAAAAAACATGATCCATAAAGGGAAAATAAAACTAATAAATTGGCCCATCAAAATTGAAAACTTTTGCTCTGTAAAAGATCTTGTTAAGAGGGATGACTGCAGAGTGGGAGAAAATATTTACAAACCACATATCTGACAAAGAGCTAGTATCTAGAATACACAAAGAACTTGCAAAACTCAACAGTTGAATAATGGGCAAGATACATGAAGAGACATTTCACCAAAGACCTACAGATGTCAAATAAACACACAAAAATATGTTTAATGTTAGCTATCAGAAAAATACAAATTTGAATTACAAATGAGATATAACTACACATCTATCAGGATAGCTAAATGAAAAAAAAATAGTGGTAATACCAAATGCTGGTGAGTATGTAGAGAAATTGAATATCAAGTACACTGCCAGCAGTAAGGTAAAATGGTACAGCAAAGCAGGAAAACACTTTGGCAGTTTCTACAAAACTGAACCTACAACTCACAATCTAGTAATTACATTCCTGGGCATTTATTCCAGAGAAATGAAGACTTACGTTCATACAAAACTTTTATATGAATGCTCATAACAGGTTTATTCATAACAGTAAAAAACTTGAAACAGACCAAGTGTCCTTCAAAGGCTGAGCAGTTAAACAAACTGTGGTACATACATACCATGAAATACCACTCAGCAATAAAAAGAATGGAGGGAGAAACCAAGATGGCAGCATAGGTGAACACCTAAACAGCTGCCTCGTGCAATTTCACAACTACAGCTAAAAGACAGAATGGACATCATTCAGTACCACAGGAAAACTGTCTGAGTGGAAATTCTACAAGTAGAAGGAAAGAGAGAGGCTCACAGAGACTCAGAGGAGCTGAACAAAGCTGAGATACAGAGACACGTGCATGGATAGGATGGGCAGCTGAAGGGGAAAACAGCCTTTCTCTGGTAACTCATTAACACCACTAGCCAGGCAGACCTTGGAACTGTCCTGTGACCCAAAAGCCACACCAGCCAGAGTCCTGCTGCCACAGCTGCTGACCCGTAGACCCTGGGACCTCCAATTCCAAGGCAGTGAGTGCAACCTCACCCTCCCGAGCCACATAGATGTGGTGGGGCACACACGAGTTGCAATTTATGGAGTGCCCTGGTCGCCCTGTCTGTGGTGTGCCCTCATCACCAGTTTACAGAGCACCCTGTTACCACCTTTGCTGCATGCACTAGTTGCCCCATCTGTTGCATGCCCTTGTTGCCCTCATCACCAGTTTAAGGAGTGCCCTAGTTGCTGCATTTGCAACATGCACTAGTCATCCTGTCTGTGGCATACCTTCATGGCTGGTTTACAGAGTACCCTAGTTGCTGCATTTGCTGTGCACACTAGTTGCCCCATCTGTGACATGCTCTCATCTCTGGTTTGTGGGGTGCCCTGGATGATGTGTTTGTTGTGTGCACTAGTCACCCCGTCTGCAGCATGCCCTCGTCGCCAGTTTCCAGAGTGCCCTAGTAACCACGTTACCTGCTCGCCCTAGTGGCCACATTTGCGGTGCACACCCATTGCTGATTTACAGAATGCCCTTATCTTTGGCATGTTTATGGCCATCCCAGGTCTGCGCATTTACAGCATGCTCTAGTCAGCGAGTTTACAGCCCACCCACATCAGTGCATTTACAGTCCACCCTCAGCAGCACGTTTCTTTTGGTCCATGCTGTAGGCAGTGCCTGGGAGCCACTGGGAATCTCCACAGGTGTGATTTTGTAACTCTGGGCACCACAGTCATGCCACTCCAGAGTGTAAGCCCCCTGAGCTACACAACCCCAACAAATAGGTCCTTGGTGCCACTGTGAGTCCCCACTGGGCACACATGATCTCAATTAAGGGTACAAAACAGCAAAAATAGGGACACTCCCCTCCACGGCTGCTGACATCTAGACACCAATTGTGCTGCCACTCTCGCAGATCTACATCAAGAGAACCCAAATAGCTCAAGTAGGAAACTACAATAGATTAACAAGCACAGAGAACTGAGAGAATACACCAGTGGCACTATCACCCCAAAAAAACCTGGGTAGAAAAGCAAATCGATCTACAATTAAAACATTACAGGAAAACAGGGGAGACAAAAAAGCAATCCCCACAAGAAAGAAAAAGAGGAATCACCACAAAAGGAGTTAACTGAAATTGAACCCAGCAGCTTATCAGAGAAAGAATTCAGAGTAATGGTTTTAAGGATATTCAAAAGGATGGATGACAAATACACACAACTCAATGAGAAATGTAAGCAGCTGAATGAGAATGTCACCAACATGAAATGAAACCAAGAGGAGATGAAGAATGACATAGATGCAATAAGGAACACAATGGAAGGCCTAAACAGTAGACTACAAGATGCTGAAGACCGCATCAGCAAATTGGAAAAAAAGGTAGGAAAAAACACACAAAGAGAGCAGCAACTGGAAAAAAAAACACTTAAAAAACAAGAAGAGAACCTAAGGGAGTTTTGGGATAACACAAAACAACATAACATTCACTTAATAAGGATTCTAGAAGGAGAAGAAGAGAAGCAAGGAATAAAAAACCTATTTGAAGAAATAATGATAGAAAACTTCCCTGATATTGGCAAGAAAAAAACTATGCAAGTCCAAGAAGTACACAAAGTCCGAAATAAGCTGAACCCCAAAAGACCAACACCAAGACACATCATAATTAAACTGGCGAACACTAACGACAAAGTAAGAATCTTAACGGCTGCCAAAGAGAGACAGTTACCTACAAGAGATCTCCTATAAGAATATCAACTGATTTATCAACAGAAACACACCAGGCCAGAAGAGAATGGAATTAAATATATAAAGTGATGCAAAACAAGGGTCTGAACCCAAGAAATCTATACCCAGCAAGGCTATCATTTAAAATTGAAGGTGGAATTAGGAGCTTCGCAGACAAAAAAAGTGCTAAGAGAGTTTATCACTACCAAGTCAACAAAGCAAGAAATGCTAAAGGGACTGCTGTAAAAAGAAGAAAGAGAAAGGCAAGAAAAAACACAAACACTAAGGAAAAATATGACAACAAACATGAACTTATCAATAATAATATTAAACGTAACTGGGTTAAATGCACCAATCAAAAAACATAGGATAGCTGAATGGTTAAGAAAACATGACCCATATTTTTGCTGTATACAAGAGACCCACCTCAGAGCAAAGGACTCACACAAATTGAGAGTGAAGGGATGAAAAAACATTTTTTAGGCAAATAGAAATGAGAAAAAAAGCTGCGGTGACCATGCATATATCTGATAAAATAGACCTCAAAGTAAAGGCCTTAACAAGAGATAAGGAAGGCCATTACATAATTCTAAAAGGAGCAATCTAACAATAAGATATAATTCTGGTAAACATATATGCACCCAATAAAGGAGCACCTAAATACATAAAAAAAAAAAAACTCCTGGAGGATAACAAGAAAGAAATTGCTAGCAATACAATCATAGTAGGGAACTTTAAAACCCCACTATCACCAAGGACACATCCTCTAGAAAAAAAATCATCAAAGAAACAGCAATTCTAAATAACTCACCAGATCAGATGGACCTAATGGATATCTTCAGAGCATATCACCCTATAGCCATGGAATATATGTTCTCTAGTGCACATGGGACATTTTCAAAAACAGATCAAATATTGGGTCACAAGCAAAGTTTCCCCAAATTCAAAAAAATTGAAATCATATCAAGCATTTTCTCAGACCACAATGGCATAAGATTAGAAATAAACTACAATAAAAACATTCCAAAAAATTCAAACACTTGGAAGTTCAATAGCATGTTACTAAACAATGATTGGATTATAAATGAGATCAAAGAATAAATGAAAATATTCTGGAGATTAATGACAATAAAAACACAACAATGCAAATGCTATGGGACACAATGAAAGCAGAGCTGAGAGGGAAGTTATAGCTCTACAGGCCTACCTCAGAAAACAGGAAAAAATGGTAATGAAGCACCTCATTCAACAACTCAAAGAATTAGAAAAAGAGCAACAAGACAAGCCCACTGTGAGCAGAAGGAAGGAAATAATAAAGATCAGAACAGAAATGAATGACATAAAGAAAAAAAAATAACAAAAACCAATACAAAAGATCATCAAAACCAAGAGCTGGTTCTTTGAAAATATAAACAAGATTGATGAACCTCTTTCCAGGCTCACCAAGAGGCAAAAAGAGAGGACCCAAATAAACAAAATCAGAAATGAGAGAGGGGAAATAACTAAAGAACCCACAGAAATACAAAGGATTGTTAAAAAAAATATATTATGAACAACTATATTCTAACAAATTACAAAACCTAGAGAAAATGGACACATTACTAGAAAAATACAACCTGCCAAAACTCACACAGGAAGATTCTAAAAATACGCTGATAACTATGGAAGAAATTGAAGCAGTCATCAAAAAGCTTCCAGGAAACAAAGCCCAGGTTCAGATGGCTTCACAGGGGAATTTTACCAAACATTCTTTGAAGAACTAAAACCCGTGCTCCTCAGACTATTCCAGAAAATTCAATAGGAAGGAACACTTCCAAACTCCTTCTATGAAGCCAGCATCTCCCTAATACCAAAATCCGATAGAGATAACACAATGAAAGTGAATTACAGACCAATATCCCTCATGAACATAGATGCCAAATCCTCAACAAAATTCTAGCAAATCAAATCCAGCAGTACATCAGAAAGATCATACATCATGACCAAGTAGGATTTATCCCAGGGATGCAAGGATGGTACAATATTCACAAATTGATAAATGTGATACATCACATAAACAAATTGAGAGATGAAAATCACATAGTAATATCAATTGATACAGAAAAAGCATTTGAAGAAATCCAACATACTTTCTTGATAAAAACACTCAGCAAGGTGGGAATAGAAGGATCATACCTCAACATAATAAAAGCCATATATGAAAAACCCACAACTAACATCATACTCAAAGGGCAAAAACTAAAACCTTTTCCCCTAAAAACAGAAACAAGACAGGGATTCCCACTCTCACCACTCCTATTCAACATAGAGCTGGAAGTACTAGCCATTGCTATCAGACAAGAAAAAGAAATAAAAGGCATACAAATAGAAAAAGAAGAAATAAAACTGTCCTTATTTTCAGATGACATGATACTGTACATAGAAAACCCTAAAGACTCCATCAAAAAAATTATGAGACATGATAAATGAATTCAGCAATGTAGCAGGATACAAAATTAACACCAAGAAATCTATGGCATTTCTATATACCAATAATGAACCTACAGAAAGAGACTAAAAAAGCAATCCCATTTACCATCTCACCAAAAAAATTAAGATACCTAGGAATAAACTTAACTAAGGAGGTAAAATATGTATTCACAGAAAACTACACAACACTGATAAAAGTGATAGAGGAATACATAAACAGATGGAATAACATACCATGTTCATGGATTGGTAGAATCAATATAATCAAAATATCCATTTTATCCAAAGCTATCTATAAATTCAATGCAATCCCCATTAAAATATCAAAGTCATACATCACAAACCTAGAACAAACTTTCCAAAAATTCATCTGGAATAAAAAAAGAACCCTAATAGCTGCAGCAATCCTGAGAAAGAAGAACAAAGTAGGTGATATCTCAATACCAGTTTTCAAGCTGTTTTACAAAGCCACTGTTCTCAAAACTGCCTGGTACTGGCACAAGAACAGACACATAGATCAATGGAATAGAATAGAGAACCCAGACATTGACCCAAACCACTATGCCAAATTAATATTTGACTAAGGAGGCATGAACATACAATGGAGTCAAGACAGTCTCTTCAACAAATGGTGTTGGGAAATTGGACAGATACAAGCTAAAAAATGAAATTAAAGCACCAACTTATTCTATACACAAAAATAAACTCAAACTGGATAAAGGACTTAAACATAAGACAGGAAAACATAAAAATACTAGAGGAATCCACAGGCAGCAAAATCTCCGACATATACTGAAGGAACTTGTTCACCGATAGAGCTCCTAGGGCAATGGGAACTAAAGAAAAATAAACAAATGGGACTACTTCAAAATAAAAACCTTTGCACAGCAAAGGACACCATCAACAAAACAACAAGAAAGCCCACTGCATTGGAGAACATATTTGCCAATGATATCAACCTTAAGAGTTTAATCTCCAACATTTACAGAGAACTCATACAACTTTACAAAAAGAAGATTAACCACCTAATCAAAAACTGGGAAACTGATCTAAATGGGCACTTCTCCAAAGATGACCAAAGGAAGGCCAAAAGAGATATGAAAACCTGTTCAAAGTCACTAATCATGAGAGAGATGCAAATCAAAACGACAATGCAGTGCATTCTCACACCCGTCAGAATAGCAATCATCAACAAATCAACAAACAACAAGTGTTAGCTAGGATGCTGAGAAAAAGGAACCCTCATGCACTGCTAGTGGGATTGCATACTGGTGCAGCCACTCTGGAGAACAGTATGCAGTTTCCTCAAAAAACTAAAAATGGAACTCCTATTTGACCCAGTGATCCCACTTCTAGGAATATATCCCAAGAGACTGCAAACTCCAATCAGAAAGGATATATGCACCCCTATGTTCATAGCTGCACAAATCACCATAACTAAGATTTGGAAACAGCCTAAGTGCCCATCAGCAGATGAATGGATTAAAAACCTGTGGTACATCTACACAATGGAATACTACACTGTGGTACAAAAATAAGGAGCTCCTACCATTTGCAACAACATGGATGGAGATGGAAAGCATTATGCTCAGTGAAATGTCAGGCAGAGAAAGATAAATATCACATGATCTCACTCATCTATGGAATATAATGAATGACATAGACTGATGTTCAAGATCAGATGCAGAGAATGAGAAACGTCGATGAAAACAACAAATATCAGGGAAGGTGGTTTTTGGTGGGAGTAAGGAGGAGAGATTAACAGAGGGACTTTCGTACATACACATGAGTATAATCATTGGACACAGACAATGGTGGGGAGGGGTAGGGCATGAGAGGGAGCAGGGGGTAACGGGAGAATAAGGACACATGTAAAAATTTTTTTTAAATTATTATAACAAAACATTAAATCCAACCCATACAGTGCTCACCATAACCTTAAGAGAAATAGTTTCATGTGGAATATATTTTTAAATGAAACTCCGAAGCATGAAAATCATTTGGGAAGGAAATAAAGAGAAGTTTCCTTCAAATGTCATGAGGATTGTAATTGAAACTCAATATATTTGGCCTCTTGAGCTAAGGTAAGTAATCTCTGTTTTTGCCTCCCTGAAAAAGTTGATATAAAGTTACAAAAGAAATTGACAGCCAATTTGAAATTGAATTGCCATGGCCTAGAGCAAAGAATATCCTTACATGATATTATTCTACAATGTCGTTTAATTTTTGATATTTCACAACAGCATATTGTACAATTATCCCAAACAAAATTACAAACTAATCATTTGAATGTTTAGCAGCAATTGAAAAAAGGACATGAAAGGATTTAATCCTTTCAGAAGGAATTAAGGCACTGGGAAGGCACTTGAGCATTCTATACAGGCCCCTCTTTCCTCTTTTGCCAAGAGGGACTCTCTTCTCACAACCCAAGGGCCCTCAGCTGTAGTCTGAGCTCTCTATTCATGCTGAGGTTGAAGCCTCGAGGTGGCTGGTATAATGGATCTGTCTCTCGCCAAATGGTGTGAGCTGGGCCCTCCCTGGAGAAGGAACCTGAATTCCCTGAGATATGTGATCAGTTCTGGGGACACCCCCCGCGCCCCCGCCAGCAGGCGAGAGGATCCCAAGGCAGGTGCTGGGCGTGGAGGCCATGGGGGCATAGGCTACCAAGGAGACAGAACTGAACCTCACAACACCCTGCTTGGCCCTGGAGGATGACTGGGTAGCCAGAGACAGGTAAGATTCCTCAGGGAAGGAACAACCTAAGACAGGCACAGTTGGAGAGGGGCCATCAGGAGAGAACTTGGTGGTCAACAGAGATGGGGCACAGATCCTACCATCCCCCCCAAGGGTCTGAACCTTCACCCCCTCGGAGGGAGGTCTCTTGCCCTCATGGCTATTTCGCTTCCCATGCCCCACACAGATCGGTACCCAGGTAACAGGCAGAAACTTGCAGACAGAAACTTCCCTATATCTAAATTCAGCCTAGCACTAGGAATGCTCAGTGCCTACTTAAGAATGATAATAAACATTTCCACTACTATTTACAGGGTAATCTGAAACTGTTGGTAGAGTATTAAATTTGACAGTAAAAGAGTAATCAAGCTTTTAGATTAATTTAAATTGGTGAATTGAAATAAGTGATTACCCAAGAAAATTTAATTGTACTGGACAAAAAGCTGTTTCTAAAGTATTAACTAAAATTTCTAATGGTAGTTCATCTCATGGTAAAATTGCTTAACATGCAATGAACATAAAGCAGGCATATTTGTGTGCAAAAAATTAAAATTTGAAGTTATCAAGATTGCATTAGAAATTTTACAAAAGTTTCCATTAATCAAAAAAAAAGGGGGGGGATAGTAGGATACTATCATGTAAGGAAAAATATCCAGTAGCTAAATTACATCAAAAAATTTTTACTTTAGAAAATTAATTTTCATTTGTAATACTAACAGTAAGACACCCATGAAAAACACACATGGTGTGAAAATAAGCCAAAGGAAAATCGTTTGGGCCAAAATAAAAAGAACCCCAAGTCAATTTTATACAAAAGATTCCTCTATTAACTTTTGGTTGAGAATATGTTTTATACTTTCAGAAAACAACTCCTGCAACAGAATGGAACTGACAGGTCTACTCCAACCAGGAAGACAAGAAGAGAAACAGTCCAAAGATGGAAGAGGCTGACGATGCCTTCCCATGCTACCAGTCAGCAGCTGTGCATCTCTAAAGGTTGCCTAGGACCAAACTAGAGAGGGTCGGACCTGCATTGCCACCATTTTTCCACTATCCATATACCAATGCTGACGTGTACACATAAGGAACTGGTTGACATTGAAACTGGGACTCATAACTATTGGACATTGAAATTGGGACTCAAACATTTTTGTTCTTATAAGTTTATTTCTAGCCTAGAGAGGCAATATGGTTTTAAAGAAAAGAATCAGAGGGGAGAGAGAAACAGGTACAGAGGCAAATAAATAATGAACAGACTGTCATACTACAGCGGGAAGGCAGGGGATGTTTGTGGGTGGGGGGGACTCTAAGAGATCAACCGAAGGACTCGTGTGCATGTATATAAGCATAGCCAATGGATACAAGACACTGGTGGGGGGTGGTGGTAGTTTAGGGCATGTACTGGGGGATATATTTACAAAATATTAGCAAACTGGATCCAGCAGTACATTAAAAAGTTTCTACACAATGAGCAAGTGGGATTTATTCTGGGCATGTGAGATTGGTATAATATTTGATAATCAATAAATGTGATACATCACATAAACAAAATAAAGGATAAAAGCCACATGATCATATCAATAGATGCAGAAAAATTGATGAAATCCAATGAGCATTTATGATAAAAACTCTCTGAATGTAGAAATAGAGGGATCAGACCTTAACATAATAAATGTCATATGTGACAAACCTAGGACCAACATTATACTCCATGGGCGAAGATTAAAAGAGTTTCCTTTAAGGAAACCAAGATGGCAGCATAGTAAACTCTTAAACTGCTGCTTTGCACAACAATATCAAAACTACAACTAAAAGACAAAATGAACACCATCCAGAACCACCAGAAAGCTGGCTGAGTAGAAATTTTACAACTAGAAGAAAAAGGAAAGCACATTAAGACTCAGAGGAGATGCAAAAGGCTGAAGTACGGAGATGTGCATGTGCGGAGAGGACAGGCAGCTGAGTGCACAGGTGTCTGAGTGCGTGGCTGGTTTCCTCAAGTGGGAGGGAGATCGAAGCTCCTGACTGCACTGAACTCCAGTCCTGGGCAAGACTCTGTGAACCCAGACCCATTTGGGGAGAATCTGGACTGTCAAGAAAAGAGAAAGCACACTGAGACTCAGGGGAGCTGCAGAAGGCAGAGGTCTGGAGGTATGCTCATGCAGAGAGGACTGACTGCTGATTGAAAGGGCAGCTGAGTACGTGGCTGGATTTCTAAATCTGGAGGGAGATGGAAGCTCCCAAGTGCACTGAACTTCAGTTCCAGGCAAGTTTCTTGGAACTCAGACTCATTCAGGGATAAACTGGACTGTCTGGAAGTGGGCAGAACTCTAGGGTGGTTTTCTCTCAGAGGTGCTTGCAGTGATTACAGAGGGACACTGAGACTCAGGGGCCTCATAGGGCAGGGCTGACAGAAAGCCAGGCTGTCTGCTCCACCCTGAAACTCCGCCCCATCCAAGCTGAGCAAAGAGTCTTTTGCAATTTTGCAAATCTTGTCTCATAAGACTGACTCCAGCACAGAAGTTTTCTCAGTGTAGACACAGCTGATCCTCACAGCCAATTTGCCTGGAGGTCAATTCCTCCCAGTGATACCAAAAACAATCAAGATTTAACTACAACAAGGCTGTGCACACAGTCCACAAAGCAGAACACCAAAAGTGTCCACCTCAGGTAACTGGGGGAGGATGAGCTACTGGGCCATTTAGGACACCTACCACACAAAGCTACTCTACCAATTCAGGAAGCAGAAAAAATGTGGAGACAAAGAAACAGATCACAAATGAAAGAAATGGAGGAAAACAAACAATTGGATATAGAGTTTAAAACCACGGTTAGCTGAGACCGGTTTGGCTCAGTGGATAGAGCGTTGGCCTGCAGACTGAAAGGTCCTAGGTTCGATTCTGGTCGGGGGCATGTACCTTGGTTGCGGGCACATCTCCAGTAGGGGGGCGTGCAGGAGGTGGCTGATGTCTCTCTCTCATCGATGTTTCTGACTTTCTATCCCTTTCCCTTCCTCTCTGTAAAAAATCAATAAAATATATTTAAAACCACGGTTATAAGGTTTTCAAGAATTTTCTAGAAGAGGCTCATAAATTTAGTGAGATCCACGAGGATATGAAAAAGTACCAACTAGAAATTAAACATACACTGACTGAAATAAAAAAATATTATACAGAGACCTAACACCAGACTAGAGGAATGCAAGAATCAAGTCAAAAATTTGAAATACAAAGAAGCATAAAACACTCAACCAGAAAAGCAAAAATAAAAAAAGAATCCAAAAATGTGAAGATAGTGGAAGGACCCTTTGGGACAATCTCAATAATACTAACATCAGAATTATGGAGGTGCCAGAAAAGAGAGGGAGCAAGATACTGAAAACTGACTTGAAGAAATAATGACTGAAAACTTCCCCCACCCGGTGAAAGAAATGGACTTACAAGTCCAGCAAGTGCACAGAACTCCAAACAAAAGGAATCCAAAGAGGACCACACCAAGACACATCACAATTAAAATGCCAAGAGCAAAAGACAAGGAGAGAATATTAAAAACAGCAAGAGAAAAACAGTTAATTACCTACAAGGGAGCACCCATATGATTGTCAGCTGATTTCTCAACAGAAACTATGCAGGCCAGAAGGTAGTGGCAAGAAAAATTCAACTTGATGAATAGCAAGGACCTACAAACAAGATTACTCTACCTAGCAAAGCTATCATTCAGAATTGAAGAGCAGATAAAGAGCTTCACAGATAAGAAGAAGCTAAAAGTGTTCATCAACACTAAACCACATATGCATTTGACAGGTACTCTGCTGAATAATTGATGAGAGGTGTCTACAGGTCTCAAGGGTTCTATTTCTGTCCTATGAACTCTAGCTGCATTGATCTTCAAAGATTCTGAGTTCCATATCTTCAATAGAGAAAGTCCACTGGCCTTGGCCTCAATACTTTTTTCTTATGCCATGGCCTGGAAAAATATCTTAAAGTTAGGTTAATCATAAGAATCATCTCATTTCTTTCTCATATCTACAAATTAGTATCTTTCACTAGTAGCCTGGTGCACAAAATTTGTGCACATTAAAAGGGGATTAATTAGAGGAAATATTTTGATATTTCTATTTGCCTTTATAATAGAAGTGTGAGAAATGAAAGAAAATTAGTAAAATGTGTATGAAAATCTTCCTTCTGTCAAAGTCTGGGGTGCACCATGAGACCCAGAGTCAAGTCCCCACCTACTCACATGTGCTTCAAAATCGTGTGAGACCCAGACTCGGCTGCCCCTCCCCCTCATTGGGCTAGATCCAGACCCCACCGGTCCTACCCTTGTCAAGCCCCGCTGGGCAGGGGGTGCAGTGTCAGGTCCCCTGGCCCAATGCTGGGGCATGGGGTGTGCCTTGAGGTTCCCCGTCAAGCTCTGCTTGCTGGCTGGCATGGCCTCAGGTCCCCGAGCCTGGTGCCAGGGCGAGGGTTGTGGCTTGAGATCCCCCATCAAGCCCTGCTGAGTGGGAGGCATAGCCTGAGGTCCCCTGGCCTGTTGCTGGGGTGGGGGGCATGGACTGATGTCCCCTGTTTTGATACCAGGGTGGGGGCATTGTCTTAGGTCCTCCGGCCTGGTGCTGGGGTGGGAGATGCGGTCTGAGGTCCCCCATCAAGCCCCGCAGGGCAGGGGGCTTGGCCTGAGGTCCCTTCTCAAGTCCTGCCATATGGGGGTATGGCCTGAGTTCCCCTATCAAACTCCATGGGATGGGAGGGGCACAGCCTCAGGTCCCTGCTGATTGCTCTGTAAGGCTTATTACAGGAACTCAGCCTCCATTGTGGTTGCAGCCATTTCGTGTTATGGAAACACTGTCTCTGCTATGTGTGCCACCATATTTGTGGTGGAGTGATGGTCAATTTGTATATTCCCTCTTTATTATATAGGACTAGAGGCCTGGTGCACCCAATTCGTGCATGGAGGGGGGTTTCCCTCAGCCCAGCCTGCACCCTCTCCAATTGGATCACTGTGAGATCAGGCCTAAACCGTCAGTTGGACTTCCCTCTCACAATCTGGGACTGCTGGCTCCTAACTGTCTCTGCCTGCCAGCCTGATCACCTCTAACTGCCCTCACCTGCTAACTGCCTCCTCTGCTGGCCTGATCTTGCCCCCAAGGGACCTCCCCTGCTGGCCTGATCTTGCCCCCAACTGCCCTCCCCTCCCAGCCTGGTTGCCACCAACTTCCCTCCCCTGCTGGCCTGACCTTGTCCCCCAGCAGCCCTCTCCTGCTGGCCAATTTGGTTCTGAGTGATTGGTTTCTATGCAAACGTCAAAAGCTCTACTTCCTAAGCAGCCATTGGTTCTTCACAGCACCCACTTTTGGTTCGGATTGGTCAGTTTCTATGCCATTCAGTGTTAAAGCTCTGCTTCCTAGGCAGCCATTGGCTCCCCACAGCACTCAGATTTGGTTCTGATTAGTCGGTTCCTATGCCAGTCAGCATCAAAAGCTCTGCCTCCTAGATAGCCATTGGTTATTCACAGCACCTATATTTGGTTCTGAATGGTCAGTTCCTATGCCAGTAAGTGTCAAAAACTCTACTTCCTAGACAGCCATTGGTTCTTCAGAGCACCCACATTTGGTTCTGATTGGTTGGTTTCTTTGCCAGTCAGCTTCTCTGGGCCTATCTCTGGGCCCTATCAGAGAGGCAGGGCTGAACAGCAGTTCCTATGGAGGCTGGGAAAGAAAGAAAAGCCCTGTTGCTGGTGAAGCTCAGAAAGAAAGAGGGAGAGAAAGGGAGAGGCAAGTACTGATCAACAGCTGCCACTAAGTCTGCAGATCAGACCCTGCCCCTCTCTCTGAGTCTCAGCCCCCTGGACATTCAGTGCTGGGTCGCCAGGCTGCAACCCAGTGCTGACTGAAGGCCTTCTGGGTTGGTCAGTCTTCGGTCATGATCAGTCGTTACAACCCTGATCTTTTATATATTAAGATTGCCTGATGGCCAGTGTCTGAAAACAATAGTCTTATGTAATTAACTTTTAAAATTTTCTACATGTATAATATTATTCACCATTCCAAATATACAAAAAATTGAAATCATTGTACAGTACAACAGTATACTTACCCTCTAAACTCTACAATTACCAGTTTACAATATTTGCTTTAACTTACAACTGTCTATTTACTCATCACTTTATCCATCCATCAAACTGCCTTAATTTTTACGCATTTCAAAATAAATTTGGGAATATAAATATAAACACTTTAACATGCATATCATTATTTAGAGATTAATAAACTGTGTAATGCTAACTTCTATAAAGGTATACTTATCACCATAGGCTGTTTTTTCTTAACTTTTCCAGTTGATCTCCCATCCCTTCTCTCCAAAGGAAACTATTTTTAGACTTTTTTTTTTTGCCATAGATAAGTTGTTTTTTTCTAAAATAACACTATCAAATAGAAATATAATGTGAGTAAAAAATGGATCACCTGTGTAATTTAAAATTTTCTACTAACTATGGTACAAAAAGTAAAAGAAACACCAATGACTAACTTAGATAATATAATTTATTTAATCTAATATATACAAAATATTATCAATTCAACATGTAATCAATATAAAAATTATGAATGAGATACTAATATTCTTTTTTTCATATGTCTTTGAAATTTAGTGTGCAATTTATAGTTATAGTACATCCCAATTGCACTAATCAGATATCAAACTAGAGGCCTGATGCATGAAATTTGTGCACTTGCAGTGGTCCCTCAGCCTGGCCTGTGCCCTCTAGCAGTCCAAGAGCCCTGGGAGGATGTCTGACTGATGGCTTAGTGGGCCTAAGTTGTTAGTTGGACATCCTTAGCATTGCCACGGAGGTGGGAGAGGCTCCCATCACTGCCGCTGTGCTCGCCAGCCATGAATCTGGCTTCTGGCTGACCAGTGCTCTCCCTATGGGAGCACAGTGACCGCCAGGGGCAAGCTCCTGTATTGAGTGTCTGCCCCTGGTGGTCAACAGCATCATAGTGACCAATCATTACACCATTCGGTCATTTGCATATTAGGCTTTTATTATGTAGGATATACTGCAGATGAGGCCCTCTAGACATGCTAAAAACTCACTGTTAACTCATTCTGGAATTTCCTCCACTTAAAATCATATTTCCCCCACTGTGGGGGCATGTGCTTCACCTTGAGAACCACTGGGATTCACACTTTTTCTCTCTGAGCTTCATTGAATACATACGCATATACCATGGGAATTGTAATCTCTTCTCTACTTACCTCACTGGGTTGTCATGAGGAGTAAACCTAGAAATGTTTCATGAAGTAAGTGATGTCTAAACAAGAAGGGATTGCTATTTTTAAGCCCACGGGTACCCTCACAGGTAGCAGATGCTGATTAGGGGAGGAGGGCATAATTGTTTCCTGGGACTGTAGCTATGGAAGCTTTGCAGAGGGTTCTGCAGGCCTCGGAGGGGCGGACTCTGGCCAGCAGCCCTATAGTAGTGGTTATCCCTAGAGGTTCTGGTGGGGATCAGGGAGTTAAGGGGCACTGGGGGGACGGTGAAGCAGAAGGGGGAGTAACTGTCAAACCTTCCCACTTGGCGCCATTCTTTAAATTGTACTTGGCTGTTTTGCAGCTGTACCTGCTCATGGCAGGGCTCCAATCTCCTGGAGCTGGGTGGGGGCCAGGGCAGAGACAGGTGGGTGAGGTTAAGTTTGCTTCCACCGTGGAGACAGTGTTGCTGCTGTGGGGCAGGGGATTGGGAAAGGTCTGATCCTGGGGGGGCTGCTCAGGCCTGCCTCCACATAGGTCTGGAGTTGTAGGGAGGAGAGGTGTGCCCAGCCTCAGTGGAGGGGGCCCACCAGCGGTGGGCTGTGGGCCCCGAGTGCCTTGGGGGTGCTGACAGGTGGTCACCCTCGTGCTATTGCTGTGGGTGCTCCTGGTAGGGTGGTGCGGAAAGAGATTGGGAGTTAAAGGTGCAGGCTTCAGTTACTCCTGAGGCTGGGTCTTCTCTTACCTGAGGTGTAGGGGCTGAGGTAGGGTGTCCATCCATCCCCCTGGTGGTGCAGGGGCTGGGGTTGGGTGTCCGTCCATGAAGAGGGATTGGAAGAGCTCCCGGTGGCTGCTTTCTCTTCCTTCTTTTCATTTGGGGCTCCTGTCAGGGGCTCTTCTCAGACCCCCAGGAACTTGGTTCTAGCCACCCGCCCCTTGATGCATTCATATCAATATGCAAATTGGTTGTTACGGGGACACTGTAACTGCAATTAGCATATTACCTCTTTATATGTATAGATGTTCAGTAGTCACATGTACTTAGTAATTACCATATTGAACAGCACGGTTCTAGAAATTAATATAAATGTGATCATAAAATTTTTACTCAGTGTGATGTTTTAAGAATTTTAATATTTGTTCATGCATTATTTTAATTAAAACAAAAATTAAATTAAAACTAACAAATTGGAAATAAAATGCTAAAATAGAATAATATAGAAGATAAGAGGAAAGAAATTGCATTTAAAAAATTTCACTTTTCAGTCCTTATATTATGAAAGTGGAAACTAGATATGCTAATGAACTTTATCTTTAACTATCATAAAGTATCTTAATGATTAAGATTAATCACTAGAACAATAGAATACCTAACTTCCAAATAAGTAGAAATAATAAAATATAATTAAAATATTAAGCAGCTGAATGAAATATAGAAATAAACGAACTTAAATCAAGAGATATAAAAAATAAGATGATAGTAATAAGTCCAAATATTGGTAATCCCAGGAAATATAAATGAGTTGAACACACCAATTAAAATATACAGATTTCAAAGATAATAAGAAAGCTAAATCCAACAAGAATTATATAGGGTGTGCCAAAAATATGTATATACACATTTTGAAGAGTTATAAAGACAGTTTTTATTTTAAATATATTTTATTAATTTTTTGCAGAGATGAAGGGAGAGAGATAGAGAGTTAGAAACATCGATCAGCCTCCTCCTGCACACCCACTTCTGGGGATGTGCCTGCAACCAAGGTACTTTATGCCCTTGACTGGAATCGAACCTGGGACCTTTCAGTCGGCAGGCTGATGTTCTATACACTGAACCAAACCGGTTTTGGCAATATAAAGACAGTTTTTATTAAAATACATTTCATTTTCAAATTAAGCTATCAGCTGTTAAAGTGTGTATACACTTTTGGGACACTCTATATTTATAATATACATGCCTAAAATAAGAACATACATACGTTAGGTAAAAGGATGGAAGAAGATATTCCTGGTAAATATTAACCAAAAGAAAGCTGGTGTAGCTCTATTAATATCAGATAAAATATTCATCCAAGAAAGTAAATAAAGTAACTGTAATATATTTATATGATAGAATACAACAGTGACAATTAATAATAAATATCACATACCTAATAATCATTATAAATTGCAGAAGGATATGTACATTATGATATATTATATTAAGTTAAAAGCATTTATTGCAAAACAATATTATATATAATTATGGATTCATATATATTTAGGACAACAAATTAAATCATACATTATAATAATGAGGTGCAAGTTGAGAATAGTGGTGTCAAATAAATACTGGCTCATCAAATATCATCAATACAACTTATTGAGTTTATTTGCTTTTCATGGTAAGGGAGAATACCACATCCCAAAAGCTTTGGTAGTATCTCAGAGAGATAAAGGCAAGGTCAGAATTTTTTGAGAATTGGAAGTTTGGTAGAAAGTGGGTCTTATAATGTGGAGACTTGATTAAGGTTTGGGTAAGGATCATGATTGTTGGAAATAGCAATGGGAGGATTTTGAGGAGAGGTATTTAAGGAATCTAAGGATGCAAACTGTCTTCTGACTTCCATTGAAAATTTGATGAATCTTTTGGGATATTTCTGTAATGAACAATCAAGCCATTTGCTGGCAGAATAGTCATATTAATATAGAGAATAAGGTATATGTAGGGGAAGATAGGTAATTTCAATCCTCACTGTGCAAACTGAAAGCAGTAGTAGATCCATGGTTTTGTTTCTCAGTAGTTAACACCAGGACAGAAGAATATGAGCCAGGAGAAGTACACAGGGACATCCACTCTGTCAAAAATATTTTATTTCTTTATAAAAATCTGAAGCTAATATATAGAAAAATACTAAGATTTGCCAAAGCTTGGTGATAGTTTTCAGGTAAAATGCTTTATCTTTTTAAATATTTCTTTGTACTTTTCTTTAGGCTTAAAATCCTATCTAATAAAGAGAGAATATGCTAATTGACCCTCATGCTGTTGCAAAGCTGGCAATGCTCGCAGCCAATAAGGAGGGAATATGTTAATTGACTGGTCCACCCTCAAAGATGGTGGCAGCCACAACCACCAGATGGCAGCACCCAGTCCCCTAAGCCAAACTGGGGTGGCAGGCTCTGCACACCTGCCTCTGAGTCCCCCACTCCCTTCAGCCCCCCAACCTGTTAGGGCCAGCCTGAGCTTTAAGTAAGCATCAGATGTCAGCTGCCCAGCCTACCAAGGCCACCTGAGGCTCAAGTAAGTAGGGCTGGCTGAGGCTTGCACTGCCAGCAGTGGCAGCAGCAGAGGTGTGATGGGGCATCACCATCCCCTGATCACTGGGTTACCTTCCACCCCTGAGGGCTCCTTGACTGTGAGAGGGGATAGGCCCTGCTTAGGGGACCTCCCCCTCCAGTGCATGAGTTTTTATGCACTGGGCCTCTAGCATTTAATAATTTTTAAAAAAGTAGTGTAGTTGCTTTATAAAGAATGACCAATTCTTCCTCTCTCCCTCTCTCTCTCTCTCTCTCTCTCTCTCTCTCTCTCTCTCTGAGATGTCATGTAGATATCTGTTTTTGTGATTCAAAAGATAGTACAGTTACATTATAGTTGAGGTAGTTGACATTTCAATGTATTTCATTCATAGATTCCAGGCTATCTAGCACTTCTTGGTAAACTTCATAGGACTTGGTTACTTCCCATGTCTTGTCAATTCAAATTCTATAAACCTTCTCTCAGTTTGTATTTCAATTTTTGTAGACTTTTTTCCTTTGAGAGGGCCATCTTTTATTTATTTTTAAAGAATTTCTTTTCCTAGTGTTCTGTGCATGGAGATGCATATTTGCACCTCCACACATACACAGAGATCATGTATATATATATATTTATACACACAGTAGCATATAGATTCTGGAGTCAGTTGGCTATGGGTTAGAATGCCAATTCTGTATTACTTATTAGCTGTGTAACTTGGGGTAAGTTACTTAACTTTTCTAAGTCTCAATTATCTTATAGGTAAGATGAGGATAATAACAATACCCATTTTGTAGGATTTTGTAAAGTTTAAATAAGGATGCATGAAGAATATTAAGCATAAAGCTTAATACATAATGTCTTCAAAATATGTTAGTGGTTGTTATGATCTTTGCTAGATATGGTCATCAGTCTCTGCTTGAACTCTTTAGCAATATTTTACTCTACTATAAATCCTGATCTATTTGGAAGAACCTCTTACTGGAAACACAATGAGCTATCATTCTTTGTCTATAAACTCTACTCCCTTTCATTTCTATTTGTTCATCCTAGTTCTGTCCACACAAATTAAGTCTTGACTACTTCAATGTGGGAATTATTTGAAGTTTTATAATCAATATCTATTTTTTTTGAACATTCTCTACCCACATTCTCTATTCAGAACTCTGGAGTATAATGTTAGCAACAGATTTCAAGATAACTTACAAATATATTAGATTGTTAAACAAGTATTGGATATTCTGATAGTTCAAAATGTTAAATTTTAAAAGATATGATCTATATGTGTAATTAGCATGTCTCCTATCTAATGAATTTTACCATTTAAGGTTTGGGGTAAAGCAGTCATATTTCTTTTCTTTATCTTTGGATCCAAGTTCCTGCTCTTGCCAAATTTTCCATTGTCGCTCTATGTTTTGCCTTCTGTGTGTGTTGTTCATTTTCTGCACTATGCCACCATGAAAGACACTATCACAGTTTCTTTAGTTACCAAAGTACTGATATCACCAGGCAACATGGGGTGCAGACTTTAATGGAAATTTAGGGACATGGAGGAGGGTTATATATATATATATTTTTTTGTTTTGCTTTAGAAATATTAATCTTTTATATAAATTAAAAACAATGAATAAAGTCATAGTAATGCTTATTTCACAAATCCTGATAATTTCACTCATTGTTTATATCAAATTTCCAGCTGGTTTCATCCTCTGATCTGTGGAACTTTTCTGATATTTCTTGTCATGCTAGGCTGCTGGCAACGAATTTTCTCAGGTTTTATTTGTCTGTAAGTCTTTATGTAACCTTCATTTTTATTTTACACAAAGAAGTCCAAAAGCAGCATGGTTCCAGGGATGATTAAACCAGTAATTCAATAGCAGCATCCAGCATCCAGTTTCTTTCTATCTTTAGGCTCTTCTATCCCGGAAATATTGGTTCTTATCTTGCACTTTCATAATCATAGCATAACTGGATCAGCCCAAAGAATCTCATGCTTATCAATCTGAACATCTGAAAGAGAATGTCCTTTGTTCCTTTTCTAGAACACCAGGAGAAGATTTTTTTTCCCATTACACTTTGGCTTAGATTAATGTGCAAGGCTACCATGATAAAAGTGCAGTTGTGAAAGTGTTTAAATTAGCTGTTGGTAGTCAATCATCAGGATAAGCCAAGAGCTATCCTCATTTTTAATATTTCAACATGGTAATAACTAGCTTTTATACAATTGGTTGGTTTATTTTTTTTATCTTGTAGAATGAAGATTTCTGAGAGGAAATTGATTGTAAGACATTTTTTCCCCCTTCAGTCATGTAAGAAAGAAAATTCTATAGATCAATGACTTATTAAGCTCCTCCCACATTTTGAGGGTGTGTAGGGAGTTTTTTTGGCATGTTTTCTTTCAGAAGACCACAGGCAAGCAAGTATAAAACATCACCTCCAAGTACATCCTTTGATTTTACAATCAAAATCTTTCCTATCAAAAACATACTTGCAAAAAATGGAAATGAATGCAATTTCAATACCTTGAAGGAGAGTCAACCTGGTTATCCAAATCTTTAATGTACTTCACTGGCTTATTCAGGTAGTGAGTCTTAATTAAGTCACACAAAGGAGGGTCACTTTTGTCAGTGGCCAGTTTGTACAAATCCAGTAGTGGCTGATTCACACTTTTTTTCCAAGAGTAATGTATACTCTATTGCATTGAACCATTTTCCCAGTTGTCACCTTTTGGTTTCTTAATATCCTGAAGGAAGATTTGGCCACATCTTTGGTTCTGCAGCTTCATCAGTTTCTCAGCACATTCTTTTTCCTCTTGAGATTGGTGAAAAAAATATGTGGCAAAGTTCTTCAAAGCCACATCATCATGGTCAAAGTAGTAAGATACCAACAGGTAGATTGGGAAGCATAAAGCTCCAGGTGGATCTGGTGGTTGATGATGGCCTCTGAGAGCCTAGTGGTAGTTCTGGTGCACCTCTTCTAAATTGAAGCCGACTTGTGTATTCAGTATACTAGGGCTGCCTCTCCTTTATTATTAATGCATTCACAGATTTTCCAATTCTTGTTTCAGATGACTCATCATTTTCTGCTTTGCTTTCCAGAGGTACCACATTAGACTGCACTGCATACTGTATCCAGTTCAGACATTTGCTTCCATAATTACAGTAAACAGCTGTTCCATTTTGGTCTTGGCCTCTAAGGATCTTGCCTGTGGCTTATCTCCCACTTCTCTCTCACTGACCCTGTGTGGCCACAGCTCTCCTTGCTATTGCTCAAGACCACCAAGAACATTCTACACCTGAGGGCCTTTGCACTTGCCCTTTCCTCCAGATAGCCACCAGGTTCCCACTCCCTGCTCAAATGCTGCCTTTTTAGCCATCGGAGGGTTATATTTTAAGGCATCATAGCAAAAGTCTTAAAACTGAACATCAACCATTGGTGTTTTTCAAAGTTCTTCTGAAGAACTGGTTATCTTTTTTTTGCTTCCAGCCTCTTGCCATGCCCCCTGCCTATTTTTATTATTTTTATTAAATATGTTTTTTATTGATTTCAGAGAGAGGAAGGGAGAGGTAGAGATAGAAACATCAATCAGCTGACTCCTGCACACCCCCTACTGGGGATCAAGCTGGAAACCTGAATGAGAATCGAACAGTGACCTGATACTTCATGGGCTGAAACTCAACCATTGAGCATTATCAACTGGGCTTTCTATTCTTAACCTCTCATCTCTAGTTCATGTGTGACAACCCTTAAAATATATGTTCATTTTTTATGTTATAGTTATTTATCTTTTTCTTGCTTCTAGCCCAAACCAGCTATACTTTGAGGTTTGGTGGTCTTTCTTTAAAAAAAAAAAATATATATATATATATATAAATAAATTTTTTTTATATATATATATTTCATTGATTTTTTTACAGAGAGGAAGGGAGAGGGATAGAGATTTAGAAACATCGATGAGAGAGAGACAGTGATCAGCTGCCTCTTGCACGCCCCCTATTGGGGATGTGCCCGCAACCAAGGTACATGCCCTTGACTGGAATTGAACCTGGGACCTTTCAGTCCACAGACTGATGCTCTATCCACTGAGCCAAACCGGTTTCGGCTGGTTATCTTTCTCCAATTAAAACAGTCTATTAGAGTGTTGTGTCAGATAGGATTTTTCCTAGGAGAAATTCTTCCCCCAGATAGATCTTATACTAACACTTTCTATCTCCATGCTACACAGACCTTACATAAGAAAATATACCTATGTCCATAATTAAATGAACCACATCCAGCATGGCCAGGGGGTAAACCTGAGGAGGGGTGGTGAAAGATTAAAGAAGACAGACAAGAGAATACAGTTGGGTCTAAGTTGATCACTGTGCCTGGTTGAGGAAACAGTAACACAGCCTGTAAGCCAAAGCTTTATTTTATAGTCAGATCACACAAAGCAAAACAAGGGCAAGATGTTTACAATGTTCTTGAGAATTTCAAATCTGCTTCTTTCCTGTTGGTGCCATTCTCTGAACTCTATCAAGCCTTGTTTTGGTAGTACTTGCTGAACCCCTACAGCCCACATCCCTATAGTCCAACCCTAGGACTGCAGGGTCGGACTATAAAGTCAAGCTTACAACCATAGCATTTTGGCTATAATTGTTCTGGGAGGGCTTTGCACTCCAAACTGGGACTTGTATGTGGCTTTGCCACAAGTCAGTCTGAGGCTTGATCCTGTCTGAATGCTGTAGCCACTCTCCACAATGAAAGATATATGGCATGCATGCCTTCTATTACTCCTCCCATCCTAAAAGTCAGCATTAATCAATCACAGCATGTTTTTTTTTTATCAGAAATGGCTCAAAATCTTTTCCCTCCATGTTTGCAGCTCCTCCCCAAGAGCCCTTTTAAGGTCCCATATTTTTCAAGGTAGCCTCTTCCTCAGCTTCCAACAGGAAGGCCTTTGCATGATTCTACGGATTATTGAGGATTCCAGCTTCTTGGCTCTGGTAATGTCATCTCTTCCTATTGTTTCTCAAGCCCTAAGACTGGTGCTAGCTTTAAGCTTTTGCTGATCTTTTGGTTGCTTCACTATCTCCATTTATCTTTTGTCACCTGCATTATCAATTTCTTGTATTAAATTACTTCTGTTTGGAATAGCTAGAGTAGCTGTTTTTTATGATTGGATTTTAGTGAAACATCTCTGAAAATATCTAGTATATTTTATCTATTTTATGGTAAAATCATATTCAGGAAACCTCAAGTGGGGTCTTTAAGCCATCCCAGTATGCCTATTTACTTTTGAACTGGATATTCTGTCTTCTCTTCCTGATAGATTCACACAAGCCTTCTCCACCCTGCTCTTTGTTCTAAGAGGCTGACCTCTACAAATTGCATGACCTGGGTTTGCTAGCCCTTTGGCTTTCAGCAGAATGGAAGGTGGAGGAGAAAGTGTTTGGGTTATTTAATACATTTGCCTCTTATTGGCTTTGCTTCTGGACCCAAAACATATATTGTTAGTTTCTTTTTAATGGCTACAGGGCATATAAAGATTCCAATAACAGCTCCCTCCTCTTTTCCCTTCAAGCCTAGAAATGGTAATAGCTTCCTCCTGCTGCAGCTAATCCCTGGGTTCTTAGCCATCTCTTGTTGTTCCATTAAATCTACCCTCCCCCTTGTAAATAGTTCCTTCTTTAAAATTTCTTTACTCACCCTTTTGGGGAATGCCACCTGTTTTCTGCCAGGACTGTGATCAATGCAATTACATTACTGTTTTTTTTAAAGCCATCCCTGTTCACTGCAGGATCCCCTTTGTACTATATTCCTGACCTGTACCTGCACTGCTCCATTGGTTTGTGGCTTCCGATTATTAGCTCTGTTTCCCTGTTATTTATGGTCTTGTCCCTAACCTTTCTATTTAATGTTTGTATTTGGTCTTCCTTCTCCCCAAAGGACTTTTATTCTGACTCCTCCTTCTACTTCTCCTCCTCCCAAGTGTCTCTGAGAAGTCTGCCTTAGTTTGGAGACCCTTAAAATAAATCTTTTTCCTAACCTATTTGACAAAAAACAAACAAACCATCCAAAAAGGATGGTGATGGTGGTGGTATATTAGGGCATATTCTTTGTTCCATTATTGTCATTTTCTCTTTAGTCTACTCTACAACCCCTCATTAGGCAGTGTCATCAGTTAACACCTCTGAAATTTATATCTTCAGCCCTAACCTCTCTTGTGAGCTCCAGAACCATATATTTGCTTGTTCAACAAGGCACTTGGATGTCTTAAATGCACATTAAGCTAAACAGGTACAAAAACAAATTTATTCCCTCTCAATCTTATAATTCACCAGTGTTCTCTATCTCAGTGAATACAGTCAACCAGAGTGTTGTTCAAACCAGAAACCAGTAAATCATTCTAGACTCTCCCTTATTATTTATTCCTGTTATCTAATTCATTAACAAGTAATGCTGATTTTGTCTCCCAAGTGTAGCTCAAAGCTACTTCTCTTTATCCGTACCCATTTGCTGGTGGTTAAGTCTAAGTAAGGTACCATAATCTTTCTCCTGAACCAGTGTCAGAGCTTCTTCAGCGGTTCCCCTGCCTCTACTCTCAACCTTCTTTAATCTATCCTCCACCCTGCTGCCAGAGTTCTCTTCTTCTCTCTGCTTAGAATAAAGTTAAAAACCAATAACATTGTCCACAAAGCCCTGCATGTTCTTGTCTCTATCAACCTTTCCAGCCTTTTGGAGACCTCCTTGCTCACTATGCTTCAATTGTGCCAAGTTTATTTGATCTCAGAATCTTTGCACTTGCTGTTATCTCCGTGGAATGTTTCCCCTATTCTCTCCTTTGACTCATCAATTAGATTTTAGAATAGATATTATCTCCTTAGTAAAGTTTTCCCTGACACTCTAGGCCAGGCTATGCAACATCCTCTCCACTTTATATGTAGCAAAAGCATTCCATACTTCTCCATTATAAAACAGTATTGTAACCAACTGTTGTTGTCCATGCCAGTAGGTTATAATCTTCACCAGGGCATAGAGTGTTTCTTGTTTTCACTGCTAACACATGCAGTGGGTGCTGAATAAATATTGGATGGATGGATGGATGAATGAATGAATTAATGAATTTAGGTACTTATCATCTTTACTAGATTGAAACTTTCTGATTGCAAACTTTAGATCCCCACGGAACTGAGCCCAGTACTCTGTATAGTCTGTCTTTCTGATTCTCCCACACATTTAAATATGATTTAATCAACAAATAGTTAATGTGGAAATTAATCAGAATACTTGGAATTATTCAAGTTATTCTTCAAAAACTCCTCACCTATAATAGTGCATTTAATTTTACTTCCCCACATATGCCCCATATTTTTGTCTTCTTTTTCTATAAGTATAACTATTCATTCTTTGTAATTGTTCATTTATTATAGAACACTAATGAAATTGCTGTATACATTTATAACACTATACAATTTTAATAACACTATTTTTTTCCTTAGGGGAGTATTCTCATTTTTAGGGATGATGGGAACAGATAACCCTATATAATAAAAGGCTAATATGCAAACAGTCGCCTCAGGAGTTCAACTGACCAAGAATTCAACCACTTGCTATGATGTGCACTGATCACCAGGGGACATTGTGGAACAAAGGAAAGCCCCAGCCAGCAGTTGGCAGCCAGGAGAAGGAAGGCCCCACTTGGCCCTAATTGCCACCGAGGTCTAGGGACCCTACTCATGCATGAATTTCATGCACCAAATCTCTAGTCTATATATAACCGGCTAAGTGACTGACTGTCCATCTAACTGTCTGACTGACTGGCCCATACATATAACATGCTCTAGCAATTTAAAAATAAACGTTGACTCATGCATGCACTTGCACCAATTTAGAGAGAAGAGGAATATTCCTACCTGAACCCATTTTCGGGCATGGTCAGTTATATGTTGCTTTTTTTCAAGTTCAAAGAGCATGTGACATTAAAGTTAAAGTTAAAGTTGTACATACTTCCTCACAAGGGAAATTAGTCAAGCACTCTCAAAGTGCTTTTACTTTTAATGTGTTATAGAGAGAGATATTAGAATAAGTTTAATCAATTTATCAGTCATTGTTTTTATCAATGTTTTTCTATCATGTTTTTATTGTTTTTATATCATGTCTTTTGTGGTATATCGTGTTGTTCTTGTTTAGTTATTAATAAATTTATATATTATTTTCATGCATTTTACTAATTTTCTTTCATTGCTGAGACTTCTATTATAGATAAAGAGTGAATAGTGATATTAAAATATTTCGTCTAATTAATTTCCTTTCAATGTGCATGAATCCATGCACTGGGCCACTAGTCACAGATATCTTTGAAGATTGACTGTGAAGATTAAGTCAAATGATCAGAGAATTGGTATTGCATTGTGGGTGATAATTCATCCATATTTCTGCCTCTTCCTTTCATTCAGGCAAATTAGAGCTGCAGGATTTGCTTTTGTGTAAACTTTCTTATAGTTTATTAATATGTGTTGTTGTGTCTATAAAGTTAAAGTGATGGCTGAATTCTGCTTATTTGTTTTGAAATTGGGAATAGGGAGTTGATCATCATAGAATTCAATTATTGTTTGCAGAACTTGGAACATTAAAAAAAATGGATAGATTTGAAATATCTAGTCAGTACTCAGAAAGCAACACATGGTGGAATGAATACTAAAGTAGGAATCTTAAGACTAGAAGTGTCAACTTAACTGAACCTTTTGTAACCACAAATGTCTTACTAATATTTCTATGTTTATGTTCTCTTTTGTAAAACACAATAATACCTTCACTCATTACTCATATGGTTGCTGTGAGGAAGAAATGAAGAAAGCACAAAATGGATGATACATTTAAAAAATATATATACTATAAGCAGGGATGATGTTGAAAGATATTAGCATTTTAGTTGCCTTATCTCATTCTTATCTCAGGCCATCTTCATTGACAGGTAGTCATCATCCAGTTTTCAAATCTTACCAGTAAAAAACTAACTAACACGCCAATAAGTTTGCAAGTAGGGAGAAAATAAAAGGTGAGAGGTTGGGGAATAAAAGAAACAGTGACACTTCAAAATTATAAATCCCACAAATTTGTAGTTATGATTTATATTGGAATAATAAGACAAATGCTTTTTAAATTCTTCAGACAATAGATAGTTGTTATCAGCAAACCAAAGAGAATTTATTTTCCATGGATGAAAAATGCCATGCTAATTCAAATATTATATTTATGTATGAATCTATTTCAATTATTAATGATTTCAAACAAAATAAATCCAATTTCTTCCACACAATTCTTTATTTTGTTATAAAAGTTCCTTTTGTACAAATGCAGGTGAATAAAATGCGTTACTAAATATAACCACTTAATTGCATTAAATGGATACTCTTACCTACTTAGGAAGTACAGTATGATTTGCAGCAATCAAACTCAGTTATGAGTCCAAAGCTTCAGATTTGGCATGAATGAAAAGGTTAGGCTGGTTAAACCCATCTTGATTAACCTTAATATTTCTTGCCTAATACATCATACCTAATATATAAACCTTTATAATATACCTTGTTTATAAAATCCATGATTCTAAAATGTGTGCAAAGGATACTTTTAGACAGTTAATTATTTTTAAAGATAAAATAATTTACTACTAAAAATTCATATAGTGTGTCTTTTTATTAAATTGAATTATATGAAATTGCCAATATTTGAGCACTTTTGACCAACAGAAATGGCATATGGTTCAGCATAATAAAAAGTAAAGAATCATTTTTCACCTTAAAACAGAGTACATCTATAAATAAATAACCTATCTGTTTGTATACATTTAAGCTAATGTGAAATTTTTGGGAGAGTGGGGGTTGGGGAGGGAATTGGCAAGTCAGCATTTTGGATAGATGGGTAAATTCAAATTATACCTATTGTTCTAGCCACCTTTGGAACAGTAATATATGTTTTTATTTTATTTTATTGGTTTTTCACAGAGAGGAAGGAAGAGGGACAGAGAGTTAGAAACATTGATGAGAGAGAGACATCGATCAACTGCCTCCTGCACACCCCCCACTGGGGATGCCCCCGCAACCAAGGTACATGCCCTTGACTGGAGTTGAACCTGGTACCCCTCAGTCCACAGGCCGACGCTCTATCCACTGAGCCAAACCGGTTTTGGCGGAACAGTAATATATGTTAATTAATATATTGGGGGAAATAATATAACTTAATATAAATATACAAATTATTTTCTTTACAGTTTGTTATGATTAAAACATTGAATTTATTTTCCTAAAAATTAAATAACACGTGAGTCACCATAATGACAAATCTGCTTAAATTCATCTCCATTTATGTTATCACTGGAAACTGTGAGTGGTTATGCTACTATTTTAGTGCAATGTGCAAGCTGTGCTGTGTGCTTTGGTTAATGCTCAATGAAGATCTAGATCCCGTGGGGGAGCAGCAGTGGAACACAGGGAACTGCAATACGGTCCCGACTGGGAAACAGGCGTGCCAAACAGAACAATAGAGGAAGTGAATGATCTTCACTACTGCACATTCTATTCTTTTATATTTATTTTTTCATCTTTTCATTAAAAAACTAATTTTTCTTTTTACCTCAATTGATTTTACCTTTTTAATTATTACATTTTTATTTTCAACCAGTATTATTACTATTACGATCTTACCTTTTTTTAAAAAAGGAAGTGTCAATTTATTTTCTCTTTATTTTACTTTGGGATTAGAGTTTTACATTTTATTTTCATCTTTTCTTTAGCATTATTTTACTCTATCTCAACTCTACCTTTATGCCAACACTCTCTTCCTAACTTTTCCCATTTTGTTGTCTTGTTTCTCTTACCCTTTTCCAATTTTAGATTTTCCCTATTATTTTTTTTACCTGATTAATTTCACCCCACTTATATATCTAATTTCGAATCCCCTACTCCAAATCCATACACACCTCTCTCTTCTTTGTCTTCACTACCCAAAAAATTGTTTTTCTCTATGTTCTTTTGTTTTTGTTTGCTTGAACGTTGATTATATCGATTTTTTATACTTTTTTGTGAGATTGTTTTGGCTTATTCTACTTGTTTTATTTTGCTTTTTGTTTGCTTTTTACCTGTTTTCCCTCGCCTCCTTTGGTATTAGTTGTTACTTGTAGTTTGTATTTATCTCCAGGTACTTGTTTCCAGCATTTGTTGGGATTCGTGGCTGTTCTATTGGAATTTTCTCCTCATATATATATAATTTGTTCCCCTTTTCTTTCTTATTCTATTTATTTTCTCTTTAACTGTTTTTCTCTCTTCTCTTCTTCTTCCGTTTTTCCCTCTCCTCCCAATTTCATTTTGGCACTTCTTTCTTTTCTTTTGCCTCCTTTCTCTCTTCTTTCTCTACTTACCCCTAATTTGTCTTTCACTGGTGGTCACCTTATTTGTGGTTATTAACATCATGAATACATTTCTGTTCAGTGCCTTGTGCCTTGCACCTGGTTGTGTTGTATTTTGTGCCTTTAAATCAATGCAGGAGAGAAAACTACATAACCAGACACCTGGAGAAGAAAGACCATGGGCAGATGAAAAAACAGCCTGTATATGAAAGAAAAGCAGGCAGCACTAGAAAAGGAAGTAAACTAAATAGAAGCAAATAACCTGCCAGAGAAAGAGTTCAGAGAAATGGTCATAAGGTGGCTGAAAAGAATGGAAGACAAATTCGACAATATAAGTAAGAACCAAAAGGAAATGATAAAGAATCAAGAAGAAATGAAAAATGACATCACTACTGTAAAAAACTCAATAGAAAGCATCAGAAGTAGACTAGAAGAAGCAGTTGACTGCATCAGTGAGCTAGAAGACAAGGTAGGAAAAAATACCCAAGTATAGCAGCTTCTAGAAAAAAAAATTAAAAAGCAAGAGGAGAGCCTAAGGGAACTTTGGGACAACACGAAACAAAACAACATCCACATAATAGGGGTTCCAGAAAAAGTGGAAACTGAGCAAAGTATAGAAAACCTGTTTGAAGAAATAATGACAGAAAACTCCCCTGATATAGGAAAGAAAAATCCCACACAAATCCAAGAAGCCTACAGAGTCCCAAGCAAAATGAACTCCAAAAGACTGACACCAAGGCACATTATAATTAAATTGGCAAACAACAACAACAAAGTAAGAATCTGAAAAGTGGCCAGAGAGAGAGAGAACGTTGCCTACAAATGAACCCCTATCAGACTAGCAACTGATTTCTCAACAGAAACTTATCAGGCCAAGAGAATTGAATGAAATATACAAAGTCATGCAAAGGAAGGGTCTGAATCCAAGAATAATGTACCCAGCAAGGCTTTCAATCAAAATTGAAGCTGAAATCAGGAGCTTCCCAGACAAAAAAGGACTTAGGGAATATATTACCACCAAACCAGCAATGCAAGAAACGTTAAAGGGTCTGCTGTAAGAAAAGAAAGAGGAAGTGAAGAAGGAACACAGGGGTAAAGAATAAAAATGGCAACAGATAAGTACCTATCAATAATAACTTTAAATGTAAATGGATTAAATGCTCCAATTAAAAGACATAGAATAATGGATTGGATAAGAAAACATGACCCATATATCTGCTGTCTACAAGAAATCTACCTCAGAAAAAGAGATGCACACAGACTGAGGGTGAAGGGATGAAAGATGGTTTTTCAGGCAAATGGGAATGAAAAAAAAAAGCTGGGGTTAGATCCCATGGGAATAGTTGTGATGAAAGAGGGTGTTTGTTTTACAGGTGAGTAACCTAGTCATAAATTAGGAATCTTCATCTAAGTCAGTCATTATGGAGCAGTTTTGAACTCCTAAAATTTTGGTTGGGGAAGTAGGTGAGCAGCGAATAAATTTGCAGTCTGTTCATTAGGTTCAGAAACAAGGCCTTGGGCCTCTTGCTATTCACTGCTGTTGGAAGTGCAATCACTTTCTTCATTTATCCAGCCACTGACTTCTTAAGTGCAAAGTACATTCAAATACTGTGACCATAAAAGCGAGAGCGGTGATATGTGTCCTTAAGAAATTCTGAGGTATATTGCCAGCCTTTGATGAAGTCCATGTATGGCTGCCAACAACAAAAAATTTAAGGGGTATAAGCAGTCTGGGTGTTGAATGAAGACACAACTTAAATCACTAAATGTAATAATATGAGTCACTATTCATTTGGGAAAACATAATGCCAAAAGGGAAGTGTATGCCCTATCTGTCTTAGCATACCTGCTGATCTATTCTGAATGGTGCAGAATGCAGTCGCCATCTCTTAACAGTGTGCTCTTGTAACAGGTGTTCTAGAGTCAGCCTTGCTGCTAAGTTTAGCTCTGCATGTGGGGATTTTACACTTTCAGCCCCTTGGAGATAGAAGTATTGGCAGATGATTGTGTGTAAAAGTAGAAAGCACTTGGGAATTTCACCCCCAAGCTAGATTTAGAGCAGAGTAAACGGGCCAATCTAAACAGATAACAGACTAGAGCTGTATGTCCAGTGCAGGTGGCATTAATCTAACCTCCTTTTCATTTCTTTCTTACCACCACTGCGATTCCTGTGGGAGCATATTGTGAAATTTGATGACCACCTTTTAGGTGCAAAAGAGAACTTATTTTTTTTTTAAAGGCAGAATTTAACATAGGTGTTTTAGTTCTTTGGTGTCAAAAATATGACCAACCTTCTAATTTCTAATTTGTAAACAGTACTCATCTCCTTTGGTTCCCCTTTGGAATATTAATTTTTAAAAATCAGTCTGTTTTAATACTGGCATACTAGGGCTACCTATGAGAATGGAATTTTTCAAAAGATATTTCTCTTATAGGCAATAAGTGAAACACTTAATCTTTTGGCAGGGATTGAGAAGAAAGAAGCATTTTCCAGGAAAGACAAATGTGAATTTGAAGACATTGATTTCAGTAAAGATTTTGGAGGGTGTTGTTTAGTCCTTTCCTCCTTTGTCTCTCTTTGTTTTTCTTACATTCAAATCTAAAAGGAGTCTAGTGATGACTAAATAGCTCTTAGATCATTTTTCAGAAAGAAAAAGCTGGCACCCAGAGGCTTGAATGTTTTGTCCAAAGCCACAATCATTTAATGACAGAATACCGATATTATTTCATTTATGCTTCAAAATATAGTTAAATCTTCTTTGCTAAGGCCACCTTTAAACAAAGCTCATATTTGTGCAAATTAATCCTGGAGCATGATAGGGAGAGAGAAAAGGGCGATGAAACTGCATACATAATTGTCACAAATACATTTTGACTTAGTTTTCCCTTAGTTTGGGGAAGCTCATTGTTCCAGATTTTTGTAATATAACTGTCATGATCTGAGTTTTTAAAAAGTCCAGTAATTGTAATAACACAGATATAAAATGCACATTTCCCTCTTTAGATTAGTTTATTGACTGAAAACTTCTTTCTGAAAACTTGTTCTTTAAACAGAAAGTTTCTTTAAATATTTTCTTTCATTTGGTTCAAACCCAGTGGCCTTAGATGATAAAAATCACTATTCCTTTGGGGAAGGGCTCGTGGTCCCCTCCATGAACTTCTGACATGATTTAGCTTCATGCCAGCACAAGTGATTCTTAAGAGTCCAAGTGCTAAATTAAAATTTCTCCTTTTCTTGGGGTACCTTCTTTGAACAGTCAACCCGTTCAAAGGCAAATTTTCCTTGTTTTTGGAGCTTCTAGGAATCCTGTGTTTGTACAACAGCTGCATATAAATTTCTGTGGTCTGAGGTTTGCTCAAGGCCCTGGCTGTCTTTGGTTACTATAGAAACCTGCCCTGCCACCAGCTGCCGTTTTTATATTCCTGGCAAAGAATAAGTATTAAACCTTAGTTATCCCACAAACAGAGTCAAGATAAAGAATAACACAAAGAAAATACTTACAACTTTTTGTTGAATGAAGACCTTGTGAATTCCCTACATGGGAAGCGACATGCAACAAAGTAAGCTTCCCTAACATCAACAAAAGGGGTTTTCTGAGATCCACTAAAACTCTTCATCCTGGCTTCAATAAGAGGGGATTTGACTCTGCATCTCTATATCTGTGAATTCAGGAACACTTTCTGTGCTCTCGGAGTTGATGGGTAAGATGACATGTTTGAGCCGAAGGAGCATTATGAAGAGCAGGAGGAGGAGAATGGCCAGGAGGCTCAGGAATAAGCCCACATATATGTACAGGTTGGAATATTTATCTAAAGTGGTGTTAACCTCTGTTGCTGGGGTGGGGAAATGGGTCCACCCAGAGAGAGTTCCGTGGTACTTGAAATGCGTCTCCATTATCACTCAAGATTTGAGTAGATACTTGTTTCTATTTGATTTCTGTTGCCCTTGAGGCATTCCACAGTCACTTAGACTGCCTCTGAATATACTGCAGGTTTTCTAACAGTCTCCTACAAAGCAATCATGACCAGAGCCAAGTCAGTAGTGCACAAACAAGAAAATTGTGACATTATAATTTGGCAATTGGCACAACCTCTCTGTCCTGCAGCATAGCGCACCCCTCTCAAATAGGTTTTATTGGAACTTCTTAATAATTTAAAAAAATATATACATAAATATTTCATTTTCACAGTCCTACTCTTTAATTAAAATAAAAATTGTGAAATTACTTTATAATACTGGCATGGAGACAAGAATCTCTCAGAATATTAAATCAAATGTATGTTCTGTTTGGGTAGAAGGAGAAAGGGCTCTGTTTTATCTTCAGCTCCTCTAAATACCTGCACTAATTATGTACATTTAATCAGGTTCTTCTATGAGGAGACTTTCTAAAGGCTTTTATATATTTCATGCTTAGCATATTTGAGTTTTCACTCTTCTTGTCTTTCTGAATCTCACCTAAGGATGGAACTTAAAAAAGTTCCTGACCAGTTGCCACAGCTTAAGGCTATAAGTCTAATAGTGGTTGGCAAACTCATTAATCATCAGAGCTAGTGTGTTTGAACTTTGGGGCAATTTTCTCAGTGTGGTCCAAGGAAGTATCTTCATCAGAATCACGTGGAAGATGCTTATTACAAATGCAGATTTCTAGACCCTTTCCTTTGCTTCCCCAGAATTTCAGGGACTAAGACCCTAAAATCTACATTTGTAAAAAACTATCCACTTAAAGTTTTTACAAGGAATGACTTCCAGTCCCTGATGCCCTTAGAATCACTTATTAAGCTTCCTGAAAATCTATATCTATATCTATATCTATATCTATATCTATATCTATATCTATATCT
>JAAGEH010000031.1:6193556-6204045 GCA_011751065.1 Lasiurus cinereus
TATCTATATCTATATCTATATCTATATCTATATCTATATCTATATCTGGGTACTCCCTTTAGAAGTTCTGATTCAGTAGGATTGTGTGGGGTCATGAACACCTATAGTGCTTAAAGCTCCACAGGTGGTTTTGATATGCAGCCAGGGCTGAAAAGCATGACTGTACAAATAGAACAGAGTTTTTCAAATTTAGGACTCATAGTCCTGGGCAGCCCACACAGAGGAATCACTTGATTTCATCTGCTCAGCTATTTGTTAAAAGTGATTTATATATATTGTCTGTCTGAGCAGCTTCCTTCCATGCCAACTCTTCTCTCAGCAGCTCTCTTCCTTAAAAGTGGTTCTGGCCCAAAGATATGAACTTACTGGACTTTTCATCCTTGTAGCTCAAAAGTTACCTTTTTCATCTGCTCTCTAGAAGAGAGGGGAAAGGAAAATAAACGCTCACTGCCAGTGCAAGCCAATGAGGAAAAACATTTATAGTATTATAGGATTATTAGTCTCCTGTGGATCTCAAATATACAGATTTAGATAAGTCATATTCCTTGGTTAATGAATCTGTGCCATCATGGGGACACCCAGGACCTCTTTAGCATACTTAATAACACCCATGGACAAACACCTATGAACAAACACCAACTTTAAGATTGAAAATAATTAAATTACATGACATCTGCCTATGCTTTTCCCCATCTCATCCTACTACCCACTTCTCCCCAGAAATAATGAATGCTCTAAATTTTGTTAATAATTACCTTGCTTTTATTTACATACACACACACACACACACACACACACACACACACACTTGTGCCTAAACAATATGTTGTTTAGTTTTGAACTTTAAAAATTGTCAAGCTATATGTCACCTTCATTTGCTCTTTTTATTTATAACTACTATTCTAATAAATGAAAATAAAATAAAGTTTTGGAAGCCCACGTATTACCTTTGATGCTCCTTATTGCCTTTGGACTTTATTCTCATAAGGTTGGCATTAAAAGCTGTCAATGCCCTGGTTCTGGATAACTTTAATTCCTTCCTCTATTGTCCTTTCTAGTCAAACTGTAATGTTCACTGTTACCAACTTCACTGCCCCCATGCTTATCTTTGACAAGTTCCTTACATCTTCCCACATCTCTACCTGGGGGAAATGTTACAATTCTTCATGGTTCAGCTCATGAAACTTATATTGATTTCCCATCCAAATCCTAATTCCCACATGCTTTGTATCTCTCCTAGAGAAGTTACATTTGCCTAATATTGGAAATATCTTTGATATGTTTTCCCCCAAAGAGTTTGTAATTTATAAACTATTTCAGGATCTTTCTCAAATTTTATTACTTATATAACTAGGCTT
The DNA here is from genome assembly GCA_011751065.1 of Lasiurus cinereus. Classification (NCBI taxonomy): domain Eukaryota; kingdom Metazoa; phylum Chordata; class Mammalia; order Chiroptera; family Vespertilionidae; genus Lasiurus; species Lasiurus cinereus. The sequence goes on from JAAGEH010000031.1 coordinate 6,194,915, forward strand.
GCAGTAGCTGCTCAATTAATTGTCGACTGACTATATGAATATGACTGAAGAAATGCACTTAGCACTGACAATTTGAAGAGAAGCACAGTCTTATCTCAGTTTTTATGGCTAATATAATTTGGGAAAGAGTCTGAAACTCCCTTTTCTTTTTCTTCCACTCACCCACTCTCATATCTCCTATTGTGCAAAAGAGACTTAATTCCTGATTATAATCTGGAATTGGGAAATAATCACTTTGTTAGAAACTTTATTCTTGAATTACATTTCAGTTACATAATTTTAAAGGAAAATTACATGGGATGGATTTATAACCTTAAATTTTAGAAAGTTCAATTGTGCCTATAAGATTCTGTTCAGTAACAGTTGATAATACATTTTAAGACTTCTATACAATTAACTCCAAATCTTCATTAGTTCTGAATATTCATTAGAATTCTGTAAAGCTTGGAGAAATTATAAACAATAATCTCACACACAGTTGTCAATTTCTTTAAAATTTTCACTTGAGGTTTTAGAAAACTAATAATATATTCTTTAAAACCTCCATAGTCTACAGGAAACCAAACACCCTGGTCAATTCAGACAGATCAATTCAGATTTTACTCCTTAAATCCATTAAGGACTTTTAAATGAGTAAACAAAAAAGTAGGTATTGGGGAATCCTCTTTGCTACTCAGGTCCTGTAATGTGACAACTTTTTATTAAAACTTTCCAAACAGTATTATCATAGTTCTATTTGCTAACTAATAAATGAGTTGTGCAGACAATGTTATTGCTCCATTAAAAGCTCTGCACCATTTGGAAAGGAAAACAACCATGTGGTTTCAAAAGAAATAGAAATTCTATTTAATTCTGAAGGATCAGATTTTCATGGAAATACCCTTTTCGAATTTTAGTATCCTCTAGTCTTTTCTGGAAAGCTCATAAAATAAACATCAGTCTCTAGTGTTTGTAAAAAAGATTGAAAACTGTAGTGGGATAATGAGAACACTGTGATAGAAATAGGGATATGGAAGTAGGAAAAGAAAGGAAGGAAAATAGAGGGTAGGAAGGAAATGTGAGAAGTGAGTGAAATGATTAGAATTTGGGAAGTGGTAAGAGGTAGGAAGAAATTAGTGATTAAAAGGTAGAGATGAAGATAAGGAAGCAGAAAAACTTTGTGGAAAAAGGAGGAAAGTAAAGAAAGGGGGAAGAAAGTTCGGGGGAATGGCAAGGTGAATGAGATTAATTTAATAATTGGCCAATATTAGCCTGAATACCTGGTTTACTTCACTTCTAATATAAATCAAAATACCTTTGGTTTTCTTATTGTATGTTTTGCCATTTACCTTGGTAAATAAAGCTCTTGATAATAAAATAAAACTTTTAAAGTGTATGGTATGAACATTAAAATGCAAATCTTTGGCAATGTTCTATATCATCATAGTATATATAACCTCACAGAAGCCAAATAGATACTCAGAGAATGAATTTCTCTCCTTAGAATGAGAAAAGAATGTGGAGCTTTCTCCATCCATCAACTCTAAGAGAGATTCCTTGGGTGAAACATGTTTCTAATAAGAGCAATAAAGTTCTGCTTGGATCTCAAAAATCAGATTGACATTTATTTAGCAAACTATTGAGTACCAACCCAAAGTACTAGACATTCTGCTAATTGCTGGTCATACAGAGATAAATGTAACCTGATCCCTGTTTTGGTCCTCAAGGGAGCTACAATAATAGTTACTTTTTCTTTAAAGTTCTGAAAAAAAATTCACTGGTAATTTTAAATTTTTCTGTATGACACCTGCCTATATAATTCCAGAGCTGAAATCCCACCAAAGAGCAAAAGGAAATGATCAGTGGCACATTTCAAAAGAGAAAGTCAAAATAATCTATAGCAACTGCTTTCCGGAGTTAAGGCATTCAGTTTGTATTTATCTATGCATTGTGAGTGCGAGAAAAGTGAGGGAAGGAGCTATTAGAGTATTTAGAGATGTTTTCTCATATAATCCTCATGTTACTAGCTCCTTTTCATGAGCCCATGAAAAACAATTCTAGCAGCAAGTGCTGCTTCTTCAATGTCTGGAGCCATTAAGTAATAAGCTTTCTCAAGTGGGAGTTGCTGCATTTTTTGCAGCAGATGGTGCCTGTTTGTCACACCTGCTTTATATCTCTCCTATAGAAGATAAATAAAATAATGCCACCCATTTTACCACGAATACATCACAATATTTTCAAACCTCTCTTACCTTTCCTGGCTCACAGGATAAATGAGTTGGCTATTTAAATCTCCCTTTGGAAGCTTGCACCCACAGGCAACTTGTTCAGGAACATCTCTGGAATATTGGAAAAATAGAATGTAAGACTTGTTTTGCCAAAGAAGCAGGATACAGGATTATGTTCGTGCAAGGTATACTTTCTTTCATCTTCTTCAAGAGTCAGACTTTTCCAGTGCAAAACAGAAAAACACCTTCTATTAGTTACTTAAAATGCCAGTTGTCACTTACAGCTTTAGAGTGCAGTTTCAGTTGCTTTGCTCCTTATAAACTCCAAAGAACCAAGAGAAATGTCTGTTTGGATGTGTATATACCCTCTATACTTGAATGGAAGCAGCCTGAATAAAGTCCCCAGTTTCCCTTTCACAGGCAAGAGTTTACAGTATGTAGGAAAGGTAGTGAGTGATTCAGCTCTCCTCTGCCTTAGCGGTGTGGAGCCTTGGAGCCAGAGAGGGAGGAGATAAGAGAGAAGCTGAAAAGCAAAGTTTGTATAAGCCTTCCACTTTAACCCTTTCAAGGCTTCTTCATGCATATGGAGGATTAGCAAAGGTTTTTGTAAAAGCCTCTTGGTATGTCATTAAACAGTTTTGCATTTCTTGCTCAGTTAAAGAGGTTTTTCATCCTAGACCTTATAGTAATATATGTTTAGCTTTGAAACCAAATATACCAGGATGTAGTAATATTTAAATAATTCTATCTTTCCAAAGAGAATGCATGCATATATATGTTCTTAGGTTTGGGAAACTTTAAAAAATCCTCACCCTAGGATATGTTTCCATTGATTTTCTTAGAGAGGAATAGAGGGAGAGAGAGAAACATTGTTCATTTGCCTCCCATACGTGTCCCAATTGGGGAGTGAACCCACAACTGAGGTATGTGTCCTGACCAGGAATTGAACTTGCAACCTTTTGGTTTATGGGACAATGCTCCAAGTAACTGAGCCACCCAGCCAGGGCTGGGAACTTTTTTTTTTTTAGGCATGAACTGAATACTTTTTTTTAATTTTTGTGGAAATTTAATATCAATCTTGGAATCTATGTCTGAGTTTCTGGTTGGAGGTCTAAACTGTAAGTAGAATATCTTTTAAGAAGGTATGTCTAGCTGAAACCGGTTTGGCTCAATGGATAGAGCATCAGCCTGTGGACTGAAAGGTCCCAGGTTCGATTCCGGTCAAGAGCATGTATCTTGGTTGCAGGCACATCCCCAGTAGGGGGTGTGCAGGAAGCAGCTGATGGATGTTTCTAACTCTCTATCTCTCTCCCTTCCTCTCTGTAAAAAAAAAAATCAATAAAATATATTTAAAAAAAAAGATATGTCTATGCAGGGTGTATATTTTATTACAAATGAATAATCTACCTATAGTTTAAATGCCCTTACCATATTTTATATATTGTAGCAGGAAGAGGGAGACTAACATTTCTTGAGTGCCCACTCTGTGTCAAGCATTTTATGTAGAGAATTTCATGTAATACTCACAACAACTCGTGACTTAGGTATTATTATCCTCATTTTACAAACAAGGAAACTGAGGCTCAGAGAGGAAATTATTGTGCACTTTACTTTTTTCCTAATTTTCATTTTTTAATACTCACCTGAGGATATTTTCTCCATCAGCTGCTTCCTGCACACCCCCTACTGGGGATGTGCCTGCAATCAAGATACATGCTCTTGACCGGAATCGAACCATTGCTTTTCAGAGAGAGTGGAAGGGAAGGAGGGGGGTGGGGATAGAGGAAAGAGAAAAGCATATTGAAAGAGAGACATATCCACTGGTTGCCTCCCACATTCAGGGACATGATAGGGGGAAGGGAGTGAACCTGCAATGCAGGTATGTGCCCTTGACCAGGAATAGAACCCGAGACTTCAGTGTGTGGACTGATGCTCTAACCACTGAGACCACTAGGGATATTGTTCACTTTAGTAAGCTTGGAGCGAGAATTTGAAAACAAGACACTGTGATCCCAAAGTCTCTGTTCTTTTCTCTGCAGCAGTGTTTTTAAACTTTTGTGGGTCTTGGATGCCTTTGAGAACCTAATAAAAATCACCAGAATTAGGCATATAATTTCTATATTCTATGGCCTCTGGATTACGAACAGGTAACTTTCCTCCTATCTCTTTCCTAATATTATAACATCATTAATGCATACTTCATTCAACAACTCATGGTAATCAACAGTTTTATAACCAGGAAATTAATAATAGTAGTTTATAATAATGATAGTTTTTTAGTAGTAACATTATGTCAATCTTTAAGAAATTACTGCAGTGCTTTTCCCTTTAACCCCAAATTCTTCTTAACAAATCTTGTGTCTTCTATATTTTCATTTCCCTCATTCCATTGGTTACAGTGGGTTCGGGCTCTCCTTGAAATCCTTAATACCTTACTGTATAGTCTAATACCTTATAGAATATGTTGGGCTTTCTCAAAGTGGAGTGGTATGCTCAGGATTCATGAAACTACAGGGTAAATAGTGTTTTGTTTTGTTTTTTTCCTAGAAGATAATTTTTACTTGCGAATTCAGATAGAGAGAACATAGGTAATTTGAGTTATACTTTTCAACATAGTTTAAATGATAATAAACACAGATAGTGTAGAATGGATAAAAAATTTATATGCAGCCCTAGCTGGTTTGGCTCAGTGGATAGAGCGTCAGCCTGCGGACTAAAGGGTCCCAAGTTTGATTCCAGTCAAGGACACAGGCCTGTGTTGAGGGCTTGATCCCCAGTGAGGGATGTGCATGAGGTAGCCAATCAGTGATTATCTCTCATCATTGATGTTTCTATCTCTCTTTCCTTCTCCCTTCCTCTCTGAAATCAGTGAAGATCTATTAAAAAATTCTATGCATTTTTACAAGCAAGCATGAGCCTTCAGAGATATTTTACACTTGTGGTCCATTTTTGAACTACTCAGACTTCCTAGGAACACATGTTCACTCTGTTCTCCCATTTGGGGTATTTTGGTAGAAAAGTTTGAAGTTTGAAGATCATGGTGTAACAAAAAGACCATGGATTTTAAAATCTAATAGACCTGGGTTTCCCCTCCAGCTTTAATCTATATTTTATTATTTACCTTGAAGTCCATAATTTCTTTGAGACTCATCTGTAAGAGGGAAAATTATCTTCATGAGGATTATATGAGAAAACATCTCTAAAGCATGCATTACCTGGTAGTGCTCAATAAATGTCAACATTATTATCTTAAAATTTTAGATATCAGAAGAGAATGAGGCTACTTAAATATAACTCTAAATTTTTTTCTGGAGATTATCTAACTTTTCACTACTTAATTAGAAAAAAAGGCTTAGGTAACATGATATTAAAATTCATTTTCCAGAAAAACATAGTAGATGGCCTACAATAGATGACAAAGTCTAAAAGCCAGGTTATCATATACAGAATACACAAAGGAAATGCTTCAAAAAAGATTCCTAAAGGCAAAAAAAGGCAAGTCAGATAGTGGAGGAAAAAAAGGAAGGAATTTTTCTTCAAACATTCTTTTGCAGAGATTTATTGCCAGGCTAAGACGCTACCCCATCTTTCACAGAAGTGCTGGGATGGGAGAGATAGTACCTATTTAATCTCAATGCTAGTAAGAGGATGTTTCACCAGACAACTCAGACAGCTAGAAATTTGTTCTATGCAGTGGAGGCTCCATTCTGAGCAAGCTAATGTGGCTCTTGGCAGCAGGAAAGGATTGATTGTGCTGGGATTGGCTGGTATTCCCAGAATTTGTAGGGCAAGGTATGCTTGAGTGTTTCCTAGACCAAAATGTGGTCCATGAAAGATAGAGAGCCAAGGTGGGTCACCCTAAACCCTGCCCAATAGTGTCACCTAGTAGGGTGGAGAGACTCCAGCTAAATTAGTTAGAACTTTACGATTCCTAGGGGCTGTGGAAGGAATTATAAACTACCTAAATGAATAGAAATGCAGGTCTCCCAAATCACAGGAGAGAGGTCTTCAGTGGTGGAGACCTTTAAAAACCAGAGCCAGAGACCCAGAGAGTTGGAAACCATTTGTTCTACCAACGGAGAAATGGTCCATCCCCTTATCTCATCTCCCTATTCTTGCTTCGATGCTGGTGAAGGTCCAAATAGAAGCTGACAAGTGGGGAGAGAAATAAAAAACTAGCACCCCCTCCATCTTCAATAACAGGTAGTCAACATCTACAGAGTAAAAGGAGGAACCTTATCTCTGAGTAAAGCCTGAATAATTTAATTAATATCTTAGACCAATGGTCGGCAAAATGGTAAGTCAACAGATTGGCAAATCATGGCTCATGAGTGGCATGTGGCTCGCGAGTCGTGGTTTGCCAACCACTGTCTTACACTCAATATGTCCTGATTACTGAATCAAGACTGTTTTTGGTGACGGAATTATTTTAGGACTGTTCTCAAAGAAATGAAAAGTAATGTAATCTGTCCAAACTTCCATCTAGGGTCAAAAAATTTATACCAATGGAATGCATTTTACTTGCATACTAGAGGCCCATTGCATGAAGAAATTCGTGTAATAGTCCTTCCTTCCCTTGGATTCCTTCGGCACCCAGGACCCAGGCCTTCTCTCTGACTGGAGTCTCCCTTCTTTGTCTTCGCTGCAGTCTCCAGCTAGAGTCTGCAGTCTTGTCTTAGTTGTGGCACTCCGCTCCTATAGATCCCTTTGCTTCCTGCCCTCCCTTTCATAGCAGGCATCTTGCCCCCTCTGGCCACTCCACACCTGGAGCAGCTGGGTGGCCGCCATCTTTGGCATTCTAATTTGCATACTCATTCTGATTGGCTGTGGGTGTAGAAGAGGTACAGTCAATTTACATGTTTGTCTATTATTAGGTAAGATTGGGAGGTAAAATACAGTTGTCTGTTGATTTTGTCATAAATTATATTTTAAAATATACTAGTGAGCCTGGCTGGTGTGGTTCAGTGGTTGAGCATTGACCTATGATCCAGGAGGTCATGGTTCGATTCCCAGTCAGGATGCATGCCCAGGATGTGGGCTCGATCCCAAGTAGGGGCTGTGCAGGAGTCAGCCAATAAATGATTTTTTCTCATCATTCATGTTTCTCTCTTTCTCTCCCTCTTCTATAGTGTCTCAAATCAATACAAATATATTAAAAAATAAAAAATGCTGGTTTCTTATTACTTCATTTCTTCATTCAACAAACATCTCACTGCCTATTATATGACAGATATTGTACTAGGAATTGGGCATGCAATGAAATGAAAAAATGGTTCTTGCCCTCAAATTGCTTATTGTCTATGGCAGGGGTCAACAAACTTCTTCTGTAAAGATGCAGATAATAAATATTTCAGAATTTGTGGGGCACTTAAGATATCTGTTGCATATTCATTTTTTAAAAGCTACTGTATAAAAATACCCAAATCATTCTTGATGGCTACACAAATCAGATTTAACCCATGGGCTTCAGTTTGCTGATTCTGTAGTCCAATCTGTTTGCATGTTTTGTTTCCCTTGTCCAAAGATATATGTCAGAAAAAATATTGATAATAGAAATGTGAGAGATATTACTACCTATTTTTTCTAGTTTTATGGATTTGAGTCTTCCATTGATATCTTTAATTTATTTTTAGTTTATTCTTATATATGGTAAAGAAGGTGTTCTACTTTTATTTTTTGCATGGATCTGTCTTATTTTCTCAACATTATATACTTTTTCAAATGTTAATTCTATTTTTCAATTATAGTTCACTTTCAATATTATTTTGTATTGATTTCTCCAACATTATTTATTGAATAGATTATCTTTACCCCATTCTATGTTCTTGCCTCTTTTGTCATAGATTAACTGACCAAATCAGCATGGGTTTATTTCTGGGCTCTTTATTCTGTTCCTCTGTTTTAATTACTATAGCCTTGTAGTATAGTTTAATATCAGGAAACATGATACTTCTGACTTTGTCCTTCTTTCTAAAGATTTCTGTGACTATTCATGGTCTTTTGTGGCTCCATGTAAACTTTTTGATTATTTTATCTAGTTCTGTGAAAAAATACCATTTATATTTTGATATTAATTGCACTGAATCTATAGATTGTTTTTGGTAGTATGGCCATGGTGATAATTTTTTGTATCCATGAGCATAGTATATGCTTTCATTTATTAGTATCTTTCTTAATTTCTTTCTTCCATGTCTAATGGTTTACCAAATACAGGTCTTTTATCTCCTTGGAATATTTATTCCTAGGTATTTTATCCTATTTATTTATTTATTTATTTATTTATTTATTTATTTATTGTTAATAGGTTATTTTTTCCATTTATTCTTTTTTAGAGAGAGTGGAAGAGAGGGCGGAGAGAGAAAAACATCTATATGAGAAAGATACATAAATTGGTTGCTTCCCACATGAGACCCAACCAGGGTGGGAGATTGAGCCTTCAACCAAAGTACATGCCCTTGACCAGAATCAAACCTAGGACCCTTCAGGCTGCAGGCCTATGCTCTATCCACTGAGGCAAACTGTCTAGGGACTATGTACTTTATTTTGATGCAATTATAAATGGGATTGTTAGTTTCCTTTTCTAATAGTTTATTAAAGAATTATAAAAATTCAATAAATATCTGAATATTTATTTTGTATCCTGCTACCTATCTTTTCTACCATTTGTGTGTGAGTGTGTGTGTGTGTGTGTGTTTGTGTATGTGTAATCTTTAGGGTTCTCTCTAAATACTATCACAGTTTTACTTATTTTTTTTTTCTAGTTTGGATGCCTGTTTTTTCTTTTTCTTGTCTATTGCTGTGGATAGGACTTCTAGTACTATGTTGATTAAGAATGGTGGAAGTGGAGGAGGATAAAATGGCGGCGGAGTAGACGGACGCGTCTGGAGCTTTGTCGCTGGGCAGAGGGAGAGAGAGCGGCTGAGA
>JAAGEH010000031.1:6250247-6333155 GCA_011751065.1 Lasiurus cinereus
TGGAGAGGTCCGAGGAGGTGGTCAGGGCGTGATCCCTGAGTGTGAAGGCAAACCCTCTGAGCTGTTGACAGAGAAGAGCTCCAGAAAACGACTCTTTTTTTTTTTCTTTTTCTCTGGGGCAGAGGGACAACCTGGGAGTTATTGCAGTGTCCAGGCTGCAAAACCCCCACAAACTGGTTTTGGGAACCACAGAGTAGCAGGATCTGAGCACAGCCTAGAGAGGTCCTGTGCTTTGTCTCAGAGATCAATTCCGAAACACTGCCACCCAATGGATGACACACAAATTGACTCTCGCATAACCACAAGAGAATAAAGACATTAAAACACCAAGAGGGGAACACAGGGAACTGCAATACCTCCCCTACTGGGAAACAGGAGTGCCAAGCAGAATAATAGTGGAAGTGAAGGACCATTCTATTTTTCTTCTTCTTTTTTTTTTCCTTTTTTCTTTTTTCTTTTTCTTAATTTTTAATTCTTTATTTTTCATTTTCACATATTTTAATTAAAAGAATATTTTTTTTCTTTCTGCCACAATTGATTTTACCTTTATAATTACTACATTTTTGTTTTAAACTAGTATTATTAATTGCTACTAGTACCTTACTGTTTTTGGAAAAAAAAAGTGTCATTTTGTTTTCTCTTTATTTTATTTCAGGATTAGAGTTCTACATTCTATTTTCATTTTCCCTTTAGTATAATTTTACTCCAACTCAACTCAACCTTTATGCCAACACTTTCCTCCTAACTTTCCCCATTTTGCTGTCTTGTTTCTCTTTCCCTTTTCCAGCTTTAGATTCTCCCTATTTTTCTCTTTACCTGGTTAAAATTTCACCCCATTTATATATCTAATTTCAAATCCCCTACTACAAGTCCACACAAACCTCTCCCCTCTTGTCTTCACTATCCAAAAAGTTGTTTTTTCTCTATGTCCTTTTGTTGCTATTTGCCTGAAAAGTGATTATATCGATTTTTTGAAATTTTTTTGATTGTTTTAGTTTATTCTACTTGTTTTATTTTGCTTTTTGCTTGCTTTGTTTTCTACCTCTCTTTTCCCTCATCTCCCTCGATACCAGTTGCTATTTGCAATTTGCATCAATCTCTAGGTACTGGTTGCTGGCCTTTATTGGCATCAGTGACTGTTCTATTGAACTTCTCTCCTGACATCTATATTTTGTTCCTCTTTTCTCTCTTATACACTTTCTTTTCTCTCTGACTTTTTTCTCTTCCTCTTTCATTCTCCTTTTTTTCCTTTTTATTTTCTTATTTTATTTTATTGTTCATTTATTTATCTTTTTTTTCTCACTCTCCCAATTTGATTTTGGCACTTCTTTCTTTTCTTTCTTCCTCATTTTCCTCTTCTTCTTTCTCTATATACCCCTAATTTGTCCTTCATTGGTGGTCACCTTATTTGTGATTATTAACATCTTGAATACATTTCTACTCAGTGCCTTGTGTGCTGTACCTGGTCGTGTTGTAGTTTGTGCCTTTCAGTCAACGTAGGAAAGAGCACTACATAACCAGACACCCAGAGAAGAAAGACCATGGTCAGAAAAAGAAACAGCCCACAAAAGACAGAAAGGCAGGTTTCACCAGAAAAGGAAGTAAACGAAATAGAACCACAAATAAGCCTACCAGAGAAAGAGTTCAGAGAAATTATCATAATGTGGTTGAAAAGAATGGAAGACAAATTTGACAATATGAGTAAGAGCCAAGAGGTAACGAATAAGAACCTAGAGGAGGTGAAGAAGCATGAAGAAGAAATGCAGAAGAAACTAGAGGAGGTGCAAAATAAACAAGAAGAAATGCAGAAGAATCTAGATGAGGTGCAGAATAAACAAGAAGAAATGAATAATGACATCACTGCTATAAAGAACTCAATAGAAAGCATCAAAAGTAGACTAGAAGAAGCAGAGGACCACATAAGTGAGCTAGAAGACACGGTAGGAAAAAATACCCAAGTACAGCAGCTTCTAGAAAAAAAAGTTAAAAAGCAAGAAGAGAGTCTCAGGGAACTTTGGGATAACATGAAACAAAATAACATCCGCATAATTGGGGTTCCAGAAAGAGTGGAAACTGAAGAAGGATTAGAGAACGTGTTTGAAGAAATAATGACAGAAAATTTCCCCAATATAGAAAAGAAAAAACCCACACAATTACAAGAAGCTCACAGAGTCCCAAGCAAAATGAACCCCAACAAACCGACACCGAGGCACATTATAATTAAATTGGCAAACACCAACGACAAAGTAAGATTCTTAAAAGCAGCCCGAGAGAAACAGAAAGTTACCTACAAAGGAACCCCCATAAGACTAGCTACTTACTTCTCAACAGAAACTCGTCAGACCAGAAGAGAATGGAATGAAATATACAAAGTCATGCAAAGGAAGGGTCTGAATCCAAGAATACTGTACCCTGCAAGACTCTCAATTAAAATTGAAGGTGAAATCAAAAGCTTCATAGACAAAAAAGGGCTAAGGGAATATATTACCACCAAACCAGCAATGCAAGAAATGTTAAAAGGTCTGCTGTAATAAAAAGAAAGAGGAAGCGAAGAAGGAACTCGGGGGTAAGGACTAAAAATGGCCACAGATAAGTACTTATCAATAATAACTTTAAATGTAAACGGATTAAAGGCTCCAATCAAAAGACATAGGGTAACCGATTGGATAAGAAAACATGATCCATATATCTGCTGTCTGCAAGAAACCCACCTTAGGAAAAGAGACGCACACAGATTGAGGTTGAAGGGATGGAACATGGTACTTCAGGCAAATGGAAATGAAAAAAAAGCTGGGGTTGCAATACTTGTATCTGACAAATTAGATCTCAAAGTGAAGGACATAACAAGAGATAAAGAAGGCCACTTCATAATACTAAAGGGAACAATCGAACAAGAAGAAATAACTCTGGTAAACATATATGCACCCAATATAGGAGCACCTAAATACATAAAAAAACTCTTGGAGGATATTAAGGGAGAGATTGACAGCAATACAATCATAGTAGGAGACTTTAATACCACACTGTCACCATTGGACAAATCCTCTAAACAAAAAATCAGCAAAGAAACATCAATCCTAAATGACTCACTAGACCAGATGGAATTAATTGACATCTTCAGAACATTTCACCCCAAAGCCACAGAATATACATTCTTCTCCAGTGCACATGGGTCATTTTCAAAGATAGATCATATGTTGGGTCATAAGAAAAGTCTCTTCAAATTCAAGAAGATAGAAATCATATCAAGCACTTTCTCAGACCACAGTGGCATAAAACTGGAAACCAACTATAATAAAAACAATAGAAAGAAATCAAACACATGGAGACTAAACAGCATGCTTTTAAACAACGACTGGGTAACCAGAGAGATCAAGGAAGAAATAAAAAACATCATGGCAACAAATGACAATGACAACACAACAATACAAAATTTATGGGACACAGTGAAAGCAGTCTTGAGAGGGAAGTTCATAGCCCTACAAGCCTACTGCAAAAAACAGGAAATAATGGTAATAAATCACCTAAAGCTACAACTCAAAGAGCTAGAACGTGAGCAACAAGAAAAGCCCAGTGTACTCAGAAGGAAGGAAATAGTGAAGATCAGAGCGGAGATAAACAACTTGGAGAGCAAAGAAACAATTCAAAAGATCAACAAAACAAAGAGCTAGTTTTGAAAGGATAAACAAGATTGATGGACCCCTAGCCAGGCTCACCAAGAAGCAAAGAGAGAAGAACCAAATAAACAAAATCAGAAATGAAAGAGGAGAAATAACAACAGACCCTGTGGAAATACAAAGGATTGTTAAAAAATACTATGAACAACTCTATTCCAACAAATTGGACAACCTGCAAGAAATGGACATTTTCCTAGAAAAATATAACCTCCCAAAACTCAATGAGGAGGAAGCCAAACATCTCAATAGTCCAATAACTATGGAAGAAATTGAAGCAGTAATCAAAAAGCTTCCAGCAAATAAAAGCCCAGGTCCAGATGGCTACACAGGAGAGTTTTACCAAACATTCAAGGAAGAATTAAAACTATCCTCCTCAGACTGTTCAAAAACATTCAAGAAGAAGGAATACTACCAAACACCTTCTATGAAGCCAGCATCACCCTAATAACAAAACCAGATAAAGACAACACAATGAAAGAGAATTATAGACCAATATCTCTCATGAACATAGATGCCAAAATCCTCAACAAAATTCTAGCAAACTGGATCCAGCAGTACATCAGGAAGATCATACACCATGACCAAGCAGGATTCATTCCAGGAATGCAGGGATGGTTCAATATCCGCAAATCAATAAATGTGATACATCACATAAACAAATTGAGAGATAAAAATCACATAGTCATATCAATTGATGCAGAAAAAGCATTTGACAAAATCCAACATCCTTTCTTGATAAAAACTCTCAGCAAAGTGGGAATAGAAGGATCATACCTCAACATCATAAAAGCCATATATGATAAACCCACAGCTAACATCATACTCAATGGGCAAAAACTAAAACCATTTCCCCTAAGAACAGGAACAAGACAGGGATGCCCACTCTCACCTCTCCTGTTTGACATAGTACTGGAAGTATTAGCCATTGCAATTAGACAACAAGAAGAAATAAAAGGCATCCAAATTGGAAAAGAAGAAGTAAAGCTGTCCTTATTTGCAGATGACATGATATTGTACATAAAAAACCCAAAGGACTCCATTCCAAAACTAATTGACTTAATTAATGAATTCGGCAATGTAGCAGGATACAAAATTAATGCTAAGAAGTCTGTGGCATTTCTATACACTAACAGTGAAATTATAGAAAGAGAAACTAAAAAAGCAATCCCATTTACCATCGCACCAAAAAAATTAAGATACCTAGGAATAAACCTAACTAAAGAGGTAAAAGACCTTTATGCAGAAAACTACAGGACACTGAAAAAGGAGATAGAGGAAGATGTTAACAGATGGAAGGGCATACCATGCTCATGGATTGGGAGAATCAACATCATTAAAATGTCCATACTACCCAAAGCAATCTACAGATTCAACGCACTACCCATTAAAATACCAACGACATATTTCACAGACCTAGAGAGAATTCTTCATAGATTCATCTGGAACAAAAAAAGACCACGGATAGCTACAGCAATTCTGAGAAAAAGAATAAAGTAGGTGGGATTTCAATACCAGACTTCAAGCTATACTACAAAGCAACTGTTCTCAAAACAGCCTGGTACTGGCACAAGAACAGACATATAGATCAATGGAATAGAATAGAGAACCCAGATATCCACCCAAACCACTATGCTCAACTAATATTTGACAAAGGAGGCATGAACATTCAATGGAACCAAGATAGCCTCTTCAATAAATGGTGTTGGGAAAATTGGACAGATACATGCAAAAAATTGAAACTGGACCACCAACTTACACCAAATACAAAAATAAACTCAAAATTGTTAAAGGACTTAAACATTAGAAGGGAAACCATAAAAATACTAGAGGAATCCACAGGCAGCACAATCTCAGATATATGCCGAAAGAACTTCTTCACTGATACTGCTCCAAAGGCAATGGAAGCTAAAGAAAAAATAAACAAATGGGACTACATCAAAATAAAAAGCTTTTGCACAGCAAAAGAAACCATCAACAAAACAACAAGAAAGATCAATGCATGGGAGAACATATTTGCAAATGCTATCACTGATAAAAGTTTAATCCCCAAAATCTACAACCAACTTATACAACTTAATAAAAGGAAGATGAAGGATCCAATAAAAAAATGGGCAACGGACCTAAATAGAACCTTTTCAAAAGACGACAGAAGGAAAGCCAAGAGACATATGAAAACATGTTCAAAGTCATTAATCATCCGAGAAATGCAAATCAAAACGACAATGCGATACCATCTTACACCTGTCAGAATGGCAATCATCAACAAATCAACAAACGACAAGTGCTGGCGAGGATGCGGAGAAAAAGGAACCCTTGTGCACTGTTGGTGGGAATGCAGACTGGTGCAGCCACTGTGGAGAACAGTATGGAGTTTCCTCAAAAAACTAAAAATGGATCTCCCATTTGACCCTGTAATACCACTCTTAGGAATTTATCCCAAGAAATTACAAACACCAATCAGAAAGGATTTATGCACCCCTATGTTCATAGCAGCACAATTTACAATAGCCACAATTTGGAAACAGCCTAGGTGCCCGTCAGCAGATGAGTGGATCAGAAAACTGTGGTACATCTACACAATGGAATTCTATGCTGCCATTAAAAAGAAGGAATTCTTACCATCTGCAGCAACCTGGTTGGAACTGGAGATCCTTATGCTTAGCGAAATAAGCCAGTCAATGAAGGAGAAGCATAACATGATCACACTCATTGGGGGATAATAAAGGACATTATAAACTGATGAACAAAAGGATAGATACAGAGACAGTAAATCTTCAAACAGACTGTGAAATTACAGCAGGAAGGTTAAAGTTAGGTGAGGTAGATAAGAGATCAATCAAAGGACTTGTATCTATGCATATAATCATAACCAATGAACATAGACACTGGGGGGTTGGGGTATGCCTGCGAGGGAGGGTGGGCAAAGGGAAGATATGTATAAAAAATTAATTAAAAAAAGAAAATACCATTAAAGAATTAGAGGAATAGGGGAAGGACTATGATTTACAATAAACGAAGAAGAGAAAAAAATCAGAATACAAGGAAGAAAGAAAAATTGAAAAGGAGAGTAGAAAGAGCAGATAGTCATACATTTAGGAAGGAAATAAGTAAAAAAATTTGGAGAAAAAGAAAAAAAGAAAGGTAAGGGAGAAAGAAAATAAATTGAATAGCGAAAAAAAAGAATAGTGAAAGGGAAATTGAGTAGGAGCAGGCAAGAGGAAATGAGATATATGAACCAAACAACAAAGACTAGAATAATAAGGAATCAATAAAGCAGATAGATAAGGAAGAAAAATTGTTAAAAAGGTGAGGGGGCGGGTTGGGAGAGCGCAGGGAGATAAAGGAAATAGAAAAACCGAAAAGGAGAAAGGAGAAATAAAAATGGGAAGAAAGAAGAGAGGAAGGACAAGGTGCAAAACGATAATAAAATGACAAATAAAAAAATGAAGTGAGATATCATTCTCTTCAGCAGAGTTTAAATGCCCAGTGGGAGCTGGCTTAGGACCCCACTCTTCTTTTCTGTCTGCCAGTTCTTGGCTTCCTGTTAGGTATTTAGGTGCTAACCACTGTCAGGCACTCTTGGCTTTTAGCTCCCTGCTTGATGCTCCACTTGATCCATGCGTCTCCATAGGCCTTGGATTCAAGTAGGGAGGACCTATCTGCCCTCTTTGCCTGTCAGCCAGCTGTTAATGTTGATCACTTACGAGTCTGTTTCTGACAGGGCTTTAGGTGGGGTTGGTGTTGTTTTACTTTCAGGAAATGTGATGGGTGTTTTTTCCTGTCCCAGAGTTTCTCCTCCATGAGTATCCCCAAATATTACTCTGCTCTTGGCTGGAAAGAGATCCTTGTATGATGACCAATGGGGTCATGTGGGACCCTGGAGGTTCCTAGAATAATGGAGGTAGCTCCTCCCAGGGGAAATGGCTGTTTTGGTTTGGTTTGAATTACCTAATGCTGGATTCCTGGCTACTGTTTTTCTAAATCTCCTGCCCTGCTCCCCACAGCAGGCACCTCAAGTCCCTGTCTCCCACCCTGTATCAATGCTTTGGATGTGTAGTTGCAAATGAAAAATCTTGTGCTCTGGGTTTAGAGATTAACAAAACAAAACAAAACAAAAAAAAAAAGAAAGAAAGAAAGAAAAAGGCAATTGAAACTGCAGCTCTCTCCTCCACTGGCTCTGATCTGCTGAATTAGACTCAGCTGTTGCCAGCAGTCTTGCTACCTTTTGTAGCTGCTTGGATGACATGGCTGCTACATGTCACACTGCTGTGAGTTGAATGCCACAGGTCTGGTGGCACTGCTATGGGCAGGTGTGTGTACTCCAGGTAACCTCCCCTCTTGGGATTTCACCCTTTTTACTGGTATCAAGGTACCTTCTGTTTTTCCTTGGTATAACTCACCTCCTCAACTGGACGATAGTTGAAAATTCCAAGTGAATATTCTCCAATTTACTTGTATTTCTATCATGGCCGTGGGAAGAAATGCCCAACAAATCTACATATTTAGCTGCCATTTTCCTCTTTCTAGTTTGTCTTTGAATGTTTGGTAAAGTTAATTTGTGAAGACATCTACTCCAGGACTATTGTTTGTTGGGAGTGGTTTTTTTTTTTATTACTGCTTTAATTAGTTGTAATTGGTCTATTCAGGTATTTTTGTCTTCCTGATTCAGTTTTGAAGATTCTATACGTCCAGGAATTTATGCATTTCATCCAGATTCTACAATTTTTTTGCATATACAGTAATTGCTCATAATATTTTCTTATAAGCCTTTGTAGTTCCTTGGTGTCAATTGCTACTTTTCCTCTTAAATTTCTGATTTTATTTATTTAGGTCCTCTTTCTTTTTTTCTTGGTGAGTCTGGTTAAAGGTTTGTAGATCTTATTTATTTTTCTTAAAGACTCAGCTCTTGGTTTAATTGATCTTTGCTTTTTTAGAATCTATTCTGTTTATTTCAGCTATGATCTTTATTATTTCCTTGTTCTACTAATTTTAGACTTTGTTTGATGTTTCTAGTTTCTTCAAGTGTAAAGTTAGATAATTTATTGGAAAATTTTCTTGTTTTCTGAGGTAGATATGTAGTGTTATGTATTTTCACTTAGGAATGCTTTCACTGTGTCCCACAGATTTTGGGCCATTTGTTCTCATTTTCATTTGTTCAAGTTCTCATTTGATTTCTTGATTGATCTTACTTTTGACCTATTCATTCTTTAGTTATATGTTATTTAGCCTCCATGCCTTTGAGTGTTTTTCAGTTTTCTTTTTCTTCTGATTGATTTCTAGTTTCATATCATTATGGTCAAATAGTATGCTTGATATTACTTCAGTCTTCTTAAATTTATGGAGACTTGTTTTGTGTCCTAACATGAGGTACATTCTAGATGTTCCATATGCACTTGAAAAGAATATATGTTTTGCTAATTTGAGTTGAAATGCTCTGAACATAGCAATGAAATCCATGTGACATAGTAAGTTATTTAAGGCCACTGTTTCCTTATTAGTTTTCTGTCTGGATGATCTTTCCATTGATAGGTCAATGGTGTGTTAAAATCTCCTATTATGACTGTGTTATTGTTGATCTCTCTCTTTATGTACATCAAGGTTTGCTTTACATATATAGGTGCTTCTATGTTGGGTTCCTAAATATTTACAAGGGTTATATCCTCTTGTTGTATTGCTTTCTTTATCATTACATAGTGTCCTTCTTTGTCTATTAGATAGCCTTTGTTTTAAAGTCTATTTTGTCAGATATTGATACACCAGTTTTTTTCATTTTAATTTTCATGAAACATCTTTTCTATCCCTTTACCCTTAGTCTGTGTATATTTTTCATTCTGAGGTGGGCCTCTTGTAGACAGCATATATGTGTGTGTGTGTCTTGTTTTCTTATCTATTCTTAGCCATTTACATTTAAAGTGATGATTGATAGGTACATATTTATTGCAATTTTATTTTTTATAACTATGATATCTTTTTAAAATTTCTTCTTATAAAATAAGTCCCTTTAGCATTTCTTTTTTTTTTAATTTTCATACATATCTCCCCATTGACCCCCCTCCCTCACAGGCATACACCAACCCCCCCCAAATGTCTATGTTCATTGGTTATGCTTATATGCATGCATACAAGTCCTTTGATTGATCTCTTATCTACCCCACCTAACCTTAATCTTCCTGCTGTAACTTGACAGTCTGTTTGATGCTTTACTGCCTCTGTATCTATCATTTTGTTCATCAGTTTATAATGTTCTTTATTATCCACAAATGAGTGAGATCACGTAGTGCTTCTCCTTCATTGACTGGCTTATTTCACTAAGCATAAGGCTCTCCAGTTCCCTCCAGGTTGCTGCAAATGGTAAGAATTCCTTCTTTTTAATGGCAGCATAGAATTCCATTGTGTAGATGTACCACAGTTTTCTGATCCACTCATCTGCTGACGGGCACCTAGGCTGTTTCCAAATTGTAGCTATTGTAAATTGTGCAGCTATGAACATAGGGGTGCATAAATCCCTATGTTCTGAATGGTGTTTGTGATTTCTTAGGATAAATTCCTAAGAGTGGGATTACAGGGTCTAATGGGAGATCCATTTTTAGTCTTTTGAGGAAACTCCATACTGTTCTCCACAGTGGCTGCACCAGTCTGCATTCCTACCAACAGTACACAAAGGTTCCTTTTTCTCCGCATCCTCGCCAACACTTGTCCTTTGTTGATTTGTTGATGATTGCCATTCTGATAGGTGTAAGATGGCATCACATTGTCATTTTGATTTGCATCATTCAGATAATTAGTGACTTTGAATATGTTTTCATGTGTCTCTTGGCCTTCCTTCTGTCATCTATCGAAAACGTTCTATTTAGGTCCATTACCCATTTTTTTATTGGATCGTTTATCTTCATTTTATTAAGTTGTGTAAGTTGGCTGTAGATATTGGAGATTAAGCTTTTATCAGGGATAACATTTGCAAATATGTCCTCCCATACAGAGGCCTATCTTATTGTTTTGTTAATGGTTTCTTTTGCATAACAAAAGCTTTTTATTTTGATGTAGTCCCATTTGTGTATTTTTTCTTTAGCTTCCATTGCCCTTGGAGCAGTATCAGTGAAGAAGTTCTTTTGGCATTGTCTGAGATTGTGCTGCCTGTGGATTCCTCTAGTATTTTTATGGTTTCCCATCTAATGTTAAGTCCAGTATCCATTTTGAGTTTATTTTTGTATTTGGTGTAAGTTGGTGGTCCAGTTTTATTTTTTTGGCATGTATTTATTCAATTTTCCCAACACCATTAATTGAAGAGGCTGTCTTCCTTCCATTGTATGTTCATGCCTCCTTTGTCAAATATTAGTTGAGCATAGTGGTTTGGGTGGATATCTTGGTTCTCTGTTCTATTCCATTGGTCTATATGTCTGTTCTTGTGCCAGTACCAGGCTGTTTTGAGAACAGTTGCTTTGTAATATAGCTTGAAATCTGGTATTGAGATCCCACCTATTTTATTCTTCTTTCTCAGTATTCCTGTGGCTATTTGTGATCTTTTTTTGTTCCAGATGAATCTATGAAGAATTCTTTCTAGATCTGTGAAATATGCCATTGGTATTTTAATAGGTAGTGCATGAATCTATAGATTGCTTTGGGTAGTATGGACATGTTAATGATGTTGATTCTTCCAATCCATGAGCATGGTATGCCCTTCCATCTGTTAACATCTTCCTCTATCTCTTTTTTCAGTGTCCTGTAGTTTTCTACATAAAGGTCTTTTACCTCTTTAGTTAGGTTTATTCCTAGGTACCTTATTTTTTTGATGTGATGGTAAATGGGATTGTTTTTGAGTCTCTCTTTCTGTAATTTCACTATTATGGAATAGAAATTCCACAGATTTCTTGGCATTAATTTTGTATCCTGCTACATTGCCGAATTCATTTATTACGTCAATTAGTTTAGGGATGGAGTACTTTGGGTTTTTTATGTACAGTATTATGTCATCTGCATATAAGGAAAGTTTTACTTCTTCTTTTCCACTTTGGATGCATTTTATTTTTTCTTCTTATCTAATTGCAATGGCTAATACTTCCAGTACTATTTTGAATAGGAGAGGTGAGAATGGGCATCCCTGTCTTGTTCCTGTTCTTAGAGGAAATGGTTTTAGTTTTTGCCCATTGAGTATGATGTTAGCTGTGGGTTTATCATATATGGCTTTTATTATGTCGAGGTATGATCCTTCTATTCCCACTTTGCTGAGAATTTTTATCAAGATGGTGTTGGATTTCGTCAAATGCTTTTTCTGCATCAATTAATATGACAATATGATTTTTATCTCTCAATTTGCTTATGTGATGTATCATGTTTATTGATTTGTGGATATTGTACCATCCCTGCATTCCTGGGATGAATCCTATTTGGTCATGGTGTATGATCTTTCTGATGTACTGTGGATCCAATTTGCTAGAATTTTTTTGAGGATTTTGGCATCTATGTTCATGGGAGATATTGGCCTATAATTCTTTTTCCTTGTGTTGTCTTTATCTGGTTTTGTTATTAGGGTGATGCTGGCTTCATAGAAGGTGTTTGGAAATGTTACTTCTTCTTGAATGTTTTTGAATAGTCTGAGGAGGATAGGTTTTAATTCTTCCTTGAATGTTTGGTAAAACTCTCCTGTGTAGTCATTTGGTCCCGGGCTTTTATTTGCTGGAAGCCTTTTGATTACTGCTTCAATTTCTTCCATAGTTATTGGACTATTGAGATGTTTAGATTCCTCCTCATTGAGTTTTGGAAGGTTATATTTTTCTAGGATTATCTCCATTTCTTGCGAGTTGTCCAATTTGTTGGAATAGAGTTGTTCATATTATTTTTTAACAATCCTATGAATTTCAACAGGGTCTATTGTTATTTCTTCTCTTTCATTTCTGATTTTGTTTATTTGTGTCTTCTCTCTGTGCTTCTTGGTGAGCCTCACTACAGGTCCATCAATCTTGTTTATCCTTTGAAAGAACTAGCTCTTGGTTTTGTTGATCTTTTGAATTGTTTCTTTGGTTTCCATGTTGTTTATCTCCACGCTGATCTTTACTATTTCCTTCCTTCTGCTTACACTGGGCTTTTGTTGTTGCTCTCTTTCTAGATCTTTGAGTTGTCGGGTTAAGTAATTTATTACCATTGTTTCCTGGTTTTTGCAGTAGGCTTGTAGGACTATGAACTTTTCTCTCAAGACTGCTTTCACTGTGTCCCATACATTTTGTATTGTTGTGTTGTCATTGTCATATGTTGCCATGATGTTTTTTATTTCTTCCTTGATCTCTTTGGTTAGCCAGTTGTTGTTTAATAGCATGCTGTTTAGTCTCCATGTGTTTGATTTTTTCCATTGTTTTCATTATAGTTGATTTCCAGTTTTATGCCACTGTGGTCTGAGAAAATGCTTGATATGATTTCTATCTTCTTTAATTTGAAGAGACTTTTCTTATGACTCAACATATAATCTATCTTTGAAAATGACCCATGTGCACTAGAGAAGAATGTATATTCTGTGGCTTTGGGGTCAAATGTTCTGAAGATGTCAATTAATTCCATCTGGTCTAGGGAGTCATTTAGGATTGATGTTTCTTTGTTGATTTTTTGTTTAG
Organism: Lasiurus cinereus; assembly: GCA_011751065.1. Classification (NCBI taxonomy): domain Eukaryota; kingdom Metazoa; phylum Chordata; class Mammalia; order Chiroptera; family Vespertilionidae; genus Lasiurus; species Lasiurus cinereus. Next base: position 6,263,527 of record JAAGEH010000031.1, read on the forward strand.
AGGATTTGTCCAGTGGTGATTGTGGGGTATTAAAGTCTCCTACTATGATTGTCTTGCTGTCAATCTCTCCCTTAATATCCTCCAGGAGTTTTTTTATGTAACTAGGTGCTCCTATATTGGGTGCATATATGTTTACCAGAGTTATTTCTTCTTGTTGGATTGTTCCCTTTAGTATTATTTAGTGGCCTTCTTTATCTCTTATGTCCTTCACTTTGACATCTAATTTGTCAGATATAAGTATTGCAACCTCAGCTTTTTTTTCATTTCCGTTTGCCTGACATACCATCTTCCATCCCTTCACCCTCCATCTGTGCGCATCTCTTTTCCTGAGGTGTGTTTCTTGTAGGCAGCAGATTTATGGATCATGTTTTCTTATCCATTGGGTTACCCTGTGTCTCTTGTTTGGAGCATTTAATCCTTTTACATTTAAAGTTATTATTGATAGGTACTTATCTGTCACCATCGCCATTTTTAGTCTTTACCCCAGAGTTCCTTCTTTGCTTCCTATTTCTTTTTATTACAGCAGACCCTTTAACATTTCTTGCATTGCTGCTTTGTTCGTAATATATTCCCTTAGTCCTTTTTTGTCTGTGAAGCTTCTGATTTCACCTTCAATTTTGATTGAAAGCCTTGCAGGGTACAGTATTCTTGGATTTAGACCCTTTCTTTGCATGACTTTGTATATTTCATTCCATTCCCTTCTGGCCTGATGAGTTTCTGTTGAGAAATCAGTAGCTAGTCTTATGGGGTTCCTTTGTAGGTAACTTTCTGTTTCTCTCTGGCTGCTTTTAAGATTCCTACTTTGTCGTTGGTGTTTCCAATTTAATTATAATGTGCCTTGGTGTTGGTTTTGTGTGGTTCATTTTGCTTGGGAGTCTGTGTGCTTCTTGGATTTGTGTAGTTTTTTCTTTCCTATATTGGGGAAATTTTCTGTCATATTTTCTACAGACAGGTTTTCTATTCCTTGCTCAGTTTCTACTCTTTCTGGATCCCCAATTATGCAGATTTTGTTTTGTTTTGTGTTATCCCAAAGTTCCCTTAAGCTTTCCGCTTGCTTTCTAATTTTTTTTTCTAGAAGCTGCTGTACTTGGGTATTTTTTTCCTACCTTGTCTTCTAGCTCACTGATGTGGTCCTCTGCTTCTTCTAATCTACCTTTGATTCTTTCTATTGAGTTCTTTAAAGCAGTGATGTCATTTTTCATTTCTGCTTCCTTCTTCTTCATTTCCTCTTGGGTCTTTGTCATTTCCTCTTGGCTCTTGCTCATATTGTCAATTTTGTCTTCCATTCTTTTCCTCCACCTTATGATCATTTCTCTGAACTCTTTCTCTGGCAGCTTATTGCTGCTTCTATTTCATTTACTTCCTTTTCTGGTGATACCTGCCTTTCTGTTGTATGCAGGCTGTTTCTTCTTCTGCACATGGTTTTCTTCTCTGGGTGTCTGGTTATGTAGTTCTCTCTCCTTCATTGATTTGAAGGCACAAACTACAACACGACCTGGTATAACACACAAGGCACTGAACAGAAATGTATTCTCAATGTTAATCACAAATAAGGTGACCACTAATGAAAGACAAATTAGGGATAAGTAGAGAAAGAAGAAGAGGAAAATGAGGAAAAAAGAAAGGAAAGAATTGCCAAAATCAAATGTGAGAGGGAGAAAAAAATAAATAAATGAACAAAAAATAAAATAAAATAAAATAAAAAATAGAAAGGAGAACAAGAAGAAGAGAATGAGAAAAAAAGTGAGAGAAAAGATAGAGGATAAGAGAGAAAAGGGGAACAAAATATAGATGTCAGGAGAAAATTCCAATAGAACAGTCACTAATCCCAACAAAGGCCAGCAAGCAGTACCTGGAGATTAATACAAACTACCAATAACAACTGGTATGGAGGGAGGCGAGGGAAAAGAGGAAAAAAACAAACCAAAACAAAGCAAATAAAAAGCAAAATAAAACAAGTGGAATAAGCTAAAACAATATCACAAAAAAGTACAAAACCTCGATACAATCACCATTCAGGCAAATAGCAACAAAAGGACACAGAGAAAAACAACTTTTTGGATAGTGAAGACAAGAAGAGAGAGGTTTGTATGAACTTGTAGTAGGAGATTTGAAATTAGATATATAAGTAGGGTGAAATTTTAACCAGGTAAAGAGAAAGAATAGGGAGAATCTAAAGTTGGAAATGGGAAAGAGAAACAAGACAACAAAATGGGGAAAGTTAAGAGGAAATTGTTGGCATAAAGGTAGAGTTGAGATAGAGTAAAATTTTGCTAAAGGAAAGATGGAAATAGAATGTAGAACTCTAATCCGGAAGTAAAATAAAGAGAAAACAAAATGACACTTGTTTTTTTCCAAAAAGGTAGAATACCAGTAGTAATAATACTAGTTGAAAACAAAAATATAATGATTAAAAAGGTAAAATCAATTGAGGAGGAAAGAAAAAGGTAGTTTTTATTAAAATATGGAAAAATGAAAATAAAATAATTTAAAAAAAGAGAAAAAGAAAAATAAAAAAAGAAAAAAAATAGAATGGTCATTCACTTCCACTATTGTTCTGCATGATGCTCCTGTTTCCCAATAGGGAGGGTATTGTAGTTCCCCGTGTTCCACGTTGGTATTTTAATCTCTATTATTTTGTGGTTATACGAGAGTCAATTTGTGCATCACCCACTGGGTGGCAGTGTTTCGGAATTGACCTCTGAGACAAAGCACAGGACCTCTCTAGGTTGTGCTCAGATCCTGCTACTCTGTGGTTCTCAAAACCGGTTTGTGGGGATTTTGCAGCCGGGACACAGTAATAACTCCCAGGCTGTCCTTCTGCCTCAGATCAAAATGAGTTGTTTTCTAGAGCTCCCCTAGTTGTTTTCTAGAGCTCTTCTCTGTCAACAACTCTGAGAGTCCTTTTCCACACTTAGGGATCACGTTCTGCCCCATATCTGCGGACTTCTCCAGAGGCATCTTTCCCGCAGCCCTGTTCCCACAGTGTGCACATCTCTGTTCTGCAGGACAGTAGACCTCACCTTATCCCAGGCGAAATCTGACCTTTCTGTGTGCTGTGTGGATCTCCTCTGAGTCTTGACCTTTCTGTGTGCTGTGTGGATCTCCTCTGAGTCTGAGTGTCTGTGTTGATTGGAGAGCAGTGTTCTGGGTCCCCGGCTGTTCAATGAGTGCTTCAGCTGCAGCTTTCAGACCACCGCAGACATCCACCTCCCTCTGTAAGATGGCCCGGTCTCCGAGTTTGCGCTGGCTGCTCCGGCAGACAAAAACCTCATGGCAGTGGGGCTGCCTGGTCAGGAGAGGCCCATCCAGTAGTCGCCCACCTTCTACTGGAGGATAACTGACTCTTAACTTGCCACCAAACTCCCAGTGCTACTCTCAGCTGCTCTCTCTCCCTCTGCCCAGTGACAAAGCTCCAGACACGTCTGTCTACTCTGCTGCCATTTTCCCTCCTATTTTAGAGGTTTTTCTCTTCACATGTCCCAGTCTAATTCATTGGCGGCTTCAACCCCTTTAGCATTTCTTGTAATGCTCGTTTGCTTGTAATGAACTCCTTTTTCTTGTTCAGGAAGCTCTGTATTTCTATTTTAAATGATAAACTTGCTTGGTAGAATAGTCTTGGTTGTAAGTTCCTTGTTTTTCTTCACTTTGATTACTAGTATTTCATGACAATCCCTTCTGGCCTCAAGTGTTTCTGTTGAGAAATCAGCTGCCCATTTATAGTATCTCCCTTGTTTGTAACTTACTGTTTTTCTTTTGCTGCTTTTAATATTCTCTCTTTGTCTTTAACCTTTGGCATTTTATTTAAGATATGTCTTTGTGTGGACTTCTTTGAGTTTAAATTTGTTGGGACTCTTCATACTTTCTGGTCTTGTGTGTATTTTTCCATAAGCAGATTAGGAAGATTTTCAGTCATTATTCCTTCAAATAGGTTTTCAGCCCCTTGTTCTCTCTCTTCTTTACTAGTATCCCATATGATGTGAATGTTGTAAGAGCTGATGTTAACCCAGCAGTCCCTTACATTATTTTATTTTTAAAATTTATTTTTCTGCTCTGACTTGGTATTTCCTGCTATCTTGTCTTCCAAGTAGTTGAGTCAGTCTTTTGCTTCATCCACCATACTGTTGATTCTTTATAGTTTGTCCTTCATTTCAAGTATTGTATTCTTTATTTCTTACTGGCTCTTTTTTATGGTTTCTTTGTTGTCATTTATGCTTACTATATCTTTGTTTAGATTCTCAGTGAGTTAATTCATTCTTCTCCTAAGTTCTTTGAGTATCCTTCTAAATCTGTATCTCTTTGATTTCTTGCCTCTATTTCATTTTGTTCTTTTCCTGGTGATTTATCCTGTTTTTGTTTGTTTGGTTGGTTTTGTTTTGTTTTGTTTTCATTTGGGGCATATATTTTGTCTCCCTGTCTTGGCTTCCTGTTGGTATTTATTTTTTGTAGATTCTGTATATCTGCTATATCTCCCATTCTTGATATTGTAGTCTTATGTAATATGTGTCCTGTGGACCTCTAGCACATTCTGCCTTATCATCCAACCAAGATACTATAGAAATGTCTTTTTTGTGAGTTGTGTGAGCCCTCCTGTTTTAATTGAATCTTGGTTGCTATTGGCCCCTTAGTGGCGAGCCAGCACAGCCATGGCATACTCAGCCCCAGGGCACCTTATGTGCCATGCCAGCTCAGCCAGGTTCAGTGACCCTGAGAGGGGGCGATGAAGGACTGAGAAAAGACAGACAAGGGAATGAAAGCTGGGTCTAGGTGGGATGCTGCTCCTCTGATGTAGAGACAGTGCCACGAACTACAAGCCAAGTCTTTATTTTATAGCCAGATGCCACCAGGCAAAGTAAGGGCATGATCAAGATGTTTACAACATTCTTGTAAGTTTTGATCCTACTCAATTACATGCACCTGATCAAGCTTTGTTTACTTGCAGCCTATATCACTTGGGCACATGGAGCTACAAGTTCAGACCATAAGTTCAAGCTTACAACTATAGCTGTTGGCTATAATTGTGCTAGAGGGCTCTCCCCTCCAAGTTGGGACTTGCACGTGGCCATGAGAGGACTGTGCCCTCTTATTAGTCCAAGGCTTGAATGTGTCCAAACACTGTATGTGCTCTCCATACCCTTCATACATGCGGTTGATCCTCAGGCTGGCTGGCTCTGTAGTTACTGAGCTCATGAAGTAGAGTTTGCCCCAGCAGATTCTGGTGCCTCCTGAGATTTCCCTTTGGATGTGCTGCTGTGGAGCTTAGTGTAACCTGCTCAGAAACCCACAACTAGGTGTGTTGCTTCTGAGGCCTCCTGGGAAGGACTCTGTGCAGGTCTGTGTCAGATGCTGCCTGAAACTGGTCCTGGGCTCCATGATTTTAATTACAAATTGATCTGCAGTTTGTGGATGCCTCTGCTGGGCCTGGATGTGTGTGCAAAGTTCCAATCTGTGCACCATGGTCAGCTTCCACCAGCATTGAGCCCAAGGGGCAGTAAACAAAAGGACCAAGACACCACAAGATTTGCCTCTACCAGGCTCCACCTGCCAGCTGCTTTTTAGGCTCAGTCACTAAAAGAGCCTGTGGCAGTACTCAAGTGCATGAGGTAAGTTCTTAGTGAGTCACTAGGTAGGGTCAAGTGATGTTCACCAGATTGAAACAGGTTCAAACTTTCTGGTGATGCTGAGTCTGAGGTCACTCAAAGAAAATCCCAGTATATACCAAATATATCTGACAGGTGCCCACAGACTTTGTGGTGGGGCATGGTCTCAGGCAATCATCATGGAGAATGCAGCAGCATATATCAGGCCCAAACAGACCAAGATTTGGCTGTATTAAGAGAGGGTTCTGCAAAGATATACTATTGTCAGTTGGGTACATGAGGGAAAATTTACCTCCACTCTAGAGGCAAACAATACAGTCCATCTCAGATTTGGCCAGACCTCCTTGAGAGTTGTCTCAGCAGGGCAGGGCCACAGGGAGCAGGAGTGTTGGACTTTTGCATTATCCCAGGCTGATGCCCTATGGAGTGGAGTGGTCCACCCAATAAAGATAGTGTCTGTGGGTGGTATGGGAGAGGGACTCAGTGCAGGGATTCTGGAAGTTGTCCCTTCAGCTCTCTTTTCAGAGCCACCCAGCTTATTGTCTCTTTTCAAAACTCTAGTCTGCTCTGAGCCACCCTCCCCATGCAGAAACCCAGGGTGAGTGGCTGCAAATGAGATTTTGTGTCTTGGCCTTTCAAGAGGGCACCTGAGTTTCTAGCAGACCCTTGTCTCTCCCCGGTAGACAAAATCCCCACTGATTTTCACAACCAGATGTTATGTGTTATCCTCTTCCTTGCTCAGGTTCTCTGGGAAGCCCAGCATCAGGTTGACATCCTGTGCTCCTCAAGGGGAACCTTTGCAGTTGAGATATCTTTCCAAATACTCAACCAACACATGTTGGTGTGGGGACATTCCTTTTTAGGTTTCCAGCCTTTCTACCAGTCTCAATGTGTCTTTTTCTGTAAATCCTTACTTATAAGACTTCTTTCTGTTCAGTTAGTCTTCAGTTGGTTATTCAAGTTTATTGTTCTATATTTTAGTAACAATTCCAGGTTGGTCATGGAAGAAGTTGAGTGTAACTTCCACCTACTCTACCACCATCTTGGATTCCTCAGCAATGCATTTTTAACAGAATCATACATAGGTGAAAAAATTATAAACAAAAACAAAGATATAATTAACATAAGATCCTGGATTGTGGTTACACCTGGGGCTGGGGAAGTGCTATAGAGGCTATACTAGGAACTTATAAAGTATTGGTAAAGTACTATATTTTATCCTGAATAGGAGATATAGGAGTAGTTGGTTTATTTTTTATTATTAGTTATTATACTGTGTATTTAATTGTTTTTTTGTGAATAATATATTTCATAATAAAAATGAAAATAATGCTTCTGTAGCCCCATGTTATTGTATGCTAATATTTATTCCCCATTTATAGACTGTATGCCCAAAATTAGCCTTTGACTGAGACATATTATTTTCTAATTCAATGAAAATGAAAAAATTTAATTATCTTTATTACCATTTAATGTTTATTTTTAATATATATATTTTATATTGTTTAAAATATTATAAATAGTAGTACATATGTATCCTTTTTTCCCCCTACTGACCTCCCCCGGGGGCGCGCCACCCCCCATGGCATGCCCTCACCTGCCCCCCTCCAATGCCCTATATCCATTGGCTATGCTTACATACATGCTTGCACGTCCTTCAGTTGATCTCTTACAGCCCCCCAACTCAAACTCCCCTGCCTTCCCACTGTAGCATGACAGTCTGTTCATTGATTCTTTGCCTCTGTATCTGTTCTCCCCTGACCCCTGGTTCTTTTCTTAAAAACATCTTGCCTTTGTAGGCTAGAAAGAAACTTATAAGAAAAAAAATGTTTGTGTCCCAATTTCAATGTCCAATAGTTATGAGTTCCACTTTCAATGTCAAACAGTTCTTTATGTGTACACATCAGCAATGGTATCTAGATAGTGGATAAATGGTGGCAATACTGGTCTGGCCCTCTCTGGTTTGGTCCCAGGCATCCTGTAGCGATGCACAGCTGTTGACTACTCCCATGGAAAGGCATTGTCAGCATCTTACATCTCTGGACTGTTTCTCCTCTTGTCCTCATGGTTGGAGCAGATCTGTAGGTTCCTCTCTGTTGCAGGAGTCCAATTGGTCTTGGAGTTGTTTTCTGAAAGTATATAAACATATTTTCAACCAAAAGTTAATCAAGAAATCTTTTCTATAAAATTGACTTGGAGTCCTTTTTATTTTTGCCTACCCAATTTTCCTTTGGCTCATTTTGACACCATGTGTGTTTTTTGTGGGTGTCTTGCTGTTAGTCTTACAAATGGTTTTAGTTTTTTCCCATTTAGTATGATGTTGGCTGTGGGTTTGTCATATATACCTTTTATTATGTTGAGGTATGATCCTTCTATTCCCACCTTGCTGAGAGTTTTTATCAAGAAAGGGTGTTGGATTTTGTCAAATGCTTTTTCTGCATCATTTGATATGACTATGTGACTTTTATCTCTCAATTTGTTTATGCAATGTATCACGTTTATTGATTTGCAAATATTGTACCATCCTTGCATCTCTGGGATAAATCCTCCTTGTTCATGGTGTATGATCTTTCTGACATACTGTTGGATTCAATTTTCTAGAATTTTGTTGAGGATTTTGGCATCTATGTTCATGAGGAATATTGGTCTGTAATTCTCTTTCATCGTGTTGTCTTTATCTGGTTTTGTTATTAGGGTGATGCTGGCTTCCTAGAAGGAGTTTAGAAGTTTTCCTCCTCTTGAATTTACTGGAATAGTCTGAGAAAGATGGGTTTTAATTTTTCTATGAATGTTTGGTAAAATTGCCCTGTGAAGTCGTCTGGCCCTGGGCTTTTATTTTCTGGAAGATTTCTGATGACTGCTTCAATTTCTTTCATAGTTATAAGCATATTGAGATTTTTAGAATCTTCCTGTGTCAGTTTTGGAAGGTTGTGTTTTTCTATGAATGTGTCCATTTCCTGTAGGTTGTTTAATTTTTTAGAATAGAGTTGTTCATAATATTTTTTAAGAATCCTTTGTATTTCTGTGGGTTCTGTAGTTATTTCACCTCTCTCATTTCTGATTTTGTTTATTTGGGTCCTCTCTCTTTGCTTCTTGGTGAGCCTGGCTAGAGATTCATCAATTTTGTTTATTCTTTCAAAGAACCAGGTCTTGGTTTGGTTAATTTTTGTATTTTTTTTTGTCTCTGTGTCATTCATTTCTGCTCTGATCTTTATTATTTCCTTCTTTTTGCTCACAGTTGGCTTTTCTTGTTGTTTCTTTCTAGTTCTTTGAGTTATTGAGTTAGGTGATTCATTACCATTTTTCTTGTTTTTTTTTTTTTTTTTTGAGGCCTGTAGAGCTATAAACTTCCCTCTCAGCTTTGCTTTCATTTTGTCCCATAGCATTTATTGTCATTAGTCTCCAGGATATTTTGAATTTATTTTTTGATCTCATTTATAGCCCAATCATTGTTTAATAACATGCTATTGAACTTCCAAGTGTTTGAATTTTTTGGAATGTTTTTATTGTAGTTTATTTCTAATCTTATGCCATTGTGGTCTGAGAATAACTTCAATCTTTTTGAATTTGGGGAGACTTTGCTTGTGACCCAATATGTGGTCTACTTTTGAAAATATCCCATGTGCACTTGAGAAGAACGTATATTCCGTGGCTTTTGGATGATATACTCTGAAGATGTCCATTAGGTCCATCTGATCTAGTGAGTTATTTAGAATTGCTGTTTCTTTGTTGATTTTTTTGTCTAGAGGATTTTTCCAGAGATGTCAGTGGTGTATTAAAGTCCCCTTCTATGATTGTATTATAGTTGATCTCTCCCTTGATGTCTTCCAGGAATTTTTTATGTATTTAGGGGCTCCTATATTATCTGCATATATGTTTACCAGAGTTATATCTTCTTGATGAATTGCTCCTTTGAGTATTATGTAGTGGCCTTCCTTATCTCTTTTTATAGCCTTTACTTTGAGGTCTATTTTATCAGATATAAGTATTGCCAAACCAGCTTTTTTCTCATTTCTATTTGGCTGAAAAATATTTTCCATCCTTTCACTCTCAGTCTGTGTGAATCCTTTGCTCTAAGGTGGGTTTCTTGTAGAAAGCAAATGTATGGGTCATGTTTTCTAAACCATTCAGCAACCCTATGTCTTTTGATTGGTGCATTTAACCGATTTACATTTAATGCTATTATTGACAAGTTCATGTTTGTTGTCATGTTTTTCCTTAGTGTTTGTGTTTCTTTTTGCCTTTCTCTTTCTTCTTTTTACAACAGTCCCTTTAGCATTTCTTACATTGTTGGCTTGGTAGTGATAAACTCTCTTATCCCTTTTTTGTCTGTAAAGCTCCTGATTCCACCTTCAATTTTGAATGATAGCCTTGCTAGGTATAGTATTCTTGGGTTCAGACCCTTATTTTGCATCACTTTATATATTTCATTCCATTCTCTTCTGGCCTGGTGTGTTTCTGTTGAGAAATCAGTTGATATTCTAATAGGAGATCCCTTGTAGTTAACTTTCTGTCTCTCTCTGGTAGTATTTAAGATTCTTACTTTGTCGTTAGTGTTCGCCAATTTAATTATGATATGTCTTGGTGTTGATCCTTTAGGGTTCAGCTTGTTTGGGACTCTGTGTACTTCGAGTTGCATAGTTTTTTTTTTCTTTCTAATATCAGGGAAGTTTTTTGTCGTTATTTCTTCAAATAGTTTCTCTATTCCTTTCTTCTTTTCCACTCCTTCTGGCATCCCTAGTAAGTGAATGCTGTTTCGTTTTGTGCTGTCCCACAGCTCCCTTAGGCTCTCTTCCTGTTTTCTAAGTCTTTTTTTCCAGTTGCTGCTGTGTTTGTGTGTTTTTTCCTACCTTGTCATCCAATTCGCTGATGCAGTCCTCAGCCACTTCTAGTCTACTGTTTAAGCCTTCCATTGTGTTCCCTATTGCAGCTATGTCGTTCTTATCTCCTCTTGGTTTAGTTTCATATTGGTGACATTCTCATTCAGCTCCTTATAGTTCTCATTGAGTTGTGTGTATTTGTCATTCAGTTGTGTGTATTTGTCTTCCATCCATTTAAACATCCTTAAAACCATTACTCTGAATTGTTTCTCTGATAGGCTGCTGACTTCAATTTCATCTAACTTTCATTCTGATGATTCCTCTTTTTCTTTCCTGTGGGGATTGCTTTTATGTCTTCCCATGTTTTCCTGTAATGTTTTAATTGTAGATCCAATTGCTTTACTACCCAAATTTTTTGGGGGATGGTGCTACTGGTGTATTTTGTCAGTTATCCTGTGCTTGTTAATCTATTGTAGTTTCCTACTTGAGCTATTTGGGTTCTCTTGATGTAGATCTGTGAGCTTGAGCAGCACCACTGTGATGTCTAGGAGTCACAGCCGTGGAGAGGAGTGTACCAATTTTTTGCTGTTTTGCACCATTAATTGAGGTCCTGCGTGTCCATCATGGATACACAGTGGCACCAAGGACATGTCTGTTAGGATGATGTGTTTCAGGGGGTCTATACCCCGGAGAAGCGTGACTGTGGTTTACAGAGTTACAAAATCCCCCCTGCGGGGGGCTCCCAGTGGCTCCCAGGCACTGCCTAAGGAGTGGACTGCCAGAAATGTGCTGCTGAGCGTGGACTGTAAACACACTGATGTGGGTGGAGTGTAAACTCCATGACTAAGGCACACTGTTGAATGCTCAGACCTGGGAGGACTGTAAAAGTGCCGACTAAGGCATTCTGAAAAACCCTCAAGGGTGGCGGCCAGGAGGGTACACAACAAATGCAGTGACCAGGGAGCTCCCCAATACAGAGAGGAGGGCACGCCACAGAAGGGGCAACCAGGACGCACAAACACAGGGACTAGGGCACCACAGATGGGACAACCAGGATGCACAAACAGGGATTAGGGTGCTCTGCGAATAGGCACGAGGGCATGCCACAGGCAGGGAAACCATGGTGAGAGCAAAGGTGCAAATGTGGTGACCCGGGAGTTCAGCTGGGGACCAGTGTGAGCAGCAGCCCTGCTAATGTCACTGGATAGGGGGAGGTTGCACTCACTTCTTTGGAGGCAGAGGTCCCAGGGTCCGCAGCTCTGCAGCTGTGGCAGCAGGATTTGGCTTGGGTGGCTGCTGGGTCACAGGGAATTTCCAAGGCCTGTCTGGTTGATGGTGCTGGTGAGTTCCCAAAGAAAGGCTGTTTTCCCCTTCAAGATGGAGTGGGCTCGGTGCCTGAGTCCTGCAGTTTGGGGAGTGCCAGCCTTGGTGGCAGTCTTTCCTTGTCCAAGAGAGCCTGGACTGCAAGCCCTCACTGCTCCTGTGAGATTCAACTGTCCCTCACTCAATCACACACCCGCCACACATACCCACACACTCTCCTTTCACAGTTATCATCTAACTGTGCCTTATATTTTAACACATAATAGCTGTGTGCAAGAATCTCCTAGAAAAGATGTATAAATTTAGCGAGACTCAATAGGAGATGAAAAAGAACCAACTAGAGATGCAAAAGAACCAACTAAAAATTAAACATACACTGCCTGAATTAAAAAAATATTGTACAGAGACCTAACAGCAGACTAGAGGAAGGCAAGAATCAAGTAAAAAATTTGAAATATAAAGAATCAGAAAACACTCAACTGGAAAAGCAAGAAGAGAAAAGAATACAAAAATGTGAAGATAATGTAAGGAGCCTCTGGGACAGCTTCAAGCATACCAACATCAGAATTAAGGGCATGCCAGAAGAAGAGAGAGAGCAAGATACTGAAAACCTACTTAAAGAAATAATGACTGAAAAGTTCCCACATCTGGTAAAAGAAATAGACTTACAAGTCCAGGAAGCACACAGAACCCCATATAAAAGGAATCCAAAGAAGACTTCAATGAGACACATCATAATTAAAATACCAAGATAAAAGACAAACAGAGAATATTAAAAGCAGCAAGAGAAAAACAGTTAATTACCTACAAGGGAGCACCCATATGACTGTCAGCTGACTTCTCAACAGATACGATGCAGGCCAGATGGGAGTGGCAAGAAATTTTCAACGTGATGAATAGCAAGAACCTACAACCAAGAATACTCTGTCCAGCAAAGCTATCATTCAGAATTGAAGGGCAGATAAAGAGCTTCACAGATAAGAAAGAGCTAAAGGAATTCATCAACTCCAAACCAGTATTATATGAAATGCTGAAAGGTACTCTTTTAGAAGAGGAAGAAGAAAAAGCTAAAAGATAAAAAATTATGAACAACAAATACGTATCTATCAACAAGTGAATCTGAAAATTAAGGGAATTGAAGATTTGATCAACAGAATAAACTGGTGAATGTAATAGAATCGGGAGCACAGAAAAGGAGTGGACTGATAATTCTCAGGGGGAAAACGGGGAGGGGTGTACAGGGAGAGACTGGACAAAAATCATACACCTATGGATGAGGTCAACGGAGGGAGGTAAGGGTTGAGGGAAGGGTGGGAGCCGGGTGGAGGGGAACTATGGAGGGGAAAAAAGAGAAACAAATGTAATAATCTGAATAATAAAGATTAAAAAAAATAGCTATGTGACAAGCACCAGCTGGATGGATACCATTTTTTAAGTGTCTTCCATGTATATCAATCTCTGCTGCTAAATCCAAGATGGCCTATGCAAAATTACATATGCATCATTCAACCTTGAAATTGGCATGAAACATAAGCTCCTACAGAAGTAATATGTCAAACTTAAGAGATTACATCACATTTGGGAAAAAAAACATGAACAGTGTCCAACAGATAGTTCTAGCAGATTAAGCCCTGGACTTTTTTTTAATAGAATCAGATACAATGTCCTTTGTTTTATGCTGAGGTCTTAGGAAGCATATACTAGGAGCATAATAATACCTTTTGTATGGGCAGGGCACTTGTCTGCTCTAAACTCTGGTTTCCCCTTTTATAAATATAAAGTATTTAACTAAGTGATAACTAAAGTAATTTTAATGCCAGCATGTTTTGATTCCATAATTTGAATAACACTTTCAATTTGTCAGATTGTCTTTCCATGTGTTATTCCATTTGATTTCCCAACAACTTTCTGAAATAGGTAAAGCAAAATATTGTCATCCCCAGTTTAAGGATGAGGAAACGAAGGCCATAGAGCATGGTGAATCCAAGACAAACAATTCAACTCAAACGAATTGGTCAATGAGACAGAATAGAGATCCAAGACACAGGCCAACACACATTGAAAGTTTTATATAATACTTGATATATAACAGATGTAGCATTACAAAACAGTGGGTCAAGCTTGGACTGTTTAATAAATGGTGCAGAAAGAAATGATTATCCATATGGAAGAAAAAGAAATTGGATCTCTACTTCACACTGCATAGAATAATCAATTCCAGATGGTTTAGGACCTTAAGTGTAAAAGACAAAACATTAGAATAAAATAAAGGAGAATATTTTTGTGACCCTGAGGCAGGGAAGGATGCTCTCAGCAAGACAAAAAGTGCAAACCATTAAAAAAATATTAAATTTGCATTAGAAATGATAAAATAAAAACAAAATATATGGATTAAGACATAAAGACTTAAATGTATTATTTGAATTTTAAAGTTCACTTATATAAAAGCTAAAACTAAAGACTATAACAAATATTTTAAGAGTGAGAGAAGGAGAGGTCAGATTAATGTGTTAGGTCTTGGTTATATCAAGAGAGGAGATGAGGGAGCCAAATTCATCATCTTTCTTTCTGGATAGCTTCAATAAATACAGATTAAAATTTAAATCAACAACTAGAATAATGGAATTAACATCAAAAGTACTATACACAGAAGAGTCAAAAGGTCTGAAGTGATTTGTCTGGGAGCAAGGAGCAGGGAGGGAGAATTTTACTTTTCATTTTGTACCATTGTGTACTGCCTGAATTTTTATTTTATTTTTTATATATTAAAAAGACACCTTAATTAAATGATCAGGATGAACAAATGTGAATAGATTGGAGGTTTTGACCTCTTGTCTAACCAAAACTTTCTCTGTTACACAAGAGGATCAAGTTGGCAGGTAAGATCTTAAGCACTGCATTGGTTAAGTCTCTAGACAGTTGATTGCATTTTTGAAATAAGGCAGACCAAGTTGGAAAGTAAATTCTTTTCTCAAGTCTTTTCTGTTTACATGATTCATAGGGAACAGATTTCCCAGCTGTCTGTATTTAAGATAAGTGGGTGGTTCCCAGTTTGCAATCAATGAAGCAATAATTAAAATTCTGAGTAAACTGGACGCCGTAATTAATTTCTTTAAATTTGTGAATGAGATGAAGATACAAAGGTAGGCTTGGAGTTTAATGTGCAACATATTCAGGAAAATATTTTTAAAATTGAAGTGACTAAAAACCTCACTAACCTTCCCTTACCAATAGTAGTTTATAGGTCAAATGACCTTTGTCTTGGAGTGGCCTCAGGCATTCAACCTAACTAGTGTAACAATGCAGCTTACATTTGTTCCACATTCACGTTACCTTCTCATCAAGGCCCAGCAATCATTATTGCTGCTAGGGTTGGCTGACCTCAAGAGTTTGGAGAAAAGAGATCTTTATTTTTCCTCTCAATACTCCTAACAGGTTGAAATGTTATTGTTTGAATGCTGTTAACCTACTCCTTCCTGGGAATGCCTTTCTATGCCCCTACTCTCAAATGAGTATTGAATTAATGTGGAAAAAGAAGGAGGTGCAAAAATTAAAAGCAATGATGAAATAAATGTTGCTCACTTTGTGGGGCTTTGGAACATATACACATATTCACACCATTTCTTAAGGTGCCTTTTATTTATTATTTAAAATTTCTTATTTATATTAATAGTTTTAAAGTGCAGATTCAAGCTAGTAATACGTGACCCATTTTGTTTAATGTGGAACTACATATTTCAGCTGTGTCTATAGGATTGTAGATTTGTTCACTTCAGTTAACCACAGCTTGTTGGGATTGGTCACCATTCTGTAGAATGTGAAATGGTGAGGGATGGAATTATGGAAGCCATCTAATTTTCTGGGCTTTTCCACAGATTGATTTACTTATTTTATGTGTGCTAATAAATCTTTATTCACAAAAACAGGAGGCAGGCAATTTGTAAACCTCTGCACTAAATCACTTTGTTCATATTTTGATGCATCACTTAACACATTACAATGCAATTAGTAGTATATATATTTCCTCCTTCATGATATATGGATATCTTTTTCATCATTGTAGCTATAATGAATAATACAATGCCTGGAATTTAGTAGGTGATCAGTCCAT
The DNA here is from genome assembly GCA_011751065.1 of Lasiurus cinereus. Lineage (NCBI taxonomy): Eukaryota > Metazoa > Chordata > Mammalia > Chiroptera > Vespertilionidae > Lasiurus > Lasiurus cinereus. The sequence goes on from JAAGEH010000031.1 coordinate 6,279,381, forward strand.
ACTGGTTGATTAGATGAACTCCAGTGTAGAGAGCATTGGGAGCAGTACTTCTAGATTGCTACCAAAATGACCAGACCTTTTTGTTGTGGCAAATGCAATTGGCCTAGCACAAAAGCTTATTCATTAGAGCAAATTCTGGTTTGGGGCATCAAATCTTAAGTCCTTGTTTTTTTCAGTTCTGGAGAAGCTATTTAATACTAGCTCATTAAAACAATCACAGTCAAGATACTGCCTGAGATATAGAAGCCATTCAATAAAAGTATGTGAATTGTATTTCAGTAAAGAAATTATCCTTGTGGAGACCTTTGCTTTGTACAAATAAAATATATAATAAACTATGTTTCATTATCTTCCCATTCTAACATATCCTCTCAATACTTCTGCAAAAAATATAGGAAGGAAGAAAGGGATGGAAAAACAAAATTAATAAAAGACTATGGACTAGGAGATGACAAGTGTTTTCTTAGCATAGTAAGGTGTGGTTACCAGTTCACAAGAAATAGAATCCTAATTATGTTAAGGAGGGAAGTGAATTTCTAATAACCATATAAACGAATGTTTAATCACATAAATGTGGAGGTGAAAAAGCTCACAGACTTGAGTAGAAAATCATCAACATACCCTAACCCTCTGTGACCAATACTTACTGTTGAGAGTTGACCCTGGTCTCTGCAGACCAGTAGAAACTGAAAAGAGGTAAAAATATATTGACTTTCAGTGGATCCTCTGAGGCTGCAAAATTTGAAAATCAAGGAGTCCTGATAGGTTTTGAGAATTGATTATTACTGTTGGAAAAACAACTGAGAGAAGGAGTAAGTGGGGTGGAGGAAGCTGGGACAAAGAGGAAAAGTTTGATGACTGTGGGAAGGGAGAGTGTTGAGAAGGACTAGGAGAATGAGGTAAGTTCATATGGATCATCCTGTTGGGATCCACTCTACTCCATTTCTCAGGCCTAGTCAATAAGGTTCATTCCTTGTGTAGTATGATTCACTGAAGTAGATAGGACAGGATCACAATGTCTAGTTTCAGACTCCAAAACACCCTTCAGAAGGTATTGGACCAAGAACTGCTTAAACCTTCCCTGGGATCCAATAAACAGTTTCTCTAGGGAAAAGTAAGAAAAGTAGTATTCACTTTCTTCTTGGCCAACTATGGTACGATTCTCATTTTGGTGGACTCTTGGACAGAGAGTAGTAACTATACCTAAACTATTACTAATGGGAAATCACTGGTACCTGGAAACAAATGCTCCATAAGACAAGAAAGCCAACAACCTACCACAAGAGTTTCATTAGAATTTTCATAGATTTCTGAAAATACAAGATTGACTAGAACAACAGTTAGAACAATCTCTGGTTTGGAGGAGCTTAGAGTATAATAGAGATAGACCTGAACGTAGATGTTCCATTATAATGTGGTAATTATGATAATACAAGTATGCTGCAAAGGGTCGTAGAATAGGTGACATTCAAGTAGCATCTTCAAGGATGGAAAATTAACTCTCTAGAAATACAAGTAGTAGGAGGGCATTCTAGGCAGAGGTAACAAAAAAGACACAAAGGTCTGAAAGTACAAAGGGTAAATTTGGTCCCTTTCAGTAACATTATGTAGTTGAAGTATGGAGTAGGAGAAAGTATGGGAAGGAGGAGGATAAAGAGAAACAGGAAAGAAACTAAGAGATAAGACTGAGGTCAGTAATGATAAAGATCCTTGCTAACTTGTTTGGCTTTTCTCTTGCAGACCAGGCATGAAGAAAAGCAGCCTGACAATGGTATTTTTTTTTAATTTAAATGTGAATATATTTAGGCAAGGCTTACACCCTCTAATTGACCACTAAATCATCTTCCATCTCACAATTTCACAGTTTTTCATGAGCGGCCTTGCCAGAGTTGTTTTATATTTCCTGCTTTGAATAGGTAGCCACTAAGGTACCTAGAAAATAGATACTTTTACAAAATATTTCTAATGGCAATGGGAAGAGTGCAGGGAATAATGAAGGTAAGAATACTAGTCAGAATGTTATTTCACTGGCTCAAACAAGATACAATGAGTTTATTAGCTGATAAATGAACAAACAAAAGTAATACATCCATACAATGGAATTCTCTTCAGTCATAAAAAGAAATGAAGCATTAATTAATGCTACAGCAAGGATAACCCCAAAAAAAAGTATGCTAAGTGAGACAAGTCAGTAATAAAATGTCACATATTTTATGATTCCATTTATATGAAATGTTCAATATAGGCAAATTCCTAGAGACAGAACATAGATAAGTGGTGGTCAGGGCTTTAGGGAGGAAGATTGGTGAGTGAAGCATCCATCTTATATTAAAAACTTACATGTTTGAAATTTTAACCCTGCTATTTTGGCTTCTGTAAACACTTGCTTGCTTAAATAATAAGGAAAATAAGACTATTCCCATTCCAAAGAGGTGATGGACTATGCCCCAGACAGAGTTATCAGTGCTGACACCAGGCCAGGCCTTGAGATATGGTCTCATGGCCCCTTCTCAGCATGTACATAGGCCTCCTTTCCCAGAAGGCCTGGAAGTATCATTTCAAATTTATGATACAAAAGAGCTAGGAAAAGTATAAATAGAAAAGGTTTCCTCCATGGGGAGGGCCTGCCCTTTTGAAAGGGACATTTTTCTCTCGCCCTGCCCTTACTAAAATGTAACTTTCTTTCTCTAAGCATGGCTTGTTTTTTTTCCAGTCTTCTGTAACATAATGATTCCCTGACTGAGAGGAAGGCCAAACATGCTGGCCTTTAGGCCTCTGGTGGGTGGACCAGGTTTGGGGCCCAGGGGAGCTGGACAGGCCTCCAGGAGGCACCACTCTGCTGATTTAGCAGAATTGAACCAGGGGACTCTGGGCTTTCTAGGACCTCAGCCTAGGACCTGGCTGGAATCTGGAGAGAGTGGACTGACACTTCTGGACCTGTTGACAGAATCGGTAAGGTAGGGGCCTTATCAGTCAGGCCCACTCCGAGTGAGTGAAAGAGGGATCTTGATCAACTCCCTGGAAGTCCAGGACTTCCTCAGGCAATTAATCATGAATCAGGTGGACTGTTTAAACTCTGAGTAACAATCTGATAGAAGTAAAAAACTCAGACTGCCTGGGGTACAAATGTAAGTGTGAGAGTCTGTGTGAAAGATAATGCAAACTTGCCGAAACCGGTTTGGCTCAGTAGATAGAGTGTCGGCCTGTGGATTGAAGGGTCCCAGGTTCAATTCCAGTCAGGGACATGTATCTTGGTTGCGGGCACATCCCCAGTAGGGGGCGTGCAGGAGGTGGCTGGTCTATGTCTCTCTCATTGATGTTTCCAACTCTCTATCCTTCTCTCTTCCTCTTTGTAAAAAATCAATAAAATATATTTAAAAAGAAAGAAAGAGAAGAGAATCCAAGATGGCAGCATAGGTAAACACCTACACTGCTGCCTTGCACAACAATTTCAAAACTACAACTAAAAGACAGAACGGACATCATCCAGAACCACAGGAAAGCTGGCTGAGTGGAAGTTCTACAACTAGAGGGAAAGAGAGGGGCTCACGGAGACCCAGAGGAGCTGCAAAAAGCTGAGGTACGGAGACGCGCGTGCTGAGAGAGCGGGTGCCAGAGAACCTGGCTGGCTTTCTCTGGCGGGAGGGAAACGGGGACTCCCAACGGCTTTGAACCCCTTCTCTTATGACAATAAACACCAGATCCAGCCGAAACTCATACAGGGTGAGTTTGGACTGTGAAAAGGGAGAGGTGCACGGAAATTTAGGGGAGTCGCAAAGGATCAGAGGTCTGGTCACGCACGGCACCACGCGGAGGACAGATTGCTGATTGTGCCACTGGCTTTTGCGAGTGGGCAGGAGACAGACCCTCCCAACTGCGCCACTTCTGACTCCACTAAGCCCCTTTTTCAGGCGAAACCCTGGAGACCTAGACTCCTGTGGTCCTGGTGCTCAGGGGAGCCGGAAAGGCAGCGGTTAGAGGCACTGCGGGGGCGCACAGCCATTACTCAGTCATGTGAGACTCAGAGGCCGTGGAGGGCGGGGCTGACTGGAAGGCAAGGCGGTCCCTTAAGCCCTGAGACTCCACCCATCCCAAGCTCAACAGAGGCTTCTGCGGCTGAATCCAGCACAGAAGTTTCCCCGGCATAGTGAAAATGCCGAGACAAGGGAAGGGATTACAAGCAAAAGAAATGGAGGAAAAAAACGACTGGATATAGAGTTCAAAACCACACTTATAAGGTTTTTCAAGAATATGCGAGAAAAGATGGATAAATTTAGTGAGAACCAAGAGGAGATGAAAAAGGACCAACTAGAAATTAAACATACACTGACTGAAATAAAAAGTATTATACAGAGTCCTAACAGCAGACTAGAGAAAGGCAAGGATCAAGTCAAAAATTTGAAATATAAAGAAGCAGAAAACATTCAACTGGAAAAGCAAGAAGAGAAAAGAATCCAAAAATGTGAAGATAATGTAAGGAGCCTCTGGGACAGCTTCAAGCGTACCAACATCAGAATTGTGGGGGTGCCAGAAGAAGAGAGAGAGCAAGATACTGAAAACCTATTTAAGGAAATAATGACTGAAAACTTCCCACATCTGGTAAAAGAAATAGACTTACAAGTCCAGGAAGCACACAGAACCCCATGTAAAAGGAATCCAAAGAGGACCACACCAAGACACATCATAATTAAAATACCAAGAGCAAAAGACAAAGAGAGAATATTAAAAGCAGCAAGAGAAAAACAGTTCATTACCTACAAGGGAGCACCCATAAGACTGTCAGCTGATTTCTCAACAGAAACGATGTAGGCCAGACTGGAGTGGCAAGAAATATTCAACATGATGAACAGCAAGAACCTACAACCAAGAATAATCTATCCAGCAAAGCTATCATTCAGAATTGAAGGGCAGATAAAGACCTTCACAGAGATGAAAAAGCTAAAGGAATTCATCAACTCCAAACCAGTATTATATGAAATGCTGAAAGGTACTCTTTTAGAAGAGGAAGAAGAAAAAGGTAAAAGACAAAAAATTATGAACAACAAATACACATCTATCAACAAGTGAATCTAAAAATTAAGTGAATTAAAAATTTGATCAACAGAATAAACTGGTGAATATAATAGAATCAGGAGCACCGAAAGGGAGTAGACTGATAATTCTCAGGAGGACAAAAATCATAAAGCATCAAACAGACTGTGAAATTACAGCAGAAAGATTAAAGTTAGGTGAGGTAGATAAGTTATCAATCAAAGGACTTGTATGCATGCATATAAGCATAACCAATGATCACAGACACTGGGGGGTTGGGGTATGCCTGGGAGGGAGGGGGGGCAATGGCGAGATATGTATAAAAAATTAATAAAAATTAATTTAAAAAGAAAGAAAGAAAGAAAAAAAGAAAGAAAGATAGTGCAAACCCTGCTTTAGAGGGAAGAGGGTAGAGAACTGTCGGAAACCAAATATTGTTCTCACTGAATGGATGTAAATAGGAAGCCAGAAGGCTGGCCAACCTTAATTGCTCTGAAAGATCAAAGCTGATTATCATGTTAATTTCTGTTATCTCCTGCCTAAAGGCTAGAGGTGTGTCCCAAAGCCTTAATAAAAGGGAGAAAAAGGCCAGAGCAAATGGCAGTCCTTTCCACTAGAGGAAGGCTCCTGCCTGGCCCCCCAATATCGCCAAATTAATGCTTTCTAGTCTCTCATTTCGTTTGCGTGCGGCCTCCTTCAGAACACGAACCCCGACCCGGGACCCCTGAACCATGGGGGACGTGGAAAGAGGTTTCCACATCTGGCACCCGAACAGGGACTGCGGAAAACAGTGCCCACATCTGGCGCCTGACCGCGGGATGTCTGGAGGAGAAGGTATTATTCGCCTACGAGCAAAGGAAGGAAAATTCACCAAGGAAAATGGTGAGGGAAGATTCACCTTGGAAAAGGTGAGGGGAATTCAATGTACGCAAAGCCCACGGATTAACTATAGAGTCTAGATCAGTAAGTAGGGTGGGAACGTCTTTTGCAGCCAGGCTAATGGGGAAGAATTAGGTTATAAATATAAAGTAAACTTTATTATAGACTTTTAGTTTGCATGCTTAAATAATGTGGTTTCTTGTTCAAATTAAAATCTTAGTTTGCATTTGGAATCTGAAATCTGTAATAAGTGAAACTCCACTGCTGAAACCACCTCTGGTGTGGAGAAATTCAAAGGTGGCAGGAGAGGGCAAGGCTCTCTGCTCTCCTGCAATGAGATTACTGAAGGTTTCATTTAAAAATTATAAGAGAAATAGCAGGGAAATGCTAATCTTGGCCAAATTAGGTGCTAGTTATTACTTCGGAAAGCGAAAAAGAAAGAAAAAATTTAAGATCTGTCTTTATCTTTTAAGCATAAAAAGAAATTTGGCCACATCTGTTACTGATGCTTTCCTACCTGAAGTAAGCAGGATGGAAGGAAGAGAGACACTGTGGCAATCCAGTATGAAAGTCCACTCTCCCAGTATACTAATCTAAAGTCTCCTTTCTCGCCATGAAAAAGTTTTAAAAATTTAGAGATGTGTCTGGAATTTCTGTACTCGTGAGGAGAGAAGCCCGACTTAAAAAGAATTGCGTGCGATTGTCCACCTTTTTGGACATATTAGACAGGGTTTTAAGCTGGAATCTCTCCGCAAAAGCTGCAGAAAAAGAAAAACCCAGAACTGGTCTTTATTTTTAAGAAAAATGGCATAAAGGAACCAAAAGGAGAAGATTTTGTGTTATTAATCAAGATTTTCAGCTAAATGCAAATTAAATTGGGAGAAAATAAAATAATATTTCTTTAATAATTAGGAATTCAAAATACATTGTTGATTGGTCTAATATAAAAGGATTAATTCTGTGGTTCCCAACTGACAGTTTAAAAATATAATTGATATCTTAAGATAATTATAAAAATATTATAATCTTTAAATCATATATGAATATATATATTTGATGGTTTTTTTCCATGTTAAAATTTCAAGACTTTAACAGAGATGATTCTTGTAAAGCTCCATGGGCCCAGAATAATACAAGAAATTTGTTCTCTCTTTTTAAAGGATATCTTCTTAAATTTAACCGATCTAATATACTTGAAATTTCATGGAAAGCTTTATCAAATAAGAATTAATAACTATATTTTAAATGTTGTGAAGGTTTTGGCCTCTAAGAAGGACACAAGGTAGCACTCTAGGGAGAGGCATAAACACTCAGCCTCTGAGAGATCCAGTCTCTCAGTGTCCTAGATGTCAGAGAGGTAACCATTGGGCCAGACAGTGTAAATCAAAATTTCATAGAAATGGGCAGCCTCTAAATCAAGATACAGGGTATGGTCAACCACTGGGAAATGGCCAGAGGGGTGCCCCCCCAGTACTGTTATTAATAGGGGAAACCTGCCCTGCAAGGCCCACAGTGGATTCCCTCATCCGAAAAACTCCAGGAAGCGCAGGCCTGGATCTTAACAGCATCATAGCGGTCACTTTGACTCCTGATATTGCTCTGCAAGCTATTCCTACAGGAATTTGGGGTCCTATGTCACCGGGAGCATGGTAAAGAGGACGGTACAGACATCTAAGAATGTACTTCTTGCAATACCAACAGTTACCAGCTGTACGGTGATATTACCTGGGGCACATGGGGAAGTATTTTTGACTTATATTCCTGACCCTTCATGGGTAAGAACCCTTAGGTGTACTGATTCCCCTGTTTCTTGTAGTCTTTAAGAAGGGCAAAATTAAGTAAATATTTCTTAAAATTCCAACATTAGAATTTAAAATGACAAAAAGCCCAAAGCCACCTGTATTCTTAAGCTAGAGGCGAGCAACATTTATGAATCAGGCATAAACATTTACTAAATTTGCTTTGCTTTAAAATTGAGATACCTACTTTAATTAATAAATTAGCTTTTTAAATAAAAATCAAAGTTTTCAGCTAAATAAAGAGTCAATATTTTTGTAAGCAATTTGATTAAGTATTCTAATAAAGTAACTAAGACCTTGTCTATACAAAAAAGAAATTGATAGCCAGTTTGAAATTGAATTACCATGGCCTAGAACAAAAGAATTTCCTTACATAATATTATTCTACAATGTCATTATAATTTTTTTGACAAATATCCCAAACAAACTTACAATCTAATTCTCTGAATATTTGTTAGCAATTTAAAAATAAATAAATAAATAAATAAATAAATAAATAAATAACATAAAAGGAATTAAGACAGTGAGAAGGCACTTGAGCATTCTATATTGGCTTTTCTTGCTCTTTTTGCCAAGAAGGACCCTCCCACAGCTGTCGCCTGAGCTTTCTGTTCATGCTGAGGTTGAAGCCTCGTGTTGGCTGGTACCATGAATCTGTCTTTCACTCAGTGGTGTGAGCTGGGCCCTTCCTGGAGAAGAAACCTGGGTTCCCCAAGATATGTGATCAGTGCTGGGACCCTGCCAGCAGGCGAGGGGATCCCAAGGCAGGTACTGGGCGTGGAGGCCACAAGGGCATCGGCTACCAAGGAGATGGAACTGAACCTCACATCAACCTGCTTGGCCCCGGAGGATGGCTGGTTAGCCAGAGACGGGCAACTGGAACTTATATGTTACACCGACCACCACCTAAGCCAGGAACTGGGCCTTATGCCACCCTGCTTTCCAATGACGGGTAAGGTGTGTTGGTACCGTATGGTAGTTCCTGACCTAAGACAGGCACAGTCGCAGAGGGGCCATCAGGAAAAAACTTGAAGATCAACAGAGGTTGATCCTCACCCCCCAACATTGCAGGGGCTTGAACCTTCACCCCTTCTGAGGGAGGTCTCCTGCCCCATGGCTGCTTCACTTCCCATGCCCAGCTCCGATCGGGACCCAGGTGACAAGACAGAGACTTGGCCCAGCTCCGTTCGGGACACAAATGAATGAAAGATTTGATGCAGCTCAGACCGGGACCCAGCAACAGACAGACTTGGCTGACAGCTGCCCCATATTCTAAATCCCACTTAACACCAGGAATGCTCAGGGCCTACTCAAGAATGCAAATAATCCTTTCCACTAATATTTACAGGATAAAACTAGGATTGTTGTTAGAATATTAAATTTAACAATAAAATAGTAGTTAAATTTTCAAATTAATTTAATTGGTTAATTGAAATAGGTGAATATTCAAGAAAATTTAATTGTACTGGAAAACAGTTGTTCCTAAAGTATAAACTTAAATTTCTATTGGTAGTTCATTGCATGGTAAAATTACTCAACATGCAATAAACATAAAGCAGTCATATTTGGATTATAAAAATTTTCCAAAAGCCTCATAATTAAATCAAAAAAGGGGGGATAGTATAATAATATTATGAAAGGAAAAAGCATCCTGTAAGCAAATTACATCTAAAAAATTTTTTACTTAACAGCAAGACACCCATGAAAAACATACATAGTATTAAAATAAGTCAAAGGAAAATCATTTGGGCAAAAATAAAAAGGATCTAAAGTCAAATTTATAGAAAAAATTCCTTTACTAACTTTTGGTGGAGAATGTTTATATATTTTCAGAAAAACAGCTCCAAGACCATGTGAATTCCTACAATAGAGAATGTTCCAGCTATGAAGACAAGAGGAGAAACAGTCCAGAGATGGAAGATGCTGACGACACCTTGCCATCCTAACAGTCAGCAGCTGTGCATCGATGCAGGTTGCCCAGGACCAAACCAGAGAGGGTCGGACCTGCATTGCCACCATTTGTTCACCATCCAGAACTGAAATATCATTGCTAATACGTACATTCAAAAAACTCTTGGACATTGAAACTGGGACTCAAAGGACTGTTGGTCCAGAAAGAAAGATACTATAGACTTATTCATTTACCTCTTAGCATAGCCATTGTTGCTTGTCTTATTTTTTGTTCTTAATATTTATTTCTAGTCTGTAGGTGTAAGATTTTTTAGAGGAAAAGAAAACGGGGGAGATGTTGGAAACCAAATATTGTTCTCACTAAATGGATGTAAATAGGAAGCCAGAAGGCTGGCCAACCTTAATTGCTCTGAAAGATCAAAGCTGATTATCATGTTAATTTCTGTTATCTCCTGCCTAAAGGCTAGAGGTGTGTCCCAAAGCCTTAATAAAAGGGAGAAAAAGGCCAGAGCATATGGCAGTCCTTTCCACTAGAGGAAGGCTTCCACCTGGCCCCCCAATATGGCCAAATTAATGCTTTCTAGTCTCTCATTTCGTTTGCGTGTGGCCTCCTTCAGAACCCAAACCCTAACCCGGGAACCCTGAACCATGTGGGACGTGGAAAGAGGTTCCCACAGAGAACTTTTAATTGCTTTTCTTTGATTTATACTTTTGTTGTGTTAGTTTAAAATTTTGGAATTCTAGGTTAATTTAAGGGTTAAGTTTGTGAAGGTTGCCAATCCAGAGAAGTTTAAACAAAGGCTTGTTGAGTAAAGAATAGTCATAATTAACTGCTTTGTAGGCTGCCTTTTTCAGCCTTGCTAACAAACAGAAAATCATGCGGTCCCAAGAATTGCAAACTGCCTGCCCTTCCTGATAGATTTACAGTGGGTCTCTGTGGGAGGAAGAGAGCCAAAAACTGCTCCAGAGCAGGTGTGAGAAAGGGTAGAGGTGGTGGAATTCACTCTCAGCCTGCTGAGATAGAGAAGCCTTAGGCTGGAGGGCAGAGGGATGGTTGGAGATATCAGAAGTGGTGAAGGAGGAGGAGGATTTGAGATCTTCTGGAGCATTGGAGTAAAGAAGGAAAATCTAGAAGGGAGAGCAGCTGTTCCTTAAGTGTAAAAAGCAGGGTTATACAGGATCTCAAACCGCTTGCCTTATTTTCCCTGCTAAGGAAAGAGTAAATGGTTAATGAAGAAAAGGGAGGGGTGGGGGCATTGGCGAGGAGAGCAGGGAGAGATAGGTTTTTGTTGATTTTGCTGACTATAACCCACTCTGCTGGCGTCCTTGGTTTCTTACTTATCTGAATTATGCTAGACTCAAGGCTTTCTGCAAAACACAGTGATCTTCCTCTGCCTCATATTATTCTTTTTAACCCTTCCAATACAGATAAAGAAAATCTCATTGTCCAAGGCTGGCAGAGTGGGGTTACTGGTTACTTCTTGGGTGGTGGTAGAATATTCAGCAAAGGAACTTTAAGATATAATATCTTTAATGTTACAACTAGTTTAAGTTTTAAAAATCTGTCTCTCAAGAAGAAACATTTTTACCTACTCTTAGTTTTATCACAGAAGGTCTAAGTTATAAATGTTAATTTAAGAAATTCTGGCTGTTTACTTTTTAGGAATCGTTAAAGAATTGAGATTTCAAAGAATGAGGAATACTGAGTAGAATGGTTATGCATTTTAAAGGACATAGAAAGAAGGTTTGAAAGCTAATTTGTAAGTGTAAAATTTATAAAGGTTGTGTATGTAATAAGAAGGAGAAGAGAAATGTTGAAAGGAAATAAAATAGTACAGGCCAGTAAGCCAGGAAGAGTAAATAATTTACATTCTGCTTCCCTAAACAGAGGGTAAATAGTTATGCCAAAGTACTTAGGGAGAGACTGATAACATTCAGAAAATATTACTTTAGAAAGTTCATAAAAAGGACTAGAAAGGAAAATCCAATCTTAAAGCAGGTCAGTATATTTTTCTCCATATACAATTCCTGCAAAATTTGGCAATACTTAATAAATAAGTCACAGCAATACATTGATTTGCATCAATTCAATAAGACCTATTTCCAATAGTGGTTTTATTAACCAGAAACTTTGACTGGAGTATCATGTTTTAAAGAGCCCTGCCTGAACTCTGAACACTTGAAGCAAAAAAAAGTGCCATGGAGAAAGTCTGGTATCCTGCTTGGTAGCCCTGAAAATAACTGGTACTAGAGCATCAGGCCCATACCCTACTGTCACTGGCAGTTGGTCAGAGTATAAGGGGAGCAATAAGGGTGCCTCTGCATTCTGTGGGAACCCCATGCACTAGAGTCGACAAGTAGGAGGGCTGAGATGGGCCTTGAAACCTAGGTCATGGGCCTGGGTAGAGCAACTACAAGTGAAGACTTCACCTAACTCAGTAGATACTACAGGCAAGCCTAATGGCAGCTGGATGGCTTGGAGGGTGGGGCCGACTAGAAGGCAAGGCCGTCCCTTAAGCCCTGAGACTCAACCCATCCCAAGCTCAACAGAGAGGCTTTTGCAGTTTTGCAAGTCTGGTGTCATAAGGCTGAATCCAACACAGAAGTTCTCCCAGCATAGTTAAAATGCCGGAACAAGGAAAGAGATCACAAACAAAAGAAATGGAGGAAAACAAACGACTGGATATAGAGTTCAAAACCATGCTTATAAGGTTTTTCAAGAATATCCTAGAAAAGTTGGATAAAGTTAGTGAGACACAAGAGGAGATGAAAAAGAATCAATTAGAGATGAAAAAGAACCAACTAGAAATGGAAAAGGACCAACTAGAAATTAAACATACACTCACTGAAATAAAAAATATTATACAGAATCCTAACAGCAGACTAGAGGAAGGCAAGAATCAAGTCTAAAATTTAAAATATAAACAATCAGAAAACACTCAATTGGAAAAGCAAGGAGAGAAAAGAATCCAAAAATGTGAAGATAATGTAAGGAGCCTCTGGGACAGCTTCAAGCGTACCAACATCAGAATAGTGGGGGTGCCAGAAGAAGAGAGAGAGCAAGATACTGAAATCCTATTTAAAGAAATAATGACTGAAAACTTCCCCTACCTGGTGAAAGAAATAGACTTACAAGTCCAGGAAGCACACAGAACCCCATATAAAAGGAATCCAAAGAGGACTATACCAAGACACATCATAATTAAAATGCCAAGAGCAAAAGACAAAGAGAGAATATTAAAAGCAGCAAGAGAAAAACAGTTCATTACCTACAAGGGAGCACTCATACGACTGTCAGATGATTTCTCAACAGAAATGATGCAGGCCAGATGGGAATGGCAAGAAATATTCAACGTGATGAATAGTAAGAACCTACAACCAAGAATACTCTATCCAGCAAAGCTATAATTCAGAATTGAAGGGCAGATAAAGAGCTTCACAGGTAAGAAAAAGCTAAAGGAGTTCATCAACTCCCAACCAGTATTATATGAAATGCTGAAATGTACTCTTTTAGAAGAGGAAGAAGAAAAAGAGGCAGCATAACCCAAAGATGGCTTCACAGATCTGGGACTGGGAAGACTACATTGCTAAGAACACAGTTTTACAGGCCAAAGACTTGTATACAGTCCAGCAGAGTCACAGATTTCGATTCTGCGTGCACAGGAAGCCAAACCGTAAAAAAGGAAACAATCAGTGATGGTTCACATTGCCTGTACTATATCCCACAGCATCCTGTACAGGTTTACCTGATTTGAAATAATGGGTGAAGCCAGACTAAGCTGTGAACAAAGAAATTTTATCCTAAAGTGCCACCAGATTTTATGGATATATATAAAAGATAAATGTTTACAGTGCAAAACCAGCAACAGTCTACAAATTGAGGGCACAAAAATACCAAACAAAATGATACTTGATGTTTGTGACCCCATTACTTCACATTATCAGTAGTGCCTGGACCAGAATTGTCATCAGGTTGAAAAGAGGTATTGACAAGAAAAAAATATTCATTTCTGTAGATTCTTTTAAATTTTGAAAATGACTGTATTTAATAAACACTGACCTTATAATCATTCAAAGTGCATATACTTTTGGGGGCACAGGCTGTATTCTATTACTTTTGGGAGGACAGGCTATATTCCACTTAATTGTAAATTGTTCTCAATTAGTTACACAGAAAAGAACCAATAACAAGTAAAAACAATCAATTCTAAAATAAATTAACTACAATAAGACTGTACACACAATTCACAAAGGGGTGCACCAAGAGTGTCCACCTCAGGTAACTGGGGAGGTGGAGCTACTGGGCCACATAGGACATCTAGCACACAAAGCTACTCTATCAACTCAGGGAAGCAGCGAAATATGTGGAGACAAAAGAAGAGATCATAAACAAAAGAAATGGAGGAAATAAAACTACTGGAGATAAAGTTCAAAACCACAGTTATAAGGTTTTTTAAGAATTTCCTAGAAAAAAAATGGGTAAATTTAGTGAGACCCAAGAGGAGATGAAAAGGGACCAACTTGAAATTAAACATACACTGACTGAAATAAAAAATATTATACAGAAACCTAACAGTAGACTAGAGGGTCACAAGAATCAAGTCAAAGATTTGAAATACAAAGAAGTAAAAAACAGAAACCGCTCCTGCGATTACCGTCATGTGAGACCCAGGGGCCATGGAGGGTGGGGCCGACTGGAAGACAAGGCCGTCTGTTAAGCCCACTGGAAAAGAAAAAAATAAAAAAGAATAAAAAAATGTGAAGATAGTGTAAGGAGCCTTTGGGACAACTTCAAGTGTACCAACATCAGAATTATGAGGATGTCAGAAGAAGAGAGAGAGAGCAAGATACTGAAAACCTATTTGAAGAAATGATGACCCAAAACTTCCCCCACCTGGTGAAAGAAATAGACTTACAAGTCTAGGAAGCACACAGAACCCCAAACAAAAGGAATCCAAAGAGGACCACACCAAGACACATCATAATTAAAATACCAAGAGCAAAAGACAAAGAGAATATTAAAAGCAGCAAGAGAAAAACAGTTCATTACCTACAAGGAAGCACCCATACGATTGTCAGCTGATTTCTCAACAGAAACTATACAGGCCAGATGGGAGTGGCATGAAATATGCAACATGATGAATAGCAAGAACCTACAACCAAGAATACTCTACCCAGCAAAGCTATCATTCAGAATTGAAGGGCAGATAAAGAGCTTCACAGATAAGAAAAAACTAAAGGAGTTCATCAACTCCAAACCAATATTAAATGAAATGCTGAAAGGTATTCTTTAAGAAGAGGAAGAAGAAAACAAATAGTAAAGGTAAAAATTATGAACAACAAATACATATCTATCAACAAGTGAGTCTAAAAAACAAGTGGATTGAAAATCTGATGAACAGAATAAACTGGTGAATATAATAGAATTATGGGCATATAAAGGGAGTGGACTGATAATTCTCAGGGGGATAGAGGTGAGGGGGTGCAGGGAGAAACTGGATAAAAATCATATATCTATGGATGAGGACAATGTGGGGGAGGTAAGGGAAGAGGGTGGGGTGGGAGCCAGGTGGAGGGGAGTCATGTGGGGGAGAAGAGGAACAATTGTAATAATCTGAAAAATAAAGATTTATTTTAAAAAAGGTAATATGCAAATTAACCATTATTTCACAATAAAGATGGCCATGCCCATAGCCACAAATATGATGGCATAGGCCAGAGCCACAGAGCTGGTAGATCAGGCAGGAGGCATGGCTTCCTTTGTCGCTGGGTGATGATGGAAACCAAGCCTCCTGCATACCCAGGCTGGCCATTGAGGGAGACATGCAGGGAGTGCAGTGGCGAGACATGGGTGAAATGAGAGAGATTCCTTGTCTGGAGGTTCCAAATCCGCCATTGGTTCCTTTCACGGCTGATTCCCTGCCCCGCAGGTATCCTCCATGCAAAAGCCATTCCATGCAAATATGCTATGTCCTAATGGGTGAATCCTAAACCAACTAAGTGTCACATCTTAACTCCCATAAGAAAAAGGAACTGAGAAGAGGGATTTAGGAATCATGAAGCCATGATGACCTGCTCGGTCTCCAGAACTGCTGTCAAACACAGGCAGTCTGAGACCCTCCCAAACACCACCTGAGCTAAACCTGAGAACCAAAATATTTTCCAAGCCCAAAGTTGACAGGGGTAAGAGGTCAGGGGAGTAAAGCAAGCAGAACAGCCAACTCAACCAAAGATGCAGGAGCCTAAGATAAGGCAGAGAAATGTCCTGGCCACCAATGCTCTCCTGCAGATGTGGTGCCCACACCCAGCTGGGGGAAGGGAGTGTATGCATGCAGAATTTAAGGCCACTGGCAGGAGGGAAAGTCAAAGCATGCCTAAGGATTTTTTTGTACATGTCCCACAGTTGAGAAGCAGAGTCAGAATCAAGAAGCAAAGTCTTACTTCAGCCCTGGGGTGTTTAAAAGTATTTAAAAATAGCTGTTCTATTTCTGAGTCCACTGCCATGTTTGCCATGGATAGGAGATGGGCCAAGGACTTTCAGGCAGCCCTATAACCTGGGGGGTACAGCAACTCTTGAGAGGTAGAGACTGAAGCACTTACAGTGCTCAAAGAGCTAGCTCTGCAAACCTTGGCCTATCTGGAAGCTCGGTGCTATGGAAGTTGCTGGCCCCACCTTCTCTAACATGGAGAGGAAATGTGGATATGCTGGATCCAGTGGTCCAAATCCTATTGTTGTCTCCATTACCTAGTCTCTGCACCCTCCATGATAGCCTCAGTACCAGTGCAGAGGAGGCTTTAGAGAGGGTAGTGGTGAGGAGAATGCTTCTGACTCTAGATATCAGTGAAACTGCTGTCAAGAGCCTTTCTAGGGCTGAAAGGAAAATATAGCAATGAAGGTAGAGTAATGTCTCAAAAAAAAAAGAGTTGTTTTTTTTCTCTCATCAGCAAAATGTGAATATTACCTAAACCACAGACTTTGAGAGAATTAATTGAAATAAAATTCCAGAAATTGAATAACAGCCAGGCTGAAGTGGATAGTTCGGTTGAGCATGAATGTGGTCCTGTGCACTGAAAGGTTGCAGGTTCAATTCTAGGTCAGGGAACATACCTGGAATATACCTGGGTTTCAAGTTGGATTGCTGGTTAAGGCTCCTAAGAAAGGCAATTTAAGGGATGTTTCTTACATTGATGTTTCTCTTTCTCTATCTTATTTATCTCTCTTCCACTCTCTTGAAAAATCAATGGAAAATGAATTAATGCCATATCTACAAATGTGGATAATCTGAAAAGAAAAAAAAAAAGAAGTGCAGTTTTGCTCAGTGGATAGAGCATTAACCTGTGTACTGAAGGGTCCCAGGTTTGATTCCGGTCAAAGGCATGTACCTTGGTCGAGGGCACATCCCCAGTTAGGGGTGTGCAGGAGGCAGCTGATTGATGTTTCTCTCTTATTGATGTTTCTAACTCTCTATTCCTCCCCCTTACTCTCCATGAAAAAAATCAATGAGATATATTTAGAAAAAGAAGAAAAAACAGGGTAAAAGATGTTGAATGTACTGTATAATTTAAAGTGTGTAAAATAATATAACTTTTTAGGGGCATATATGTTATCTATACTAATATAAAGGTAATATGCTAATTAGACCAGACATCTTTCAGACATTCATCTGGATGTCCTTTTGGACAAAGCCACAGTGGTGGGGGCTGAGGCAGAGGCCATTAAAGGCAATCAGATTGGTAGGGGAGGGCACTTAGGCGTGACCAGGCCTGCAGGGGAACAGTTAGTGTCTATCAGGCTGGCAGGGGAGTGGTTAGGGGATTATCAGGCTGGCAGGCATGTGAGCGGTTGGGAGCCAACACTCCCGGATTGTGAGAGGGATCAGGCCTAAACCTCAGAAAAATGTAAAAGAGAAGCTCCCTGCATGTTACTTTGCTCAGACTTGGGAAGTTATTCTGCTGAGTCCACCAGCATAATAAAACCGTGTAACTCCATTTCTCTAAAGTGTTGCTTAGTTTTTCTCCAGTCTTCTACAACAAGGGAGGCAGTTTGAAAGAATTAATAGGTGATATGCTGTTGTGGCATAACCATAATTGTGAGAAATTTAAAGGAATGTACTGTTTTAATCTGTCTGACAATTCTCAATTAATAGAAAACAACATTCAACAAATTAGGGAAACCCTCTTCAAGGTAAAACAACAAGAAGGGTTTTTTTTTTTGGAATTGATTTATCTAACCTGACTTCTTGGTTACCCAACCTGTCTGGGTTGTGGGAATTCTTTTTAATTTTTCTCCTGTTTATGTGGGTTTTGTTTGTTTGGTTTTTTGTTTGTTTTTTAGTTTGATAGCTTGCTGCTGTATTCAATGCCTTCCTATTTTGAGATCCTGCATTTGCTTATTGATGCTGTATTCAATGCCTGCCAGTCTGCTCGCCCCCAACTTCCCCCCACTTCTGGCCTGATTGCCCCTAACCGCCCCTCGAGGGGTCCCAGATTGGAGAGGGTTCAGGTTGGGCTGAGGGACCCCTCCCATGCATGAATTACATGCAGCAGGCCTCTAGTACATACTCATTGATTTTTTTCATGGAGAGTAAGGGGGAGGAATAGAGAGTTAGAAACATCAATAAGCAAATGCAGGATCTCAAAATAGGAAGGCATTGAATACAGCAGCTCAAAATAGGAAGACATTTCTCTGCCTTATCTTAGGCTCCTGCATCTTTGGTTGAGTTGGCTGTTCTGCTTGCTTTACTCCCCTGACCCCTTACCCCTGTCAACTTTGGACTTGGAAAATATTTTGGTTCTCAGGTTTAGCTCAGGTGGTGTTTGGGAGGGTCTCAGACTGCCTGTGTTTGACAGCAGTTCTGGACATGGGAAACAAAATGATTCGTGGTGTTTGTGATTCCATTACTTTCTGTTATTATAACCAAACAATGGGTCCATGCTGCCTGTCTAATTGAGCCAATTAAGCAGAGACAGGTTTAATCACATATGAGTATTTATTCCAATATTGTTGGCAGTGTGGGAGAGCAGCAGGTCATCCACAAAGATCTGCTCTGCAGCCCACCATAAGCCAGCTGCTCATATAGGCAGAAGTACAAAGGAAAGTAGGCAAAAAGGCAAATGGGAAGTTTACAGATATGCAAAAAGCCCAAGGTCTTCAAAGGACTTAGTGATATGCAAGGGCTGGGGTTATATGGGAAAAAAAAACAAAGAGAAGGCCAATTGGGCAGGTAACAGGTAAGCAGGCTAGAGATTTGCAAAAGCCTACAGGTGTGCAAAAAGGGCTGGGGATCTTTAAAGGGCTGGTGATTCTGGTTTCTGAATGGGAAGGGCTGTATCTCCAGGTGAGCTCCCAGGACCTGAGTGCAGCTGCCAGCCAAGTTAGAATGTGCCTTCTTTAATCAGAATAAAACAATCATGGTTAACAGAACATGATTAATATTTCTTACAATACTAGCTAGTTTCCCAACATTCTATTTCTGCCCCTTTTAATTTCCCCAATGCTATTTATATCATCTCATTCTATGAGATTAGTTTGCTATCAATTAAAAATCATATCCTGATGGACTGCATTTGCTTCTGCCTTAAAAGCAGTTTTTGGGGATGGAATATAGTAAATGCAGGATCTCAAAATAGGAAGGCATTGAATACAGCAGCAAGCTATCAAACTAAAAAACAAACAAAAAACCAAACAAACAAAACCCACATAAACAGGAGAAAAATTAAAAAGAATTCCCACAACCCAGACAGGTTGGGTAACCAAGAAGTCAGGTTAGATAAATCAATTCCAAAAAAAACTCTTCTTGTTGTTTTACTTTGAAGAGCGTTTCCCTAATTTGTTGAATGTTGTTTTCTATTAATTGAGAATTGTCAGACAGATTAAAACAGTACATTCCTTTAAATTTCTCACAATTATGGTTATGCCACAACAGCATATCACCTATTAATTCTTTCAAACTGCCTCCCTTGTTGTAGAAGACTGGAGAAAAACTAAGCAACACTTTAGAGAAATGGAGTTACACGGTTTTATTATGCCGGTGGACTCAGCAGAATAACTTCCCAAGTCTGAGCAAAGTAACATGCAGGGAGCTTCTCTTTTACATTTTTCTGAGGTCCTTGTCCCCCAAATATGGATTATGCTTCTGGTCCTTTCATGGGCTTTGCAAAAAAAGGCCCCAGGTGTTGGGGGTCTTGAGACCATATCTAATGGTCTGGCCTGGTGCCAGTGCTAATAAACTGCCCCCTCCGGAGCTATGCACTGTTCATAGTTTATGGCCTCTGAAAAATGTGAGCATTTAGGTAATGGGTCTTGCAAGACCAGTTTCTGGGAAAGAGGCAGTGACTTAATTATAGGTTATCAGGAATGTACACTGGGCTTGCTGGCACAGATTCCAATTGCTAGGTGTGCCCCTCCTCCCCTCAATATCAGGGTTACATTGGAATTAGCTTTTTAGCCCTCTCAACCTGACCTGGCTCAGTTCTTGATTTACCCCATGTATATAGATAGCCATGCTACAAGCCAGTAGGGACACTTCTACATTAAGGGAGGCTACCATCACCAGCTTAACAAAAATGGTTAAAGCAATATATTCAGCAGGGTTCCACAGGTGGAGATCATCATCAGAAAGTCTGATGTCACAGCCATGAAAAGGTCTATTTTTGTTTGGACCCTGTGATATTTCTGAGGCATAAAGACTGTTTGTCATCCTAAGGAATAACCCTCTTGCCCCTAGTGCTATTGGCAGGGATATATGAACAAACAGTTACCTCACATATCAGAAATCAACCAGCCAGCAGTTTAGTATGTCTACTACTATAAGGGAGGGTGAAATTATCAGAACAATTCATGTTGTAGTTATCATATACTCAAAGACAATAACTAGAACAACCAGTAAAAGTCAGACATTCACCACAGAAAATTACTGCAGCAACTTTTAGAGAAAACATTCCTACATTCTTTTTTCCCAGACAGTGGGTCCCAATATATAAAAGCCTCAATCTATTACTTTCTTCCTAAAATGTACAGAACAATTCTATATATTAGCTATAGGTGTCCCAATTCCTACTAGGCAAAATCAAAACTGGGACCCTTAAGTCTGCCGGCAGATGCTCTATCCACTGAACCAAACCAGTTAGGGCAACCCTATTCTCTCCAGCAGTGCATGAGAATTCCCTTTTCTCCACATCCTCACCAAAACTTGTTGTTTGTTGATTTGTTGATGAAAGCCATTATTATAGGGGTCAGGTAGTATCTCATTGTCATTTTGATTTGCATCACTCAGATCCTCGGTGACTTTGGGTACTTTTTCATATGCCTTTTGCCCATCTGTATTTCCATTTTGGAGAAGAGACTATTTAGCTCCTTTGACATTTTTTAATTGGATTGTTTATCTTCCTTTTGTTGTATGAGTTCCCTGTAGATTTTGGAGGTTAACACCTTATCAGATGTATCATTGGCAAATATGTTCTTTCATGGAGTGGGCACTCTTGTTATTTTACTGATGGTTTATTTTGCTGTGCAGAAGCTTTTATTTTGATGCAGTCCCTTTTTTTGATAAGAACTCACAACAAAGTGGGAATAGAGAGATCATACCTCAATATAATAAAAGCTCTATATGACAGACCTCTAGCCAACATCATACTCAATTGAAAAAAGCTGAAACCATTTCCCATAAAAACAGGAACAAGACAGGGATGCCCACTTTCACCACTCCTGTTCATCAAAGTACTAGAAGTTCAAGCCATAGCGATCAGACAAGAAGAAGAAATAAAAAGCATCCAAATTGGAAAGGAGGAAGCAAAAATGTCTTTATTCGCAGGTGACATGATACTTTCCCTTTCTCTTGGGTCTTGTTTGGCTGTTTCGTCAATCAGAGTGCTTGTGATGCTCAACTTTAGGTATACTTAGCAGCCCTGCAAACTGCAAAGATGTCTTTGTGTGGGAGACTGAGGATGGTGCTGGTAATGGAATGGAAATCCCAAAGGAAAAAGCTTAGAAAAAAGGGTTTTTTTTTAAAGATCCAGCAGAGTCATACATCTGCAAATAAGTTACAGGCCAACTAGGTAGACCCTCACTGCAGAATCTGTTGCTTATTGTCTGCAGTGAGTTTGCTTGTGAAACAGTGCATGAACTTCTTAAAATTGTGTGTATGAACTCAATGCTGAATTTCACCAACTGGCAAATTGAGAGTGTAAGAAAAACACCAGCTACTCACTTGGCTGAGGCTGATATATATGTACCACGGCACTCTTTCTTTCTCTATTAGTTTATTTTTTTAATTTAATAACTTTTTATTGTTCAGAATATTACAATTGTTCCTCTTCTTCCCCCATAGCTCCCCTCCACCCAGTTCCCACCCCATTCTCTGACCTTACTCCCCTACTGTCTTCATCCATAAGTGTACAATGTTTGTATAGTATATTCCTGCATATCCCACAGCACTTTTCCCCCCCAAAATTGTCAGTCAACTCCCTTTTATGTCCCTGATTCTATTGTATTCACCAGTTTATTCTGTTCATCAGATTTTTTATTCACTTGATTTTTAGATTCACTTGTTGATAGATATGTATTTGTTGTTCATAATTTTTATCTTTACCATTTTCTTCTTCTTCCTCTTCTTAAAGAATACCTTTCAGCATTTCATATAATACTGATTTGGTGTTGATGAACTCCTTTAGCTTTTTCTTATCTGTCAAGCTCTTTATCTGACCTTCAATTCTGAATGATAGCTTTGCTGGGTAGAGTAATCTTGGTTGTAGGTTCTTGCTATTCATCACTGAATATTTCTTGCCACTCCTGTCTGGCCTACATAGTTTCTGTTGAGAAATCAGCTGACAGTCTTATGGGTGCTCCCTTTTAGGTAACTAACTGTTTTTCTCTTGCTGCATTTAATATTCTCCCTTTGTCATTTGTTCTTGGCATTTTAATTATGATATGTCTTATTGTAGTCCTCTTTGGATTCCTTTTGTTTGGGGTTCTGTGTGCTTCCTAGACTTGTAAGTCTATTTTTTTTTTCACCAGATGGGGGAAGTTTTTGGTCATTCAAATAGCTTTTCAGTATCTTGCTCTCTCTCTTCTCTGGCATGACCATAATTCTGATGTTGGTACTCTTGAAGTTGTTTCAGAGGCACCTTACACTATCTTCACATTTTTTTATTCTTTTTTATTTTTGCTTTTCCAGTTGAGTGTTTTTTGCTTCCTCATATTTCAAATCTTTGAATTGATTCTTGCAATCCTCTAGTCTGCTGTTAGATTTCTGTATAATATTTTTTTTTACTTCAGTCAGTGTATGCTTAATTTCCAGCTAGTCCTTTTTCATATCCTCAAAGTTCTTGCTAAATTCATTGGCCTTTTCTAGGAAATTCTTGAAAAACCTTATTACTGTGGTTTTCAACTCTATCTCCTGTGGTTTGCTTTCCTCCATTTCTTTCATTTGTGATCTGTTTCTTTGTCTCCACATTTTGTCTGCTTCCCTTAGTTGATAGAGTGACTTTCTGTGCTAGGTGTCCTATAAGGCCCAGTGGATCAGCCTCCCCAGTTACCTGAGGTGACACTCTTGGTGTACCCTTTTGTTGGCTGTATGCACAGACTTGTAGTTAAGCCTTGATTGTTGTTGGTATCACTGGGAGGAATTGACCTCCAGGCCAACTGGCTGTGAGGATCAGCTGTGTTTATGCTGTGAGAACTTCTGTGCTGGAGACACCCTCATGGGAGTGCAAAAACCTCTGTGCTCCGCATGAATAGGGCAGAGTCTCAGGCCAGAGCAGACAGCATTGGTTTCCCATCATCCCTGCCATAATAGGCCCCTGTGTCTCAGTGTCCTATGGTAATCGCTGCAAGCACCTCTGAGAGAAAGCCACACTTGAGTTCCACTTGCTGCCAGACAGTCCAGTTTCACCCTGTATGAGTCTGGGTCCCCAGAGTCTTGCCCGGAACTGGAGTTTAGCACAGTCAGAAGCTTTTGTCTCCCTCCTGCTTGAGAAAGCCAGCCATTCATTCAGTTGTCAGTCCTCTCCACACGCATATCTCAGTACCCCTGCCTCCTTAAGCTCCTCTGAGACTCAGTGTGTTTTTCTCTTTCATTATAGTTGTAGAATTTCCACTCAGCCAGCCTTCCTGTGGTTCTGGATGATGTCAATTTTGTCTTTTAGTTGTAGTTTTGGGAAATTGTTGTGAGAGGCACCAGTTTAGGTATTTACCTATATGGTTTCTCCCCTCTTTCTCTATTAGTTTAGAACAAGGATGTCAAACTCAAGGCCTGCAGGCTGCATGCAGCCCACAATGAATATTTTTGTGGCCCAGCCAATATAATGGTATGTAAGAAAAGTTTTAATAAAAAATTTCATAACTTAATTTTTACAATACAGTGGTATCACGAGATACGAGTTTAATTCGTTCCATAATTTTGAGGCATGGAAAACTACGAGACGCTCGAGTCACAGTAAACTGGTGGGTCCTGTGCAGCCGACCCATCTGCACGATTACTCCTATCTCAAATGTTGCTCTTATTTCAAAGCAAAAATCGCTCGCTTGACGGCTTTTATCTCAAAAATCTTGTATGTTAGGGCACTCGTATCTCGAAGTACCACTGTATCCTGTTATACATAATTACTAATAATGAACTACAACGTTCGCAAATGACTGATTATTATAATTGTGTTCCATTCATTTCTCTTATATGCTTTATGAGCAGATGCACCATTTCACTCCACTAATACTAGGAAGCAAATATTTTAGCAGTTGATTGCCATGTTATTAGTATTGGACTGGCTTGTTAGTGTGGTCTAAAGAAAATATTTTGCTTTTGGAGAACAAGAAAAATAGGTTTATTTGCATAACACTTATTAATTTGTGCAGTTATTCAGTGTCTAGTAAGTTAATGTTCAAGAAAAAATATTATTTTTAAAAAAATGTTCTATTACTTATGATAATGGTTACTTATTTATGTCAGTCCTTTGTATTCAGCATGTCTCTATCCAAAGAAACCTACGTTTCTATGAGAATTTAAGCTTTTTTTGGGGGGGGCACATAAACTTAAACTTTATGTATTTGGCCCATGTTAGCCTTTGATTTGACATGCTTGGTTTAGAGTATCTCATCTTGATGCTTATCTTCTCATTCATCTCTTACATACTGCTATCTCTGCAAGGAAATTCCAAAATAGGGCAAATAATCATTAGTCTTAACCAGACTTCTCTGAAGATGTAACACATAGAGAGGAGACTTTCTCCAGGAAGACACCAACTGGGTAGTTTTACTGAGACTCAATAAAAAAAACCACATATCCAAAGCTCTGATTCTCACTTTTAGTTAAAGTATAATGCATCAAGACCTTGTGCTTCTGTGTGGCTGGGTATTTAAGGTTCTGACCATATTTCCTATCCTGGATGACAGTACAATTAGGATGTGGTCAAAGCCTTGCAGCAAAGTAGTGTGTTACCTAAAGGTTCCTCTCTCTCCCAAAACCTTCTCTATAAAAAATTCAGCAAATCATTTAGTTTAAAATTTTTTCAGGATCAGAAATTAATTTGGATAAACCTTACCTTTTTTTTTAAAAAAAATGCAATGTCCTGAGATCAATCAAGACCTCTCAATTATCCCTACATGAGCTTGAGTTAGTTTGACCAGATTGATTTATACCTTGTATTTAGTTGGACATGTCCTATAAAGACCACACATTTTAATGATGAGGAGGGAGAATGGAAGACTATTTTTTAAACATGATGGGAAAAGGACATTTTTGTAGAGAAGAATGGCACCAGTGCCAACTAGAGAACAGAATTTGGGAGAGGAGAACAAGGACATTGAGAACACAATCTTAAATTTCAATTTTTCAGAGTTCACATTATGCTCTTACCAGTACTTATCAGCCTTTGGCTTCATAAATTATGTTTAATTATTGGCAACAGCAAACAGAAAATCATTTCATCAGAATGTCTCAAATAGTAATAATCAGAGCCTTCTATAAGGCTTCTGCTAGTTTTCCTTGCATTTGACTTACTCATCCTACTTCTTCCACATGGCTATGCCTACATCCAATACCCAGGTTGCTCTGCTAAGCAATGCTTGACCTGCAAAAGAGATCTGTTGCTATTTGGCTTTTTCTTCCCCCTCCTCCCACTTTTTGTTGCTTAGGTTATCCATGCTGGAGGATGAGGGATTTGAGGAGGAAAGATTTCCTTTCTAGGGCTTTATCCTCTCTCTACTTAAATGTTCAAGTGTCCTAAAGTCCATCTCCCCTGTGTTAAGAAATGGACTAAATAGCAGCCAGTGCAGGGGTGGGTGCTACTCAGAAGCTTGTCTTAAATGATTTCACTATAGTCCTACCTAGAGGGTAGGGAATGAATGATGGCTTGTCGAGGGCCCTTGCAAGCCCCTTGATCCTCTGATTCTAAGAGAAATTACTGTTTCCTTTTCAGAATGTCATAATGTAGTTAGTTTCTCTGGTTTCCTGCCTACTCATGACTACAGCAGTTTCAGTAATTATCTCCCTGAGCTCAATCTTTGAGAAGACTGGAAGCAGGCAGAATGCTTTGTCAGCAGCCAACCCAATTCAACCTCCGTAGAACCCTATGCCATCAGGGATCAGACCGTGTCTCAGGGGACTGGAGACAGGCACAGCATAGATAGGTATAAACAGCTCTATTTCTCTCCTAGTTATTTCTAATAAGTTAAACCTAGGAAAAGAGAGATATACACTCATACGGAAAACATAAATGATGCAATGTCATTGTAGTGGTTTCCCACAAAACCGATATCCCAAGCAATGTACATGTTTTCTGTTAAACAACTTATGAAGGGGTTTACTTTGCACAGTGACAAATGTATTGTAAAAGCAAATATTTATTCTTATATCCACCCAGGGACATTGTAGACTGCAGCTTATTATGTGATAATTTCCATTCCAGTCTGATGAGTTACTCACTTTAGCACCAAGCAAATACTTAACTTACTCAAATAATACAAACCAAGGGTCATGCAATAAATATTTGATTATAAGTGCCACTGAATATAGGGCTCAAAAGTACTTCTATATGATGCTCTAATTGTGATTGACATTTATTGAATGCTATGTATCAGGCATGTTCTCCAACACTTTATATGAATTAATTCATTCCATTTTTACCAGAATCCTATGAAGCAGATACTATAATTATCCCCATTTTACAAACTAAAAGACTGAAAGAAAGGTGAGGAACTTGTCTAACATCAAATAGGATGGCAGTTTTTGGAATGCAGGGAGTGACGACTAATGCCTATGAGAGTTCTTTTCAGAGTAAGTAATATATTCTGGAATTAGATGGTGGTGAAGGTTTCAAGACACTGAATTTATTTTAAAACACTGAATTTTTACACTTTGCAATATATAAATTATATACTCATGAAGCTATTACAGTAGTACCTTGAGATACGAGTTTAATTCATTCCATAACCTTGAGGCATGGGAAACTATGAGACGCTGGAGTCACGGTAAACTGGTGAGTCGTATACAGCCAGCCGATCCGCACAATTACTCGTATCTCAACTGTTGCTCATATTTCAAAGCAATAATTGCTCGCTTGACGGCTCATATCTCAAAAATCTCGTATGTTACGGCCCTCGTATCTCGAGGTACCACTGTATTCTGAAAGTGCCCTGCCCAAAATCTCAGAGCTAATGCATAACATAGCTAGATTTTCATCAGCAGAGCTTTCTTTAGCCTTTCTATTGAATCTCCATTAGTTATTCCAAAAACACAACTTTTGTGATGGCCTTTCTCTGATCAAAATCCTCTATGAACTTTCTCATCGAATAAAAATTCCTCACCACCCTTGCTTTACCTTTCCTTCCATATAGATAGATAGATAGATAGATAGATATAGATAGATATAGATAGATAGATAGATATAGATAGATAGATATATAATTGTAAAATGTGTTTTTATAGTATTTTATTAAATATATTACAAAAGTATATTCTGATAGTATTACAGATATCCCCCACTTTACCTACACTTTTACCCCTTATTCTCAGACCCTGTCTTTGCTTCAGCTCTTCACTACCCTATTGCCTGTATCCATGGGCTATGCATATAAGTACATAAGTTCTTTGACTTATCTCTTCTCAAACTTTCATTCTTAATTTTCACTAAAGATTCATTCCTTACACAACTGAATCCCTACCATGAGCACCTTAACTTCATAGGTAGAACTGAGGATAAGAAGTTTGATACCTGTTCTCAAGGATGGAAAGTAGTAGTTGGCTTATGATACACCCTCCTCCCAACTGTAATACAGTAACTATATACAGGCTACACCTAGTGTTGTGGTAATTCAGAAAAAGGAAAGAACTTTTGGATGGTCTTTGAGTGTAGGTTAAGGGATATGGTAGAAGGAAAGGATTTTTTCCAGAAATAGCATTTGAGTTGGCTCTTGACAAGGAAAAGCAAAAAGTGTAGGTAAAGGTAGTAGAATCCAGGGTAGGTTCTGGTTGGATGGGAATAGAGTGAATATAAAGAGGAGTTGTTGTTGTTGTTGTTTTTTTCAAGAGAGCTGTAGAGTAGGTGTAAGCTACATTCACTTCCTCCCTGCACCAAACCAGACTCAATATAGCACAATGACCAACTGAAGGACAGCTGAACAGAATTATTATATTAAAGGATTTATAGAAGAAGCAACAGAGAGGCTGGTAAGAAGGGCAGAGACACTGTGAAGGCTGGCCCCTGCAGAAGCTGGAGGGGTATCTCAGCTGCAAAAGTCCCCACTGAGAAGCATGGGATCTTAACCCCACGCCAGGACCCCCAATCCAAATCACCGGGGCCTGGAAGTAGAGTTTTCATTGCATCTGGAGGGAGTCTGCTTGAATCTCAGGTGCTCCCTTAAAGAGCCAGCACATAGGAGCTTGCTCTCAACCATTCACATGGGGCTCAGATAGAGGGATGGTGACTCAGAGCATATGGGAGTAACACAGAGAAGATCTTGGTGGCATGGTCTTGGAGAGAGATCTGGAGGAGCAGCTACTGAGGTCCCAGTCCTGAGTCAGCATTGCACACCTCTCTCAGGCATCATTTTTCAAGGGTTGGGCATTGCTATTCTTATAGCACCAGTGTTGGAAGTGCATGAATCCAACCTTCCAAATACTGGTGACAGTACCACCAAAACTTGAATCCAGCAGAAAGGATTGTTGTCTCCACCCAGCAAGCTTTGGTGTGCTCTTTCTCTGGAAAAACTTTAGGCAGACACTCAGACAGACATTGAACTGTGAAGCTTTGGAATGGATCCCATTCTCTCCCCCTCCAGTTGCTGGTTTGGCCAGTACCACGTGTAGTGGAAGGCTGTCTTGATATGTTTTCCCAAGTTCAGATGGCCCTATCCAGCTGAGCTCAGTTCAGTGAGAAAAAGGGAACACTGCTCACAGCTGGGACCTTTGGAGGCAGTCCATGCCTCAAGACGGCACTGCTAAGAATCTAATGGGAGACATTGAGCGTGCTACACTCCTGAAGGCTTGACCAGCTCTATAACCAATGGGAGACTATCTTGATTTGTTATCCAAAGTCCTGGTGGCCCCATGCTGCTGAGTTCAATTTCGTGGAAGGAAAGGAATACCGCTCAAGAGCTTGCTCCTCTCACACATGCTTGGCCAGTGCCATCTGCAATGGAAAACTTTCTTGATTTGTTTCCCAATTCTTGGGAGCTCTGTCCTGCTGACCTTGCTCTTGCAATGGGGCCAGCTAGATGCACGCAACTTGATCTGCTGAGGAGATCCTCCTGGAGGAGCTGGAGTTGGAGACTCTAGCATAGACTAAGTGGTATGGCTCTGTAGTAGGGGTCACATTCTTCTCATTGAGTACTTCACCAGGCTGCCGCCAAGAAGGGAATTCACTATCCTTGTCCTTCCAACCCAGTGGCCCCACCCTACTGTGTTGGTGCCATATGGAAGGGTAAGAAGGGTGTGGCTAGCTTGGGCCCACTCTACATTCATTCCTCATAAGGCTCTGGAGGAAACCCAGGCAACCTCAGGAGGTGGTAGAGTAGCCAACAGGTGGACACTAACCTCAGAGAGCCTTAGACATTTTATTGATCAGCTCTCAGCTCAGAGCAGCAGGAAGCTGACCATTGTACACAGCTTGGCCTCCTCCACACACACTCAGGCTTAGTAGACACAGCCACAATCAGTGAATAACATGATAGCTCCAAACAGGTAGCCCAAAGCTGGTTACACACAAAGTCTTACACAGACCTACATGGGAACCCCCTTCAAGTGGCCCCAAAACAAACACAACCAGTGGTGAGCTTCAAACCTCACCAGAGTTCAACCCAACTAACCATACAAGTGGCACAGCTAAAGGTTCTGGAAGGCACCAAACAAGGCTGGGAACAGGTATGCCTCAACAGGCAGTGCCTGTACAGGGACTAATATACAGTGAATTAGGTCTATTCTTATAGTCAGACAACCTGAGCGCAAACTCAACCCATGCATAAGCCAACAGCATTCAAGACTCAGCTACAGCAGGAGTGGGCACATGACCCACACCAAAAGAAACATTTACAGGGCACCTGGCTCAGGTGATCTAAAAGATTGTACCATTCAGACCCACAAGGCAATTACATCAGAAAACCCTAATAACAAACCTAGGAAGTCATAGCAGATCTACCTAACATAGGGTCAAACACAGAAAAAGCAGACAAACTGGGAAGACAAAGAAAGAAGCCCCAAATGCAAGAACAGAGAAATCCCCAGGGAAAGAATTAAATGAAATGGAAGCAACCAAGTTAGCAGATGCAGAGTTTAAAACAATGGGTATAAGCATGCTCAAAGACCTCAGAGGGAGAATAGATGATCTCAGTGAAAATTTAAATGAAGAGGTAGTAGGCAGTAAAAAGGACATAGAAACTATAAATAGAACTAGTAAGAAAGGAATAATACAATATCTGAAATAAAGAATACACTACAAGGCATCAACAGCAGGTTAGATGAATCGCAGGACTCAATCAGTGATTTAGAGGACAAGATAAGAGTAAGCATCCAAGCAGAGCACAAAAAGAAAATAATTTTTTTTTAAATGAGGAAAGTCTAATGGACCTCTGGGCCAACATCAAGTTGAACAACATCTATATCACAGGGGTACCAAAATGAGAAAAGAGTGAACAAGGGATCAAGAATCCATTTGAAGAAATAATGGCTGAGAACTTCTCTAACCTGAGGAAGAGAAATGTCACACAGTTCAGGAAGCACAGAGAGTCGCAGTCAAGATGAAACCAAAGAGACCCACACCAAAACACACCATAATTAAAATGGCAAAGGTTAAAGATTAAGAGACAATTTTAAAAATAGCAAGAGAAAGACCGTTACTACAAGGGAGCTTCCATAATGCTGTCTGCTGATTTCCCAACAGAAACACTTTAGGCCAGAAGAGATTGGCATGAAACATTCAAAGTGATTGAAAGCATGGACCTACAACCAGGGGTACTCTACCCAACAGATTATCATTGAAAATTGAAGATGAAACAAAGAGCTTCCTAAACCAAAATAGAAAAAATAAAAAGTTAAATGAGTTTGATACCCCAAACCAGTATTTTAAGAGATGATAAAGTGATAAAGGACCTTCTTTAAGAAGAAAGACTATATATATATATATATATATATATATATATATATATATAGAGAGAGAGAGAGAGAGAGAGAGAGATAGAGAGAGAGAGGGAGAAAGAGAGGAACATAGGTATAAATAATAAAATGGCAATAAATATCTATCAATAACTTTTAAGTGTGAATGGATTAAATGCTATGATCAAAGATCAAAAGACATAGCTCAGTGGTCCACAAACTATGGCTCATCAGCCAAATGTGTCTCTTTGGCATCTTGAGTGTGGCTCTTCCACAAAATACCAAATGCGGGCGTGCAGGTACAGTGTGATTACAACCTCCTGGCCCATGTGTAGAAGTCGGCTTTCGGCTCTCAAAAGAAATTTCAATCTTTGTACTGTTGATATTTGGCTCTGTTGACTAATGAGTTTGCCAACCACTGGGATAGCTCAATGGATAAGAAAACATGATTCCATATATTTGCTGTTTACAAAAGATTCATTTCAGAACAAAACATACACACAGACTGAAACTGAAGGGAAGGAAAAAAAATATTCCATGCAAGTGAAAATGAAAAAAAGCTGGGATAGCACTACTTTTATCAAACAAAATATACATAAGAGACAAAGACAAGAAACATTACAGGATACTAAAAGGATGGATCCAACAAGAGGTTATACCCCATGTAAACATATATGTACCCAACATAGGAACACCTAAATATATAAAGAAAATCTTGTATATCTTCTTTAGATAAATGCCTATTCACGTCCTTAGCTCCCTTTTAAGTCAGGTGGTTTATTTTTTAATTGTTAATTTGTACTTGATGACACTTTAAAAGTGCGAAATCAACAAACCCTGAAGCCTGCTCTAAGTTAAACAATAAGATAGTGTATTAGTTTCCTATTAACGCTGTAAAAAATTACTATAAACTTAGCAGCTTAAAACAACACAAATTTATTATCTTCTGGTTCTAGAAATCAGAAGTCTGAAACAGGTCTTAGAGAACTAAAATCAAAGTCTTGGCAGAATTGAATTCTTTAAGAAAATCTAGGGGGAATTTTATTCCTTGACTTGTTTTAGCTTTTGAAGGTTGCTCATATTTCTTGGCTTATAGCCCCATACTACTCTGACCTCTATTTCCATTGTAACATCTCCTCCTCTTTCTATGACCCTGCTGTCTCCCTATCATAAGGACCCTTGTGATTACATTGGGCTCTCCCAGATTCCAGATGACATCTCAAATGTCATCAGGTATAACTCAACAATACAAAACCAAACCACTTGATTAAGAAAGGGGCAAAGATTTTCTTCTAGTCACAGTCAATAGCATCTTAATAGATACACCAGGTAAGTCAACAAATAGTTAATTTGAGACTTTCAGAGAATTCTAACTACATAGCAACCATGTTAGAGGAGGTTGAAAATAGGCAGTGATTATATGAAAGAGGACTAACTGAAAAAAGAAATTCTAATGTACATTATAGTTAGAGAACAACTGGAATTGCACTCAAATGTTTGATTAATTAATGAATGAAAAAATTGCTTAATATGATTGTTGGTGTTTATAATGTCTTCCATCGTATAGTAATTCTGTGGTGCAGACACTGTGTATTCTTCACTAGACTTTGGCTTGGCATGTGTGTTTGAGAGTGAATATGCACAGGAGTTGATTGTTACCCCAGAGACTTGTTTTATAAACTCAGACTTTTTTGCAAACTCTATCTTGCCTCCCCCAGGGAACTTTTCCTTCACTGTTATTTGTTGTTAAATCACTAGAGTGAGTTAAGTACCCAAACAACAGATCTTTCTCATTAGGTCTCAGAGGAAAGAGGCCTAGTCCATTCACCTTGAACCCCAAGTTCCCAAATCACTAATGAAGCATTCAGTATGACCTGATTCCAACTTGGATGGGCAGAAGTTCTTGCCTTAAACCTTACAAACAAACAAACACAAACAAAACAAAACAAAAAAAAAAAACCTGACATGCTTTTCCTTCTTTCTCTTCTTATATGTGGAGTTCATATTAACACTGGGTTTTTCTACCTTTAGTTTCAGATAAAAGTGTAGGGAATTAAAGAAAAGTGCTGAGAAGATTGTTAAAGACTTAGTAGATTACCCTGAAGGGAGAAGAGCACTTTCTAGAAACCACATAAGCAATCTCTATGCCTAGAAGTAAAGCTGTTTTCCGGAATGAAATTTTCTATTAATCAGGTATCTGTCTCCCCAAAATGAGCTCCAAAAATCTGGAGTTACAGTCATTTATCTTTCTAGGCTAGCTATTGATGTAAGTTGTAAATTCTTCAGGCACTTGACTTTCCCTGATTTCCCCATGCTGCTGGATTTTTTTTTTTACTTATATATAAGATAAGCACCCCCACTAAAACTAAAATATTGTCCTTGATACTGTTACTCAGATCCCAAGACTCATAAGAAATTGGGTATTTTTTGGGAAAACAGGTTGTCTAGTGAATGGTTTGACTCAAAGTTCAGGACTCAAGAGGTGAAATAGCCTATGCAGGGAGATCTTCCCTCATCTCATGCCCTTCACAAATTAACTTCTAATGTAGAACTTAACTTTCAGCTGATGATTACATGGACTGCAGGCATTGGTTCTTTCCCAGTATTAGCTGGGGCGGGGCAGGGGAGGAGTAATTTTGAGGTTAACTGTTTTAGGCCTTAATTTCATTATATATGAGATGGCTATAGTGGTATTTACCTCACAGGGTTGTTGTGAGCTTTAAATAAGATCACATAAATGTGAAGGGAATTGGAAAACAATTGCTGTGGTTACTTACAGGCCAGGTTCTTGCCCTATGATTCTCTAGATATAGCTAATTAAATAATAATTCTTGACTGAAATCTTACAATCAACTTAAAAAAATACTATTACTAATTTCAGAGAAGAAGGGAGAGAAAGATAAAAACAGCAATGATGAGAGAGAATCATTGATCAGCTGCCTCCTGCACATCCCCAAGGTGGAGCCCAAAACTCTAGCGTGTATCCTGACCAGAAATTGAACCATGACTTCCTGGTTCATAGATCAATGCCTAACCACTGAGTCATGCTAGCTAGGCCTTACAATAAACTCTTGATAAACACTTCTGGTACTACAGCTTAAATTCTACAACCAGACAGAAAAGATCTTGCTCTATGTTATTTTACCATCTCATTTTTCTTTCACTTTTATTAATTATGACCTAGGATAGATTGGTTTAGGGAACAAGTAGCTTCTCTTCAGCAAAGTAGGTATTTAGTATAACAGGTATCAGACTACTATTTGATGTAGAGATTTACTAATTCTACTCCAATTTGGTCAAACAGACATTCTATTCCAATATTATTTTCTTTCCAGTGACTGATTGCAAGGGCTAATTCGACCTGGCTGGCTGCAGAGGTGGCCTCTTCCTCTCTCACTTCTCCATGTGTTATGTTGTATTACCTTATTCTAATGGGAATATTAAGATTCAAGGAGAATATGTCCTTGCTTGAACTACAGACTATAGAAAGTAAGGTTAAGGTCTGTTCCATTTCACTTCCAATGGTGCTACATTAATATGCGTTTCTTAACCCAAAAGAGGTATATAGGATTGTCAAAATGATCAACATAACCTCTAAGAGTGCCTAATGTACACACCTCAGAAGTGATATTGAGTGGAAAAGAAATTGTCTTCTTATCATCACTCAATAGAAGGGTACAATAGAATTAAAATCACTATCAGATCTCACCACCTGTGGCTTTCTAGCAGCACCTCTCAACTTGAAAGTTAGAAAGAAATTCATATACATATATTTGGCTCAGGTGAATCAAAAGACTAGAAAAAAGAGAAACCCACAATACATTCATATTTTTGTATTGTTTAGAGACCTACATTGACAATATCTTCAACAAATCAAAGTTTATTTCTCTTCATATTACAGTCTGGAGATAGTACAAGTTTCATGGCTGCATGGCAACTTTGCTGCATGAGGTTGTCCAGGGATCCAGACTCATTCTATCCTGTGGCTCAACCAATCTTAAGATATTTCCCTTGTCTACATAGCTCAGAATGGCTCTCCATGTTGGTTAAGAAGCAAATAGCAGGATGAAGAAAGTTGAAAGAGGATATACTCTCTCCTTTTAAAAGTTTGAACAGAAGGTTCTTCAAATCTCTTCTGGCTGCATCCTATTGGCAATAGCTTAATCACATTACCACAGCTAGCTGCAATTAGCCTGGGTAGTGTACTTTTAAGCTTGGTGACCCTGTGCTTAATTTATAATCCTTTTACTTTGGAATGTGGAGAGAATGGACATAATGGAACTATTTCTTTAAGAAATAGTTCATGTCTTTGAGGCTTTTAAAAAATGTATTTTATTAATTTTTTACAGAGAGGAAGGGAGAGGGATAGAGAGTTATAAACATTGATGAGAGACATCAATTAGCTGCCTCTTGCACGCCCCCTACTGGGGATGTGCCCGCAACCAAGGTACATGCCCTTGACGGGAATCGAACCTGGGATCTTTCAGTCTGCAGACTGACGCTCTATCCACTGAGCCAAACCGGTTTCAGCTGAGGCTTTTTAAAGAGAAAATTATTAACCTGCTTACCTTCTGACTGCAAACACACTCAGGCAATATTTTTTACCATAAACAAACATAGACAGCATGTATAGCCACTAAGGCAGGCTTGTCTCAATGAGACTCTTCAATTGTGAAGTCCTTGGAATTCTATCATACTGTTGGGTTAGTAGCTACTGCTCTAAGATCCCTACTAACCCTGCTGGCTGGTTCAAACCTTCTTGGCTTGCATTACACTTCCAATGATCCAGCAACTAAAGGGTTAAGGCTGGGCTTAGCAAGGGGCTTAGGAACCCTGCTCCAAATCTAAGCTATAGTTCATTCTAATTAATTACATGCTTGCCAATACAGGTGGTAACCTGTTTTGATTCTTACTCATGCACTAAAGATGAAGGAGTGCTCCCAAAGGAAGTTAACTCAGGATTTTTTATTCCCTTGATCATTCACA
Source organism: Lasiurus cinereus (assembly GCA_011751065.1). Taxonomy (NCBI): domain Eukaryota; kingdom Metazoa; phylum Chordata; class Mammalia; order Chiroptera; family Vespertilionidae; genus Lasiurus; species Lasiurus cinereus. The sequence goes on from JAAGEH010000031.1 coordinate 6,315,568, forward strand.
ACTGAGACCTAGTATTAGCAAACATCTCACAAACATGGTCAGGTCTGATACTGTGTCTTGCTTTCTCTGTCTCTAAAATGTGAGAATTCTCCTTTGTAATTAATTCAAGGAGCTGGTGAAGAAAGGAAATGGTGATGGATGTAGTTAATCCAATATAAAGATATAACAAGGAATGACCTTCTGACCCTAATCAAAGGGAAATTTAAGAGACCACTCCAAAAAGAAAACCAGAGGAGCCACTGAATGGGGTTTTAAAAGATAGGGTCTGGGCTAGGGCTGGCAGGGAAAAAAAAGTCTCCTGCAAGAAAATGTAATGAAAAAGAGAGCAAGGCTAGACGAAGTCTCTAAGCAGCAATACTAGTGTCTTAAAAGACAGAATTATTAATGAGTTCATTCCCCTCATTCAGGCAGAGAGGCGCTTGCTGATTGGCCTCCTCTCTGCTATTTCCCAGAGGAATGCTGAACACTCAGTATGTGTGGAGACTCAATGTAATGTCATAAAGCTAATCATACCCCATGTGAACTCTGCCCATCAATTTTCAGTCTGCCTTCGCATTCCCAAGGAAGCAAAAGAAAACCAGGCTCAGGCAAGTTCCTTAGCCTCCTTGAGCCTTGATGATTTTCATCTGTAAAACAAGGACAATTCTATCTATTTTATGGTGTATGTTATGATGGTTGTGATGTTTAAATGAAAATATGAACATATGTATCCCATGGCCCTGATAAATGGTAGATTCTCAGAAATGTTCAGTTTCCCTCTTGCTTAGTTCCCTAGATATTTCTACATCACTGGTTATTATAATGAATACGAATGTGGGCAAAAAAGGGGGCACATAAGCTCAGAGGAGGCCTGCATGGCGGGCCTTACAAATTCAGAGACCAAAAGTAACCACATAGAATGCTCTAGAAATTAAAACTTTCTCACTAAAAGTGAGTAATGGCCAGTAGTCATGTCCTAGGCAGGTATATTTCTTGACAAAAGTCAATCTTTACCTTAATGGAACTCTTCTACTGTCTTTTTGCATCTAGGACAACATACTATTGGAATGTCAAGGTAATTTCCTTTTTTCCAGACCCCTCAGGGCACAATCTCCCACCGAGCAGGAGACCACAGAGCCCCTCACTGCTATTGTTATGGTGTTAATTGTTAACTATCTGGTATCCACCTATGTAAAAATACTATATGTCTATTTGTTTTACTTTTAATCCAATCCCAGAGATTTCCCTGCTTTGCTTTCTCCTGCATCACTATTCTATCACCAATGGATTTTATGCATCCCCTTACATTTCCCCCTTTGATTCTCATGTATAAACTGCCATTTTCTAGAATATTTTCTCACCTCACTTTGTTTCCCAGCAATTGTCATCAATTTAGCTCAAACTCAAAAAAAAAATCTTTACAGGTTTGGGCATTTCTTACATCAAGAAGAACTTAAGTTCAGCACAGACTTCCTATCTTACTTTTCATTCTCAGTCTTTCTAAATGGCAACAATAAAATTAGTAAAGTGTTTTCTTGTCCAGTATGTTCAGAGGTTAGGGATCAGCCTGCACACTTAAGTGTCATGGTTTTGATTTCCAGTCAAGGGCACATACCTGGGTTGAAGGTTCAATCCCTGGCTATGGTCAGGTGTGGGAGACAACCAATTGATATGTCTTGCTCAGATAGATGTTTCTATCTCTCCCTTCCTCCCTTCTTTCCATTCTCTCTAAAATTCAATGGAAAAAATATCCTTGAATGAAGATTAACAACAACAAAAATTACCAAAATATCTGCCCTATAAAACCCAACCTTGGATCATACCACCTCATTGATATGCTATCTCTGTTTCTTCCTGAGGGCTGAAGAGCTCTGCTTGGAGAAAACCACACCAGCATGCTTATTGGTGTCACACAATCTACAGATTCACCTGAATCTTTAACTTGGAACTACTCATTGCTCTGTCCCACCTCCTGAGCAGTTGCTTTCAATTTAAACTATTTTAATTTTTCATTCTGTATTCATGGGACAGATATTATTATTTTTGTTGTTTTCCCCCTTTTTATTGAATTTATTGGGCTGACACTGGTTAACAACATTATGCAGGTTTTATTAGTATAGGTAGCTAGGTATTAATAGAGGAAGAGAACATAGAGAATCAGACATTAAGCATAATAAACTAGGGAACTCTATTGGACAATAAAACTGCTTACTTCACTAGGAACTTGTACTTTCTCGCACTCCCCAGTGCATATTCCACCCCTTGGGACCTAATCTCTCTAAAGCTGGCAGTAAGGGTCATTACAGGATGATGAATAAAAACAGCAAGCAAAAATTGTTCTGCAGTGTTCATGTCCAGTAGAAACTAACATGGAAATCATAGGGGCCTGTTGGTCTAGCCTGAGAAAATAACCAGGGTCTAGTAGAAATCCAAAGTAACACAATTAGCAAGTAGCAGACCAGAATTTGAATCTAGGTCCATCTCCTAGTTTTCCTAAACCATATAGATTACTATTTCTCAGTCTCCTTTGCAAATTTCTCTTCATAATTGAGGTGTCCTGGACCTCAATCCTCAAACCTCATGTTTATCTGCAGTTGACCTTTCAACAATGTGGGAGTTAGCGGTATTGGTCCCCTTTACTCCCCCTGTTCAGGTGAAAATATGCATACAGTGGTACCTCGAGATATGAGTGCCCCAACATATGAGATTTTTGAGATACGAGCCATCGAGCGAACGATTTTTTGCTTTGAAATACGAGCAACATTTGAGATACGAGTAATCGCGCAGATCAGCCGGCTACACATGACCCACCAGTTTATGGAGACTCAAGCGTCTCATAGTTTCCCACGCCTCAGTCAGTGTGCTTGTTTACCTCATTGTCGAAGCATCTTTTGTGCATTTACATACCTGATCACATTTCTTTTTATAACCATGGGTCCGAAGAAAGCGAGTGGAAAGGTCAGTGCTCAGAAGAGAATGATGTCTATTGAATTAAAGCATGAAATCATAGAAAAATATGAGCAAGGTGTGCGAGTGGTTGACTTGGCGAGGCAATACGGATGTAGTACTTCAACGATATGCACTGTGCTTAAACAGAAGGAGTCAATAAAGGGTATAACGCCAGTTAAGGGCGTTACAATAATTTCCAAGCTCCATAGCTCTCTCCATGAAAAGATGGAGAATCTACTGATGATGTGGGTGACGGAGAAGCAGCTTAAAGGAGATACATTAACACAGGGCATCATATGCGAGAAGGTGCGAGCGATTTACGGTGATTTGCTGGAGCAGACCCTGTGCACTTCCAGGGACGAAGCATCGAAAGACTTATTTAAAGCCAGTAGAGGCTGGTTTGATAACTTCAGGAAAAGGTCCGGCATTCACTCCATCGTCAGGCATGGTGAGGCAGCAAGTTCGGATGTGAAGGCAGCTGAGGATTACCTCAAAACTTTTTCCGAACTGATAGAAGCCAAAGGTTATATCCCCCAGAAAGTCTTCAACTGTGAGGAGACAGGGATTTTCTGGAAGAAGATGCCAAATAGGACTTATATAATGGCAGAGGAGAAGGCGATGCCAGGCCACAAACCCATGAAGGATAGGCTAACTCTTGCACTGTGCGCCAATGCGAGTGGTGACTACAAGATCAAGCCTCTGCTCGTATACCATTCAGAAAACCCCAGTCTTTAAGTCACATAAGATTTTTAAAAGATAAACTGCAAGTTATGTGGAGGGCAAACCCGAAGGCATGGGTCACCAGGCAGTTCTTTGTGGAGTGGGTAAACCTGGTTTTCGGCCCTTCGGTTAAGAAATATCTACAGGAAAACAACCTAACCATGCAAGCCCTCCTCGTCCTCGACAATGCTCCTGCTCACCCACCAAACCTGGAAGATGAACTCCTCGAAGAGTTCAAGTTTATAAAGGTTGTCTAACCACCTCCCAACACCACTCCTATCCTGCAGCCCATGGATCAGGAGGTGATTTCTAATTTTAAAAAGCTGTACATCAAGCACCTGTTCTGGCGCTGCTTTGAGGTGACGGAGAACACAAACCTCACCCTTCGAGAGTTCTGGAAGAACCACTTTAACATCGTGATATGCCTCAGAATTATTGATCAGGCCTGGCTGGGTGTTACAAGGAGGACCTTGACCTCTGCATGGAAGAAGCTGTGGCTTGAGGCCGTAGCCGAAAGGACCTTCGAAGGATTCGAACCCGAGGTGCCAGTGGAGGAGGAGACAAGTGTCTCTGGGAAAATCCATGGGCCTGGATGTGGATGAGAGAGATGTGAATGAGCTCGTCGAGGAACACTCTCTGGAACTCACCACAGAGGAGTTACAAGAGTTGCAGTCTCAGCAACATGCGGAGGTTCTCCAAGAAATTGGTTTCGAGGAGAAACCAGAGGTGGAGGAGATCTCTACAAGTGAGATAAAGGAGATCTTAGGAATGTGGGAGAGGGTGTCACACATTGTGGAAAAGAAACACCCCGAAAAAGTTGCTACTGGTCATGCATTGGAGCTGTTCAATGAAACTTGCCTCACCCATTTCAGAAACATTCTGAAAGGGAGGAAGAGGCAAACCTCGTTGGACACGTTTTTTTTTTTGAAATAGGCCCAAAATGCAAAGACCAGTAGCAATTAAGTTCAATGAAGATTAGTTAAGTTACATTCAGTTTAGGGATAAAGTGTAGCATTAAGAGTGTAACGAGTAGGTAAATACACTTTATAAAACCAGTTTATTCCTGTACATTCTCTTTTATTATGTTTTTATATAATATTTGTCATTTATAAATACATTTTTCTTATTCAAAAACACGTAACAAGAACAACTGGGGTGGCATATTGGGGGCTGGAAGGAATTAACGGCATTTCAATTTATTTCAATGGGGAAATTTACTTTGAGATATGAGCAACTTGATATACGAGCAAGGTTAGGGAATGAATTAAACTCGTATCTCAAGGTACCACTGTATAACTCTTGGCCCCCAAAATTTAACTACTAACAGCCACTGTTGACCAGAGGCCTTACCTATAACACAGTCGATTAATACATACTTGTATTCTTACAATAAACTAAGCTAGAAAAAAATTAAATGTTCTTAAGAAAATAATAAGGAAGAGAAAATACATTTTTAGTACTGTACTATATCAATACTGTAAGTTTACATTATCTGTTTAAAAGTTGAATTGTCTATAAATGCCTTCATCAATCTTGTCTTATATAATACAATATGCTGTAGAAGTTGCATGTATTACTAACACTAGACATCAAAAATGAGGAGAGAGAAAAATGGTGGTGGAATAGGTGGTCGTGTCCCAAACCCTCTCCCTGAGCAGACAGAGAGAACATCTGAGGGCCACACAGGGAGTGTTTTTTGGTGATTTAAGTGATACTATACTCCAGGAGAAGGTGGAGGACTGCTGGCCAGGGCTCCCCTGACCTGGCAGCCCGCACTGCTGCCGGGTTCTCTGCCTGAGCTACCAACTCAGATGCTGAGACTGTGTCATCTTGAAGGGCAAAGTGGATGTTTAAGGAAGCCTGAAAGTCTACATCTGCAGCACCCACCGAACAGCTCCAAGCCCCAGAACATCGCTTCCCAATCGGCGCAAACACTCAGATTCAGAAGAGCTCCACACAACACACGGAAAGGTCAGATTTCATCTGGGATAAAGTTAGTTCTCTGGTCCCACAGAACAGAAAAGTGCACACACTGGAAACTGGACTGGGGAAAATATGCACCTAGAGAAATCCATGGATGTTGGGAAGGGCAGGATCCCTGAATGTGGAAGGGGGCCCTCAGAGCTGTCAACAAAGGGGATCTCTAGAAAGCAACCCATTCTGATCTGATGCAGAAGGACAGCCTCCGAGTTATTAAAGTGTGCCAGCTGCTTGGACAGGAGCAGGGAAAGGTAACTGCGCAGACTTGTGCTCTTTCCTCTTCAGATCCTTGCATCTGATTGCTAAGCCCAATACATAGGATCACACAGTTGGGGACAGCATGGGAGACTGCAGGGGAAAGGTGTTTTTCTGGAGCCTGGGGATCAGAGCTGGGAGTAACCACCAGAGAACCAGGTCTGGGGCAGCCCACTTCCACAAACCATTATTGAGTGCCAAAAGGAAAGCAGGATCTAAGCACAGGCTAGAGAGGACCGATAGTTTTGGAAGTCAATTCTGAGACACTGCCACCCAGGGGCCAATTAACAAATTGACTCTTGTCTAATCAACATAGAATAAAGAGATTAAGACACACCACAGGCTTAAAAACTACTGGAACCCAGGGAACTGCAATATTGTCCTGACTGAGGAAGTGAATGACCTTCACTACTGTAAACTCTAATTTAAAAAATATATATTTTTATTGATTTTTTACAGAGGAAGAGAGAGGGATAGAAAGTCAGAAACATCAATGAGAGACATTGATCAGCCGCCTCCTGCACTCCCTCTACTGGAGTTGTGCCCGCAAGCAAGGTACATGCCCCTGACCTGAAATGAACCTGGGACCTTTCAGTACGCAGGCCGACGCTCTATCCACTCAACCAAACCAGTTTCAGCATAATTTTTTAATTTCTTATTTTTATTGTTACATGTATACATATCTCCCCATTGCCCCCCTCCCTCCCAGGCATACCCCAACCCCCCAGTGTCTATGTTCATTGGTTATGCTTATCTGCATGCATACAAGTCCTTTGATTGATCTCTTATCTACCAAACCTCTCCTTAATCTTACTGCTATAATTTGACAGTCTGTTTGATGCTTTACTGCCTCTGTAATTATCCTTTTGTTCATCAGTTTATAATGTTCTTTATTAGCCACAAATGAGTGAGATCACGTAGTGCTTCTCCTTCATTGACTGGCTTATTTCACTAAGCATAAGGCTCTCCAGTTCCCTCTAGGTTGCTGCAAATGGTAAGAATTCCCTCTTTTTAATGGCAGCATAGAATTCCATTCTGTAGATGTACCACAGTTTTCTGATCCACTCATCTGCTGACAGGCACCTAGGCTGTTTCCAAACTATAGCTATTGTAAATTGTGCTGCTATGAACATAGGGGTGCATAAATCCTTTCTGATTGGTGTTTGTAATTTCTTAGGATAAATTCCTAAGTGTGGGATTGCTGGGCCAAATGGGAGATCCATTTTTAGTTTTTTGAGGAAACTCCATACTGTTCTCCACAGTGGCTGTACCATTCTGCATTCCCACCAACAGTGCACAAGGGTTCCTTTTTCTCCACATCCTCGCCAACACTTGTCGTTTGTTGATTTGTTGATGATTGCCATTCTGTTCAAAGTCACTAATTTCCCAAGAACTGCAAATCAAATCGACAATGCGATACCATCTTACACCTGTCAGAATGGCAATCCTCAACAAATCAAGAAAGGACAAGTGTTGATGAGGATGCTGAGAAAAAGGAACCTTTGCGCACTGTTGGTGGGAATGCCGACTGGTTCAGCTACTGTGGAGAACAGTATGGAGTTTCCTCAAAAAAACTAAACATGGATCTCCCATTTGACCTAGCAATCCCACTCTTAGGAATTTATCCTAAGAAATCACAAACACAAATCAGAAAGGATTTATGCACCCCTATGTTCATAGCAGCACAATTTACAATAGCTACAATTTGGAAACAGCCTAGGTGCCCGTCAGCAGATGAGTGGATCAGAAAACTGTGGTACATCTTCACAGTGGAATTCTATGCTGCCATTTAAAAGAAGGAATTCTTACTATTTGCAGCAACCTGGTTGGAACTGGAGAGCCTTATGCTTAGTGAAATAAGCCAGTCAACGAAGGAGAAGCATCTCATGATCTCACTCATTTGTGGATAATAAAGAACATTATAAACTGATGAACAAAAGGATAGATACAGAGGCAGTAAAACTTCAAACAGACTGTGAAATTACAGCAGGAAGATTAAAGTTAGGTGAGGTAGGTAAGAGACCAATTAAAGGACTTGTATGCAGGCATATAAGCATAACCAATAAACACAGACACTGGGGGGTTAAGTTATGCCTGGGAGGGAGGGGGGGCAATGGGGAGATATGTATACAAAATTAATAAAAAAATAAATAATATTTTGTTGAGGATTTTACCGTCTATGTTCATCAGGGATATTGGCCTATTATTCTCTTTCCTTGTGTTGTCTTTATCTTGTTTTGGAATTAGGATAATGCTGGCCTCATAAAAAGAATTTGAGAGTCTTCCATCTTCTGGCCTTTTGGGAATAGTTTGAGAAGGATACGTGTTAGTTCTTGTTTTAATGTTTGGTAAAATTCACCTGTAAAAAAATCCAGTTCACGATTTGGTTTGCTGGAATTTTAAAAATTTTCATTAATGCCCCAATTTCATTAGTTATTATTTTTTTATTCAGAATATCTGATTTTTCCTGATTCAATTTTGGAAGATTATGTTTCTAGTAGTTTATTCATTTCTTCCACATTGTCCAATTTGTTGGCATATAGTTATTCATAATATTTTTTTACAATCTTATGTACTTCGGTGGTTTCAGTTGTTACTTTTCCCCTTTCTTTCTGATTTTATTTATTTGGGTCCTCTCTCTTTTTTATGACAATTCTTGTTAAATATTATTAAATCTTGTTTATCTTTTCAAAGAAACAGATTTTGGTTTCATTGATCGTTTGTATCATATTTTTTTGTCTCTATGTCATTTATTTTTACCCTAATCTTTATTATTTCCTTCCTTTTATTTACCTTGAGCTTTCTTTTCTCCTTTTTAATATATTTTATTGATTTTTTTACAGAGAGAAAGCGAGAGGGATAGAGAGTTAGAAACATTGATGATGAGAGAGACATCGATCAGCCACCTTCTGCACGTCCCCTAAAGGGGATGTGCCCGCCACCAAGATACATGCCCTTGACCGGAATCGAACCTGGGACCTTTCAGTCCGCAGTCCGATGCTCTATCCACTGAGCCAAACCGGTTTTGGCTTGAGCTTTCTTTATTGTTCTTTTTCTAGTTCTTTTAGGTGGAGGAGTAGGTCACTTATATGAGATTTTTCTTGCTTCTTGAGTTAGGCATGTGATGCTATGAATTTCCACCTCAGGACTTCTTTTGCTGTGTCCCATAGATTTGGGGTTGTGTGTGTTGATTTCTGTTTCTCTCCAGATAATTTTTGATATTTTCCTTGATCTCATTGTTAACCTATTCATTGTTTAATAGCATGTTATTTAGCCTTTATGTGTTTGAGTGTTCTTGAGTTTTTTATGTAAATATTTTCTAGTTCTTTACTATTTTGGTCAGAGAAGATGCTTGATATGATTTAAACCTTTTTAAATTTATTAAGGCATATCTGAAGCCCTAGCATGTACTTTATCTTAGAGAATATTCCATGTGCAGTTGAAAAATACATATATTCTGTTTTTTTTCCCCCCCTGGAACATCTATCTGTTGATGTTAATGAGGTGTTAAAATCCCCAACTATGTCGCTATTGTAAATTGTGCTGCTATGAACATAGGGGTGCATAAATCCTTTCTGATTGGTGTTTGTAATTTCTTAGGATAAATTCCTAAGAGTGGTATTACAGGGTCAAATTGGAATTCCATTTTTAATTTTCTGAGGAAACTCCATACTGTTTTCCATAGTGGCTGCACCAATCTGCATTCCCACCAGCAGTGCACAAAGGTTTCTTTTTCTCTGCATCCTCGCCAACACTTGTCATTTGTTGATTTATTGATGATTAGTGATTTTGAGGATGTTTTCATGTGTCCCTTGGTCTTCCTTCTGTCTTCTTTCGAAAAGATTCTATTTAGGTCCATTGCTCATTTTTTTATGGGATCATTTATCTTTCTTTTATTCAGTTGTATAAGTTGAGTGTAGATATTGGAGATTAAATCTTTATCAGTGATAACCTTTGCAAATATGTTCTCCCATAAGGTGGGTTTTCTTGCTGTTTTGTTGATGATTTTTTTTTGCTGTGCAAAAGCTTTTTAATTTGATGTAGTCCCATTTGTCTATTTTCTCTTTAGCTTCCATTGCCCTAGGAGCAGTATCAGTGAAGAAGTTTCTTCAGCATATGTATGAGATTTTTCTGCCTGTGGACTCCTCTAGTATTTTTATGGTTTCCTGTCTTATGTTTAAGTCCTATATCCATTTTGAGTTAATTTTTGTGTATTGTGTAAGGTGGTGGTCTAATTTCATTTTTTTGCATGTATCTGTCCAATTTTCCTAACACCATTTATTGAAGCGATTGTCTTGACTCCATTGTATGTTCATACCTCCTTTGTCAAATATTAATTGAGCATAGTATTTTGGGTTGATATCCGGATTCTCTATTCTATTCCATTGGTTTATATATCTGTTCTTGTGCAGTACCAGGCTGTTTTGAGAACAGTTGCTTTGTAATATAACTTGAAATCTGGTATTGAGATCCCACGTACTTTATTCTTCTTTCTCAGGATTCCTGTGGCTATTCAGGGTTTTCTTGTTTGTTTTTGTTTTTGTTCCTATCCCAGCTTTTTTTCTTTTTTTATTAAAAAAAATAATTGTTCAGATTATTACATATGTTCCTCTTTTTTCCTCCCATAGCTCCCCTCCACCAGGCTCCCACCCCTTCCTCTGCCCTTACCTCCCCCGAATTGTCCTCAGTTGAGAGGTTCTGTCTTCCTCCTGCTAGATAAAGCCATCAGCACAATCAGCAGTCAGTCCTCTCTGTGAGCACTTGCCCACGCACACACCTCCAGACCTCTGCTTTTCGTGGCTCCCCTACATTTCCGTGCATTCCTCCCTTTTCACCACAGTCCAGACTCCCTCCAGATGAGTCTCGCACACAACTGAGGTTCAGTGCACTCAGAACTGGGGTTCAGTGCAGTTGTGAGTTTCTGTCTCCCTCCTGCGAGAGGAAGCCAGCCAAACACTCTACCGCCCATCCTCTCCACCTGTGTGACTCTGTACCTTAGCTTTTTGCAGTTCTTCTGAGTTTCCATGATCCCTTCCCTCTCTATCCTTCTAATTGTAGAATTTCCACTCAGTCAGCTTTCCTGTGGTTCTGGATGATGTCCGTTCTGTCTTTTAGTTGTGATTTTGAAATTGTTGTGCGAAGCAGCAGTTTAGCTGTTCACCTATGTCGCCATCCTGGTTTCTCCATCCCAGCTTTTTTTTCATTTCCACTTGTATGGATTTTTTTTTCCTTCCATTCACTTTCAGTCTATGTGTATCTTTTGTTCTGAGATGGACTTTTGTAAACAGCATATATATCTCATCATGTTTTCCTATCCATTCAGCTATCCTATGTCTTTTTTTTCCCCATTGGTATGCACATTGCTTTTTAAATTTTATTTTAAATAAATTTTTATTGTTTAGATTATTACAGATGTTCCTCTCCACCCCCATAGCACCCCTCCCCCAGTTACTCCCTCACCTTATGACCTTAATCGCTTGCTACTGTCCTCATCCATAGATATAAGATTTTTGTCCAATCTCTTCTTGCACCCTTCACACCTCTTTCCCTCTGAGAATTGTCAGTCCACTCCCCTTCTATGCCCCTTATTCTATTGTATTCACCAGTTAATTCTGTTCATCAGATTTTTTATTGACTTGATTTTTAGATTCACTTGTTGATAGATATGTATTTGTTGTCACTTTGTTGTTCATAATTTTTATCTTTACCTTTTTCTTCTTCTTTCTCTTCTTAAAGACTACACTTCAGCATTTCATGAAATACTGGTGGTGATGAACTCCTTTAGTTTTTTCATGTCTCTGAAGCTCTTTATCTGACCTTCAATTCTAAATGATAGCTTTGCTGGGTAGAGTATTCTTGGTTGTAGGTTCTTGCTGTTCATCACTTTGAATATTTCTTGCCACTCCAATCTGGCCTGCATAGTTTCTGTTGAGAAATGAGCTGATAGTAGTATGGGTACTCCCTTGTAGGTAATTAACTGTTTTTCTCTTGCTGCTTTTAATATTCTCTCTTTGTCTTTTGCTCTTGGCATTTTAATTATGATGTGTCTTGGTGTGATCCTCTTTGGATTCCTCTTGTTTGGGGTTCTCTGCACTTCCTGGGCATGTAAGTCTATTTCTTTCACCAGGTAGGGGAAGTTTTCCGTCATTATTTCTTCTAATAGGTTTTCAATATCTTGCTCTCTCTCTGGCACCCCCAAAATATGGATGTTGGTAGCCTTGAAGTTGTGCCAGGGGCTCCTTACACTATCTTTATATTTTTGGATTATTTTTTCTTTTTGCTTATCTGGTTGGGTGTTTTTACTTCCTCATATTTAAGATCTTTTATTTGATTCTTGGGATCCTCTAGTCTACAGTTGAATTTCTGTATATTATTATTTATTTCAGACAGTGTGTGCTTAATTTCTGACTGGTCCTTCCCTCCCCCCTCTTTTTTTTGGCATTCTCATTAAGATCTTTGAAGGTCTCACTAATTTTCTTGGAGGTTTCTAGAAGATTCTTGAGTAACCTTATAACTGTAGCTTTGAACTCTATATCCAGTAGTTTGATTTCTTTCATTTGTTTCATTCATGACATGTTTCTTTGTCTCCGCATTTTGGCTGCTTCACTATGTTGATGGAGTGGCTTTGTGAGATAGGTGTCTTATAGAGCCCAGTGGCTCAGCCTTCTCAATCACCTGAGGTGGACACTTTTGGTGTACCCCTTTGTGAGCTGGGTACACAGTCTTGTTGGTGTTAAGTCTTGATTGCTGTTAGTACCACTGGGAGGAATTGACCTCCAGGTCAATTGGCTATGAGGATCCACTGTGTTTATAAGGGAAGAACTGCTGAGCTGGGACACCTTTATGGAGCAGGACTTGCTTCAGTGGGGTTTTGGAACTCACTGAGTCTGCCTCTTGAATGTATCACTTATGGATGTGAGGAGTTGAAATCTGATATCATTTCACACTGACCACTAGGTACACTGGCTTCTGGATCTCCAAGGAGGTGCAAAGTCAGCTACTGCCTGAGGCTACCCAGCAGGTGCTACAGCGAGATCTGCAGATTTATCCTCTTTGCTTGGGGTTTGGAAGTTTTGGAGCTCTCTGACTCAGCTACAGTTTGTTAGGTTAGGCCAGTGTTCGGCAAACTCATTAGACTAGAGAACGGCAAACCGTGGCTCATGAGCCGCATATGGCTGATGAGCCATAGTTTGCTGACCACTGGGTTAGGCTGTGAAAGGACAGGCTGTTCATATTTAAAAGCTGCTGCACACAGCTTGGGTGGGGTTGTCAATTGGGTGGGGAGGGGTCTCTGGGAATCACCGGGGCAGAGCAAACAGCAATGGTTCCCAGTCAGCTGTCTCTGCATCTCCGGATCTCCATATCTCTGCATCTCTGCATCCTGCACTCCCACACAGTAACAATGATCCCTGCGAGTATCCCTGTGTGAAAGCCACCCTCACTTTCCAACCCAATGCCAGGCAGTCCAGTTTCTCCCCATAGGAGTCTGGGACCCAGAGTCTCTCCTGAAACTGGAGTTCAGAGCAGTCAGGGGCTTGCATCTCCCTTCCAATTGAAAAACAAACAAACAAACAAAAAACAAAACAGTGCACCCAGTTGCCAGCTCCATTCTCTCACTTCTGTACCTCTGCTCTTCAGTGCCTCTGCACCTCCTACCCAGTCTCAATGTGCTTTCCTTTTTCCTTCTAATTGTAGAACTTCTACTCAGCCAGTTTTCCCATGGTTCTGGATGATAGTCGTTTTGTCTTTTAGTTGTAGTTTTGATGTGCTTGTGAGAGGCAACATGTACAGGTGTATACCTTATGCCATCATCTTGGTTTTGCTCTATCCTATGTCTTTTGATTGCAGCATTTAATCCATTCACACTTAAAAGCTTTTGATAGATATTTATTTATTGCCATTTTATTATTTACTAGGGGACTTATGCACAAGTTTGTGCACCTTGAAAGGAACTATGGGCCATGAGCCTGCGAGGGGGCACAGAGGTGGGTCTTGGCATATCCTCTGTGCCCCTACCCAGTCCCTCCAGCCTCAGCCACCATTCCCCTCTCTCCCAGAAGGCCTGCTCAACTCAGCCCCCACTCACACGCAATGACAGTGCTAGTTCTGCTTGCACCTGCTGATGGCACCAGAGCTGCTACTCGTAACCGTAGTCAGTGCTGGAGCCGCCACTCACATTCACTGCTGGCACCCAGAGTCAGCCCCCATCGTTAGGCACCATCAATAGGTGCAAGCAGCAGCTGCTTCTCCTATTGCCCCTCAGAAGCAGGGGCGGGGAGGGTGGAGAAGCCCTCAGGGGCGATTGGGGATGGCAGCTCCACTGGCACCCACTGATGGTGCCTAGTGCTCAGGACCAGTGCCAGGTGCCAACAGCAGTGTGAGAGGCAGCTTCTGGCCTCTTTTACCCCTCAGGAGTAAGGGGAGCTGGAGAAGCCCTGAGGGGTGATTGGGCCTGGTGCCAAGTGCTGGTGGCAGATGCCAGTGCTGGGTAGGACCATGGCACACAGGAAGAAATAATTTTTAGTAACCACTAGAGGCTTGTCCTCATGACAGGGACTGGTGCCTCACTCACCTGCTCCACCATCCCACCATGGCCAATGCTCACTCTGTTCTGTGCATGCCCCCTGGTGGTCAGCACATGTCATAGCGACCAGATGTTCCATTGTTCCAGTTGTTCCACCATTCTGTCTATTTGCATATTAGCCATTTATTATATAGGATACCTATATTCCTCTCTCTCTTTATATATATGTTTAATAGAGGCCCAGTGCATGAAATTCATACATGAAGTGTGTGGCCCTCAGCCAAGCATGCAACCTCTCCAATCTGGGACTCCTCAAAGGATGTCTGACTACTAGTTTAGGCCCATTCCAAGTGGGCAGTCAGATATCCCTAAACAGGCTGTCAAACATCCCTCTCACAATCCAGGACTACTGGTCCCAGCTGCTTGCCTGCCTCCCATTCTGATTGCCCCTAACTACTTCTGCCTGCCAGCTTGATCACTCCCTAATCACTCCCTTGCCATCCTGATTGATGCCTAACTGCTCCCCTGCTAGCCTGTTTCCCCCTAACTACCCGCTCCTTCAGGCTGGGTAACCCCTAACTGCCCTCCCCTGCAGAACTGGTCCCCACCAATTGCTCTCCCCTGCAGTCCAGGGTCCCCTTCACCTACCTTTCCCTGCAGGGCTGGTCACCCCCAACTTCCCTCCTCTGCCAGCCTTGTCAATCCTAACTGCATTCTCCTGCAGGCTTGATTGCCCCCAACTGCCCTCTCTTGCATGCCTGGTCTCTCCCAACTGCCCTACCTGCTGGCCATCTTGTGGTGGCCATCTTGTGTCCACATGGGGGCAGGATCTTTGACCACATGGGGGTATCCATCTTGTGTGTTGGAGTGATGGTCAATTTGCATATTATTCTTTTATTAGGTAGGATAGAGGCCTGTTACATGAGTGAGGGCCAGCTGGTTTGCCCTGAAGGGTGTCCTGGATCAGGGTGGGGTTTCTCTTGGGGCATGGGACAGCCTGGGAAAGGGGCCTGTGGTGGTTTGTAGACCACCTACACCCCCAGAAATCCAAGTGGAGGCCCTGGTATCTGGGATTTATTTATCTTCTATAATTGAAACTTTGTAACCTTAAGTAGAGGCCAAGGCAGGCCAGGGCAGATGGAAAGCTTGGCTTCCTCCATTGCTGGAGAACTCTGGCCTTCTGCTCTCTCCATGGCCTCAGTCATCTTGGTTGTGTTAATTTGCATACTCACTTTTGATTGGCTGATGGGCATAGCTTGTGGGTATAGGAGAGGTACTGTCAATTTGCATATTACTCTTTTATTAGACAGGAAATTAGAGCCCTTGTGCATGAGCTATGTGCACAGGGGTGGGGGGTCACCTCAACCAAGCTTGCACTTTCTCCAATCCAGGACCCCTCAAGGGATGTCCGACATCCCTCTCACAATTCTGGAACACTGGGGTCCTAAACACTCACCTGCCTGCCTGCCTGGTTGCCCCTAACTGCCCCCCTGATGAACTGGTCATGGTTAACTGCCCTTCGCTGAGGCCAGGTTGCCCCCAACTGCCCTCTTTCTGCTGGTCTGGTATGTCCTAACTGCCCACGCTCCACTGGCATAGTCATCCCTCACTGCCCCCCTACCAGCCTCATTGCCCCCAACAGACCCCTGCTGAACTGGTCACCCCCAACTACTACCCTCCTAGGCTGGTTGCCCCTCAGTCACCTCTCCCACCGACCTAGTCACCTCACACAGCCTGCTGTTCAGTCGTTTGGTCATCCCTCACTAAGCCCCCCCTGCCAGCCTGGTTGCCCCATAAAGTCTGCTTGTTCAGTCATTTGGTTATTCCTCACTAACCACCCTGCTGGCCTGGGCACCCCATGCAGCCTGTTTCTTCAATCATTTGGTTGCCCACGGAGCCTGCTTTTTCAGTCATTTGGTTGTTCCTCACTACCCCCCTGAAAGCCTGGTCAAAGGAAGCCATCTTGTGTGGATGTGATGGTCAATTTGCCTATTATCGCTTTATTAAATAGGATTTTTTTCTTCTTAAAGAAAGTATTTTAACATCAGTTACATTACTAGTTTGGGGGTAATTAACTTCTTTAGCCTTTTTTTTTTATTTTGGTATAGGAAGCTCTTTGTTTCATCTTCAATTTTCAATGGTAGTCTTTTGGGTAGAGTACTCTTGGTTGTAAGTCCATGCTTTCAATCACTTTGAATGCTTCATGCCAATCCCTTTTGGCCTGAAGTGTTTCTGTTGGGAAATCAGCAGACAGCATTATGGAAGTTCCTTTGTAGTAATGATCTTTCTCTTGCTATTTTTTAAATTGTCTCCTAATCTTTAACCTTTGTCATTTTAATTATGATGTGTTTTGGTGTGGGTCTCTTTGGTTTCATCTTGACTGCGACTCTCTGTGCTTCCTGAACTGTGTGACATTTCTCTTCCTCAGGTTAGAGAAGTTCTCAGCCATTATTTCTTCAAATGGGTTCTTGATCCATTGTTCACTCTTTTCTCATTTTGGTACCCCTGTGATATAGATGTTGTTCAACTTGATGTTGGCCCAGAGGTCCATTAGACTTTCCTCATTTTTTAAAAAAAAAATCTTTTCTTTTTGTGCTCTGCTTGGATGCTTACTCTTATCTTGTCCTCTAAATCACTGATTGAGTCCTGTGATTCATCTAACCTGCTGTTGATGCTTTGTAGTGTATTCTTTGTTTCAGATATTGTATTATTCCTTTCTTGCTAGTTCTATTTATGGTTTCTATGTCCTTTTTACTGCCTACTACCTCTTCATTTAAATTTTCACTGAGATCATCTATTCTCCCTCTGAGGTCTTTGAGCATGCTATAACCATCGTTTTAAACTCTGCATCTGCTAACTTGGTTGCTTCCATTTCATTTAATTCTTTCCCTGGAGATTTCTCTGTTCTTGGATTTGGGGCTTCTTTTTTTGTCTTCCCAGTTTGTCTGCCTTTTTGTGTTTGATTCTGTATGTTAGGTAGATCTGCTATGACTTCCTATGTTTGTTATTAGGGCTTTCTGATGTAGTTGCCTTGTGGGTCTGAATGGCACAAACTTTTATATTTATTTATTTATTTATTTATTTATTTATTTATTTTTTGGCGTAATCGGCAGGATTAGATCACCTGAGCCAGTTGCCCTGTAAATGTTTCTTTTGGTGTGGGTCATGTGCCCACTCCTGC
>JAAGEH010000031.1:6342927-6417597 GCA_011751065.1 Lasiurus cinereus
CCCCATTGCCCCCCCTCCCTCCCAGGCGTACCCCGACCCCCCAGTGTCTGTGATCATTGGTTATGTTTATAAGCATGCATACAAGTCCTTTGATTGATCACTTATTTACCTCACCTAACTTTAATCTTTCTGCTATAATTTCACAGTCTGTTTGATGCTTTATGATTTTTGTCCTCCTGAGAATTATCAGTCTACTCCCTTTCTGTGCTCCTGATTCTATTATATTCACCAGTTTATTCTGTTGATCAGATTTTTAATTCACTTAATTTTTAGATTCACTTGTTGACAGATGTGTATTTGTTGTTCATAATTTTTTGTCTTTTACCTTTTTCTTCTTCCTCTTCTAAAAGGGTACCTTTCAGCATTTCATATAATACTGGTTTGGAGTTGATGAACTCCTTTAGCTTTTTCTTCTCTGTGAAGGTCTTTATCTGCCCTTCAATTCTGAATGATAGCTTTGCTGGATAGATTATTCTTGGTTGTAGGTTCTTGTTGTTCATCACGTTGAATATTTCTTGCCACTCCCGTCTGGCCTGCATCGTTTCTGTTGAGAAATCAGCTGACAGTCGTATGGGTGCTCCCTTGTAGGTAATAAACTGTTTTTCTCTTGCTGCTTTTAATATTCTCTCTTTCTCTTTTGCTCTTGGCATTTTAATTATGATGTGTCTTGGTGTAGTCCTCTTTGGGTTCCTTTTCTTTGGGGTTCTGTGTGCTTCCTCGACTTGTAAGTCTATTTCTTTTACCAGATGTGGGAAGTTTTCAGTCATTATTTCTTTAAACAGGTTTTCAGTATCTTGCTCTCTCTCTTCTTCTGGCACCCCCACAATTCTGATGTTGGTACGCTTGAAGCTGTCCCAGAGGCTCCTTACATTATCTTCACATTTTTGGATTCTTTTCTCTTCTTGCTTTTCCAGTTGAATGTTTTCTGCTTCTTTATATTTCAAATTTTTGACTTGATCCTTGCCTTTCTCTAGTCTGCTGTTAGTACTCTGCGTAATAGTATTCATTTCAGTCAGTGTATTTATTATCTTCTCTTGGGTCTCACTAAATTTATCCATCTTTTCTAGCATATTCTTGCAAAACCTTATAAGCGTGGTTTTGAACTCTATATCCAGTCGTTTTTTTTCCTCCATTTCTTTTGCTTGTAATCCCTTCCCTTGTCTCGGCATTTTCACTGTGCCGGGGAAACTTCTGTGCTGGATTCAGCCACAGAAGCCTCTGCTGAGCTTGGGAGGGGTGGAGTCTCAGGGCTTAAGGGACCGCCTTGCCTTCCAGTCGGCCCCGCCCTCCACGGCCCCAGACTCTCCCGTGACTGGGTAATGGCTGGAGCGGTCCTTGTGCGCGCGCACCCGCAGCGCCTCCAACCGCTGCCTTTCCGGCTCCCCTGCGAACCAGGACCACACGAGTCTAGGTCCCCAGGGTTTCGCCCAAAACAGGGGCCCAGTGGACTCAGAAGTGGCACAGATCGGAGGGTGTGTCTCCCGCCCACTCGCGAAAACCAGTGGCACAATCAGCAATCCGTCCTCCGCGTGGTGCCGTGCGCGACCGGACCTCCGATCCTTTGCAACTCCCCTAAATTTCCGTGCACTTCTCCCTTTTCACAGTCCAAACTCCCCCCGTATGAGTTTCGGCTGGATCTGGGGTTTAGTGTCGTAAGAGAAGGGGTTCAATGCCGTTGGGAGTCTCCGTTTCCCTCCCACCAGAGAAAGCCAGCCAGGTACTCCGGCACCCGCTCTCTCAGCGCGCGTCTCCGTACCTCAGCTTTTTGCAGCTCCTCTGGGTCTCCGTGAGCCCCTCTCTTTCCCTCTAGTTGTAGAACTTCCACTCAGCCAGCTTTCCTGTGGTTCTGGATGATGTCCGTTCTGTCTTTCAGTTGTAGTTTTGAAATTGTTGTGCGAGGCAGCAGTATAGGGTGTTTACCTATGCCGCCATCTTGGATTCTCTGTACCACTTTTTTAATACTTAGAATATTTTATTTACTTTAGGTGGACTGGGAACAATTACTTGCATTTTACTTTTAAAGATATTTCGCTTTATTGAAAAATAGATAATTGTTACATTATAGACTTGTGACTTTCATGTGTTTGCTGCTTTAGGCTGAGAAAACATCCAGCTGTTTCCTGCAATGTATTTCAGTATTACAACTCATCAACAAAGGGTGTATGCCCCAAATTTCCACTTGCTGCCATTGACTTCTGGACAGAAACAAACTCCTTTGCAGCATTTATGACATAGGTGTCAGCTACTGAGTCAATATGCTAAAGGACTATAGATGGTTGCATGTACAAAGCAGCAACAAGAGCCTGAGATGCGACTTCATCCAGGAATCCCTCAGAATACTCCAATGACTTTAGGTATCTAGGTATCAGCTTGTTCTTGTCAGTCTGGACATCTGTACTGGAAAGATTTCCTTGATCAATTGTTTTTACTTGATTGTAGTCAGGCTTGATAACATCTCTGGCAGCTGCAGCCTGGAGATAGTATAAATTGCAGAGTCCAGGATCTAAATAACTGGCATTAAAAGGGGATATGTAAAATAGCTGTTGAATCCCTTTGGCAGCAACTTGGTTCAGAGGGCTGGTGGCATTGCTGCCTCCCTTGATATGTGGCCCAGCACCCAGAACACGCTGGAAAACATTAAGTGCATTTGCTTCTGCCCTTCCTGCGGTAGGACTTCAGCTGCCAAAGCAGCATAGAGGAGTTTGTCTCCATTCTGTTCTCGAATTTTACCGCCATGGTATCTGGCTTTTGCACCAGATAAACTAAGCCCACCCCTCATGTTCAGCAACTTGCTTCATAACAAGATGACTTACACCAACTTCTGTCAAACCATTCTTGTACTTGTAAAATGGTTCTGAACATAGTAATGTAACTCATCTGTTGTTACTTTTCCAATCCTATAATCAGGACAATACAAGGAGTTAGCCAAGAATGTAGGTAAGTGGCAGGGTACAAATTTCAATGATATGAGCCTGTGGATTCTGAAAACCCACAGTTCTCTCTCTCTCTCTCTCTCTCTCTCTCTCTCTCTCTCTCTTTATTTAAAATATTTCATATTTGCTACATGCAATATAATATATATAACACACATGTAAACATTCTATTTCTGAAAAGCATCCACAATTCTGTAGATTGTTGTAGTTTGTTCATTTTCACTACCATTTAACATTGCATTGGGTGAATATGTAACAATTTATTAATCCATTCACTGGTTGATGAATTTCAGCTGGTTTGCAGTATTTTTCTATAGAGCTATTATTCTTGCATATATTTTCCTGATAGTTTCTTTATAGTACTTGACTAAAGTGTGAAAATACCATATTATTAAAGAGGTTAAAAATAACTGCATGAAATTATTCACAATTTGTGTTTTCTTGGATGTGGACTGTGTGTTCATATATTTTACCCACATTTCTATTCGGTTGCTTCTCTATTATTTATTATTATTATTTCCATTAATGTATACATATCTTCCCATTGCCCCGCCCCCCAGTCCCATGTATGCCCTCACCCTCCCCCGGTGTCTTGTGTCCATTGGTTATGCTTATATGCATGCATACAAGGCCTTCAGTTGATCCCTTATCTACACCTCCTCTCTCTAAACTTCCCACTGTAATTTGACAGTCTGTTGGATGCTTTACTGCCTCTATCTATCTTTTTCTTCATCGGTTTATAATGTTCTTTATCATACATAAATGAGTGAGATCATGTGGTATTTTTCTTTCATTGCTGCTTATTTCACTTAGCATAATGCCCTCCAGTTCCAACCAGGTTGCTGCAAACGGTAAGGATTCCTTCTTTTTATGGCAGTATAGTATTCCATTGTGTAGATATACCAGTCACCTGCTGACAGGCAGCTAGACTGTTTCCAAATCTTAGCTATTTTAAGTTGTGCTGTTATGAACAAAGGGATGCATATATCCTTTCTGATTGGTGTTTCTAGTTTCTTAGGATATATTCCTAAGAGTGGTATTACTGGGTCAAATGGGAGTTTCATATTTAATTTTTTGAGGAAACTCCATACTGATCTCCACAGTGGCTGCACCAGTCTCATTCCTACCAGCAGTGCATGAGGGTTCCTTTTTATCTGCATTCTCCTCAACACTTGTCTTTTGTTGATTTGTTGATGACTGCCATTCTGACAGGTGTGAGATGGTATCACATTGTCGTTTTGATTCACATCTCTTGGATAATTAGTGACTTTGAGCATGTTTTCATGTGTCTCCTCGTCTTCCTTCTGTCTTCTTTTGAAAAGATTCTATTGATATCCATTGAGTATTTTTTTATTGGATCATTTATCTTCCTTTTATTCAGTTGTATAAGTTGCCTGCAAATGTTGGATATTAAATCTTTATCAGTGATAACATTTGCAAATATGTTCTCACATACAGTGGGCTTTCTTGCTGTTTTGTTGATGGTTTCTATTGCTGTGCAAAAGCTTTTTAATTTGATGTAAACCCATTTGTTTATTTTTCTCTCTAGCTTCAATTGCCCTAGGAGCAGTATCAGTGAAGAAGTTCCTTTGGAATACGTCTGAGATTTTTCTGACTGTGGATTCCTCTAGTATTTTTATGGTTTCCTGTCTTATGTGTAAGTCTTGTATTCATTTTGAGTTAATTTCTGTGTATGGTATAAGGTGGTGGTCTAGTTTCATTTTTTAGCATGTATCTGTCCAATTTTCCCAACATCATTTATTGAAGAGACTGTCTTGATTCCATTGTATGTTCATGCCTGCTTTGTCCAATATTAATTGAGCATAGTGGTTTGGGTCACTATTTTGATTCTCTATTCTATTACATTGGTCTATGTGTCTGTTCTTGTGCCAGTACCAGGCTGTTTTGAGAAAAATGGCTTTGTAATACAGCTTCAAATATGGTATCCTTCTTTATTCTTATTTCTCAGATTGCAGTGGCTATTCAGGGTCTTTTTTTATTCCAGATGAATCTTTGGATAGTTCTTCCTAGGTCTGTGAAATATGCCATTTGTATTTTAATGGGAAGTGAATTGAATCTATAGATTGCTTTGGGTAGTATGAACATTTTAATGATGATTCTACCAATCCATGAGCATTCTCTGTTCTTCTCATTCTCTTTTTTTCAGTGTCCTGTAGTTTTACCCATGTAGGTCTTTTACTTCCTTAGTTAAGTTTATTCTTAGGTATCTTAGTTTTTTAGTGCAATGGTAAATGGTATTGTTTTTTTTTTTTTTTTTTTTAGTCTCTCTTTCTGTAAGTTCACTATGAGTGTATAGAAATGCCACAGACTTTTGGGCATTAATTTTGTATCCTGTTACATTACCAAATTCATTGATCAAGACTATTAGTTTTTGGATGCAGTCTTTGGGGTTTTTATGTACAGTATCATGTCATCTGCAAATAAGGACAACTTTACTTCTCTTTTCCAATTTGGATGCCTTTTATTTCTTCTTCTTGTCTAATTGCCATGCCTAATACTTCCAGTGTTATGTCGAACAGGAGAGGTGAGAGTGGGCATCCCTGTCTTGTTCCTGTTCTTAGGGAAAATGGTTTTAGTTTTTGCACATTGAGTATGATGTTACCTGTGGGTTTATCATATATGGCTTTTATGATGTTGAGGTATGATCCTTCTATTCCCACTTTGCTGAGAGTTTTTATCAAGAAAGGCTGCTGGATTTTGTCAAATGCGTTTTCTGCATCAATTGATATGACTGTGATTTTTATCTCTCAATTTGTTTATGTGATGTATCATATTTATTGATTTTTGGATGTTGTACCATTCTTGCATTCCTGGGATAAAACTTATTTGGTTATGGTGTATGATCTTTCTGATATATTGGTAGATCTGATTTGCTAGAATTTTGTTGAAGACTTTGGCATCTATGTTCATGAGGAATATTGACCTGTAATTCTCTTTCATTGTGTTACCTTTATCTGCTTTTGGTATTAGGGTGATACTGGCATCATTGATGGTGCTTCAAAGTGTTCCTTCTTCTTCAAGCTTTTGGAATAGTCTGAGGAGGATAGGTTTTAATTTTTCCTTCAATGTATGGTAAAACTCTTTTGTGTAGCCATCTGGCCCAGGGCTTTTGTTTGCTGGAAGTTTTTTATGACTTTTAATTTCTTCCATAGTTATTGGATTATTGAAATATTTAGATTCTTCCTGATTGAGTTTTGGAAGGTTATATTTTTGTAGGAATATGTCCATTTCTTGCAGGTTGTCCAATTTGTTGGAATAGAGTTGTTCATAGCATTTTTTAATAATCCTTGGTATTTTGGTGGGGTCTGCTGTTATTTCTCCTCTTTCATTTCTGATTTTGTTTATTTGGGTCTTTTCTCTTTGCTTCTCGGTGAGCATGTCTAGAGGTCCATCAATCTTGTTTATCCGTTCAAAGAAGCAGCTCTTGGTTCTTTTGATCTTTTAAATTGTTTCTTTGGTCTCCATGTTGTTTATCTCCACACTGATCTATACTATATCCTTCCTTCTACTTACACTGGGCTTTTCTTGTTGCATTCTTTCTGGCTCTTTGAGTTGTAGGGTTAGGAAATTTATTACCATTGTTTTCTGTTTTTTACAGTAGGCTTGTAGACCTATGAACTTCCTCTCAAGACTGCTTTCACTGTGTTCCATTATTGTGTTTTCATTGTCATTTGTTCCGATAATGTTTTTTATTTCTTCCTTGATCTTTCTGGTTACACAGTCGTTATTTAATAGCACGCTGTTTAGTCTCCATGTGTTTGATTTCCTTCTATTGTTTTTATTATAGTTGATTTCCAGTTTTATGGCACTGTGGTCTGACAAAATGCTTGATATAATTTCTATCTTCTTGAATTTGAAGTGACTTTTCTTATGACCTAACATAAGATCTATGTGCACTGAAGAAGAATGTATATTCAGTGGCTTTGGGGTGAAATGTTCTGAAGATGTCAATTAATTCCATTTGTTCTAGGGAGTCATTTAGGATTGCTGTTTCTTTGCTAATTTTTTGTCTAGAGAATTTGTCCAGTGGTGGCAGTGGAGTATTAAAGTCTCCTACTGTTATTGTATTGCTGTCAATCTCTCCCTTAATATCCTCCAGGAATCCTTTTATGTATTTAGGTGCTCCTATATTGGGTGCGTATATGTTTACCAGAGTTATTTCTTCTTGTCAGATTGTTCCTTTAGTATTATGAAGTGGCCTTCTTTATCTCTTGTTATGTCCTTCACTTTGAGATCTAATTTGTCAGATATAAGTATTAAAACCCCAGCTTTTTTTTCCATTTCCATTTGCCTGAAATATTATCTTCCATCCCTTCACCCTCAATCTATGTGCATCTCTTTTCCTGAGGTGGGTTTCTTGTAGACAGCAGATATATGTATGATGTTTTCTTATCCCATTGGTTACACTATGTCTTTTGATTAGAGCATTTAATCCATTTACATTTAAAGTTATTCTTGATATGTACGTATCTGTTGCCATTTTTAGTCCTTACCCCCGAGTTCTTTCTTTGCTTCCTATTTCTTTTTATTACAGCAGACCTTTTAACATTTCTTGCATTGCGGGTTTGGTGGTAATATATTCCCTTAGTCCTTTTTTGTCTGTGAAGAGTCTGATTTCACCTTCAATTTTGATTGAAAGCCTTGCAGGGTACAGTATTCTTGGATTCAGACCCTTCCTTTGCATGACTTTGTATATTTCATTCCATTCCCTTCTGGCCTGTTGAGTTTCTGTTGAGAAATCTGTTGCTAGTCTTATGGGGGTTCCTTTTATAGGTAACTTTCTGTTTCTCTCTGGCCGCCTTTAAGATTCTTACTTTGTCGTTGGTGTTTGCCAATTTAATTATAATGTGCCTTGGTTTCATTTTTTGGGGGGTTCATTTTGTTTGGGACTCTGTGAGCTTCTTGGATTTGTGTGGGTTTTTTCTTTTCTGTATTAGAGAAGTTTTCTGTAATTATTTCTTCAAACTGGTTTTCTATTCCTTGCTCAGTTTCCATTCTTTCTGGAACCCTAATTATGCGGATATTGTTTTGTTTCGTCTTATCCCAAAGTTCCCTTTGGCTCTCTTCTTGCTTTTTAATTTTTTTTTCTAGAAGCTGCTGTACTTGGGTATTTTTTCCTAACTTGTCTTCTAGCTCACTGATGAGGTCCTCTGCTTCTTCTAGTCTACTTTTGATGCTTTCTATTGAGTTTTTTATAGCAGTGATGTCATTTTTCATTTCTTCTTGATTATTCTGCATTTTTTCTTCCTGCTTCTTCATTTCCCTTTGGCTCTTCATTTCCTCTTGGGTTTGTTCATTTCCTCTTGGCTCTTACACTGTCGATTTTGTCTTCCATTCTTTTCATCCACCTTATGATCATTTCTCTGAACTCTTTCTCTGGCAGGCTTTTTTCTGCTTCTATTTCGTTTACTTCCTTTTCTGGTGATAACTGCCTTTCTGTTGAATGCAGGCTGTTTCTTCTTGCGCCCAAAGTCTTTCTTCTCCGGGTGTTTATTTATATATTTCTTTCTCCTGAATTGATTCAAAGGCACACACAAAAACTCGACCAGGTACAACACACAAGGCACTGAACAGAAATGTATTCACGATGTTAATAACCACCAATAAGGTGATCACCAATGAAACACAAATTAGGGGTAAGCAGAGAATGAAGAGGAAAATGAGAAAAAAAAAGAAAATAAATAAGTGCCAAAATCAAATGGGAGAGAGAGATAAATAAATAAATAAATTAATTAATTAATTAAATATAATAAAATAATAAAAAATAAAAAGGAGAAGAAGAAGAAGAAGAAAAGAGAAGGAGAAAAAAAGCCATAGAGAAAAGAAAGTGGATAAGGGATTAAAGGGGAACAAAATATACATGTGAGGAGAAAACTCCAATAGAACAGCCACTAATCCCAACAAATGCAGGCAAGAAGTACCTGGAGATTAATACAAACTACAAATAACCACTAATATCAAAGGAGGCGAGGGAAAAGAGAGGTAAAAAAGAAACCAAAACAAAGCAAACGTAAAGCAAAATGAAACAAGTAGAATAAGCTAAAACAATCTCTCATAAAAGTACAGAAAATCGATATAATCACCATTTAGGCAAACAGCAACAAAATGACATAGAGAAAAACAACTTTTTGGATTGTGAAGACAAGAAGAGAGAGGTTTATATGGACTTGGAGTAGGGGATTTGAAATTAGATACATAAGTGGGGTGAAATTTTAACCAGGTAATGAGAAAGAATAGGGACAATCTAAAGTTGGAAAAGGGGAAGAGAAACAAGACAACAAAATGGGGAAAGTTAGGAGGAAAGTATTTGCATAAAGTTAGAGTTGAGATAGAGTACAATTATGCTAAAGGAAAGATGAAAATAGAATGTAGACCTCTAATCCCAAAGTAAAATAAAGAGAAAACAAAATGACACTTTTTTTTTGTATAAAGGTAAACTAGTAGTAGTGATACTACTAATTGAAAACAAAACTGTAATAATTACAAAGGTGCAATCAATTGAGGGGAAAAGAAAAAAAATAATTAAAATATGCAAAAATAAAAATTAAAAATTAAATAAAAATTAAAAAAAAGAAAATAAATTAGAATGGGCAGTAGTGGAAGTCATTCACTTCCACTATTGTTCTGCTTGGCACTCTTGTTTCTCAGTAGGGAAGGTATTGCAGTTCCCTGTGTTCCACTGTGGTGTTTTAATCTCTTTATTCTTTTGTGATTATGTGAGAGTCAATTTTTGCATCATCCACTGGGTGGCATTGTTTCAGAATTGACCTTTGAGACTAAGCACAGGACCTCTCTAGGCTGTGCTTAGATCCTGCTACTCTGTGGTTCTCAATACTGGATTGTGGGAACTCTAGCAGCTGGGACAATGTAATAACCTCCAGGCTGTCCTTCTGTCTCAGATCAAAATGAATTGTTTTCTAGAACTCCACTCTGTCCACAGCTCCGAGTGTCCCCTTCCACACTTAGGAATCACGCCCTGCCCCACATCTGCGGACCTCTCCAGAAGCAGCTTCCCTGCAGCCCAGTTCCCACAGTGTGCATGTCTCTGTTCTGTGGGACAGGAGACCTCACCTTATCCCAGGCGAAATCTGACCTTTCCATGTGCCGTGTGAAGCTCCTCTGAGTCTGTGTGTCTGCGCAGATTGGAGAGCAGTGTTCTGTGTTCCCCGGCTCTTTGGTGGGTGCTGCAGCTGTGGCTTTTCAGACCGCCATAGACATCCACCTCCCTCTGCAAGATGGTGAGGTCTCTGCATTCACGATGGTGGCTCCGGCAGACAAAAACTCCATGGCATTGGGGCTGCCTGGTCAGGGGAGCCCCATCCAGCAGTCCCCCACCTTCTCCTGGAGGATAACTGACTCTTAACTTGCCAACAAACACTCCCAGTGCGACTCTCAGCTGCTCTCTCTCCCTCTGCCCAGCAACAAGGCTCCAGAGGCGTCCGTCTATTCTGCTGCCATTTTTCCTCCTCCCAAGAGTCAGTTTGTGAGTCAGCCACTGGGTGGCAGTGTTTCTGGATTGACCTCTGAGACTATAGGTTCTCTCTAGCCTGTGCTTAGATCCTGCTTTCCCTGTGGCACTCAATACCGTTTTGTGGGATTAT
Source organism: Lasiurus cinereus (assembly GCA_011751065.1). Taxonomy (NCBI): domain Eukaryota; kingdom Metazoa; phylum Chordata; class Mammalia; order Chiroptera; family Vespertilionidae; genus Lasiurus; species Lasiurus cinereus. The sequence goes on from JAAGEH010000031.1 coordinate 6,353,483, forward strand.
GCTGCCCCAGAGCTGGTTCTCTGATGTTCACTCCCTTCTCTGATCCCCAGGTTCCAGGAAAACAACTTTTCCCTGCAGTTTCCCAGGGTGTTCCCAACTGGCTGATCCTATGTATTGGGCTTAGCAATCAGAAGCAAAGAACTGAAAAGTAAAGAGTGCAAGTCTGTGCAGTCCCCATACCCTGCTCTTGTCCAAGCAGCTGGCACACTCTAATACCTTTCAGGCTGTCCTTCTGCATCAGATAAAAATGGGTTGCTTTCCAGAGATCCCCTCTATTAGCAGCTCTGATGACCCCCTTCCACATTTATGGATCACGCCAGCCCCAACGGCCATGGATTTCACTAGGTACAGAGTAGCCCCGGTCTTCCAGCTCCCACAGTGTGTGCGTTTCTCTGTCCTGTGGGACCAGAGACTTCACCTTATCCTAGGTGAAATCTGACCTTTCTGTGTGGCATGTAAAGCTCCTCTGAATCCGAGTGTTTGTGCACACTGGGGATTGCTGCTCTGGGGCTTACAGCTGTTCGGTGGGTTATGCAGTTGTAGATTTTCAGGCTTCTGATAATATCCACTTTCCCTTTCAAGATGGCATAGTCTCCAAGTCTGAACTGATGGCTCCTGCCGAGAAACCCAGCAGCAGTGAGGGCTGTCTGGCCAGCGGAGCCCTGTCCAGCCAACAAACAATCCCAGTGTGACCCTCAGCTGTTCTGTTTGCTCAGGGACAAGGCTTGGGACACGTTGGTCTATTTCACCGCCATTTTTTTTTCTCCTCAAGCCACAGTTTTCTCAATCCTTAGCTGAGACAAAGGGAAGCTACCTCCCAATGATGAAATTCAAGTGCTGTGGTGACATTGAGTAGGAACTCCATTAGAATACTGATGTCATCCTGCAGACATTCCACAGTGTAGGTCATGTTTTTCTTGGTTGAAGTCACACTTAATTTACCACCAACTGCTTCAATTCCATGGGTTATCTTGAAAGGTGATGCTCCTATTGTAGTCAGACTGGATGCAAGATGAAGCAAATGAAAGGTCCCTAAGTTGGTAGAGTCCTTGAACCTACTGCCTGCTTTAATGAACCAACTAACTCTTTTTAAAATATATATTTTATTTATTTTTTACAGAGAGGAGGGGAGAGGGCTAGAGAGCTAGAAACATCGATGAGAGAGACATCGATTGGCCACCTCCTGCACACTCCCCACTAGGGATGTGCCCACAACCAGGATACATGCCCTTGACTGGAATCAAACCTGGGACTTTTCAGTCCACAGGCTGACACTTTATTCACTGAGGCAAACTGGTTTTGGAGAACAAACTAACTCTTGATGCAGTAGCATAGTTTTCCAGAGAAGCAATCACTAAACTATTTGGTAATTTGATAAACCTAAGGTCCTGAGTATGTTGAGGCACTCCTGCAAGGGTAATCATAACTTTCACTTTGGGAGCAACTTTGAGGGAATAAAATATCAAGAAAGACCTGGCTCTGTTTAGTAGCTGCATGACCTAAAATTGCTCTGACCTATTGCCACTGCCAATGTAAAGGAAAGCAAGATGGTTGAGGACCTGTACCACTTTTTCTGTACCCACTCATCTATTGATGGACATTTGGGTTGCTTTCATATTTTTCTTTTTGTAAATAACATTACAATGAGCATAGGGTTGCATTTATATTTTCAAATTAGTGTTTTGGTTTTCTTTGGATATGTATCTGGAAGTGAAATCACTGGGCCATAAGGTAGCTCTGGCCGAGACCGGTTTGGCTCAGAGGATAAAGCTCAGTGGATAAAATACGATTCCGGTCAGGGGCATATACCTTGCTTGTGGGCACATCTCCAGTGTGGGGTGTGCAGGAGGCGGTTGATCGATGTCTCTCTCTCATCGATGTTTCTGACTTTCTATCCCTCTCCCTTCCTCTCTGTGAAAAATCAATATATATATTTTTAAAAGGTAGCTCTGTTTATAATATTTTTTAGGAACCTCCATACGATTTTCTATAGTGGGTGCATCACATTGCATTCCCACCAACAGTGTTCTTTTTCTCTACAACCTCACCAACACTTGTTGTTTGCTGATTTAATCATGATAGCCATTCTGAAAATTATGAGGTGATTTCTCATTGTGGTTTTAATTTGCTTTTCTCTGGTGTTTACTGACATTATCTTTTCATATGTATGTTGGCCATATGTATGTCATCTTTGGAAAAGTGTCTATTCAGGTCCTCTGCCCATATTTTAACTGCATTGTGCTTTTTCTGAGTGTTTCTCTGTGTGTTGAGTTGTAGTTGTTTTTAAAAAATAAATTTTTGATACTAACTCCTTATCAGATATGTCATCTTCTTCCATTCAGTAGGTTGCCTTTTTTTTTTCTTTTTTTCTTTTTTTTGGTGGTTTCCTTTGCTGTGCAAAAGCTTTTTAATTTGCCATAGTCCCATTTGTTTTGTTTTTTTTGTTTTTCTTTAATTTTCCTTGCCAGAGAATATATCATAAAATATACCAGTAAGAGAAATGTCCAAAATGGTACTGCCTATGTTTTCTTCTAGAAATTTTATAGGTTTTTTTTTAAGTCTTATATTTAATCCATTTTGAGTTTATATTTGTACTAGAAGTCTGGTATATGAATTCATGCACCAGTGAGGTCCTTTGGCCTGGCCTGCAAGATTGGGCTGAAACCAGCTCTCTGACATCCCCTGAGGGGTCCCAGATTGTGAGAGGGCACAAGACAGGCTGAGGGACCCCACTGGTGCATGATTGGGGCTGAGGAGGGACACGGGAGGTTGGCTAGCTGGGGAAGAACTGTGGGAGGGCTCTAATGCATGTCTGGCCCCTCTCGCTCAATTCCAATTGACCAGACTCTAACAGCAAGCTAACCTACTGGTTGGAATATGTTCCCCCTGGTGGTCAGTGCACAATATAGCAAGCAGTTGAGCATCCTTAGCATACATTAACATATTATGCTTTGATTGGCTGGATGGTCAACCAGTCAACCAGATACTTAGCATATTAAGCTTTTATTATATAGGATATAGTGTATGATGGTAGTCTAGTTTCATTTTTTTTTGGATATATCTGTTCAACTTTTCGAACACCATTTGTTGAATAGACTCTTTACCCTACTGTATGTTTTTGCATTCTTTGTCAAATATTAATTGTCTATAAAAGTATCTCAGTACCATGCTGTTTTGATTTCTATGGCTTTGCAATATAGTTTAATGTCAGGTAGCATAATATCTCCAACTTCATTCTTTTTTTCTTTTTTTGTTATTGTTAATCCTCACCTGAGGATATTTTTCCATTGATTCTCTTTTAGAGAGAATGAGAGGGGTAGAGACTGAGAAATATAGATCCAGCTGCAACAGAGACACATGCCCCTGACCAAAACTAAACCCATGACAATTCAGTCTATGGGTCCACATATAACCACGGAGTCAAACTAGTTAGGGCTATTCTTTTATTCTTAAGATTGCTGTGGCTATTTGAGGTCTTTTGTGGTTCCATATAAATTTTAGGATTATCAGTTCTAGTTTTGTGGAAAATGCCATTGGTATTTTAATAGGAATTGCATTGAATCAATATATTGATTTGGGTAGTATGTATTTTAACAACAATAACTTTAATTATAACTAAATGATTCCAGGCCTCATGTTGATCTTTTTGTCAATTTTCAAGGCAGGGAATAGAAACAGATCAGCTGCAACATTTGGTTTTACTAGTAGACCTAGCTTTGCTACTTTTGTGGACCTGGAAAACTTGCTATTCCCTCAGAGTTTGTTTCCTTATCTACAAAATATGATAGTCTATTTCCTGGACAGATCACATTTTTCTGGTGTAAACAAGTAACACATTGAAAAACCCATGTAAGTTAATTGCTACTTTTCTAAAATCATATACATATATAAAGTTGTTTTTAAAGATCAGTTACAATAAAAAATGCTGATCCATTCTTCAGAATGCTTTTTTTATTGTGTTACATCTATACATATCTCCCCAATGCCTCCCCTCCCAGGCATACCCCAATCCCCCATTGTCTGTGTTCATTTGTTATGCTTATATGCATGCATACAAGTCCTTTGGTTGATCTCTTATCTACCCCAACTCTCCTTAAACTTCCTGCTGTAATTTGATAGTCTGTTTGATCCTTTACTGCTTCTGTGTCTATCCTTTTGTTCTTCAGTTTATAATGTTCTTTATTATCCACAAATGAGTGAGATCATGTGGTGTTTCTCCTTCATTGACTGGCTTATTTCACTTAGCATAAGGCTCTCCAGTTCCATCCAGGTTGCTGAAAATGGTAAGAATTCCTTCTTTTTAATGACAGCATTGAATTCCATTGTGTAGATGTACCATAGTTTTCGGATCCACTCATCTGCTGATGGGCACCTAGGCTGTTTCCAAATTGTAGCTATTGTAAATTGTGCTGCTATGAACATAGGGGTGCATAAATCCTTTCTGATTGGTGTTTCTACTTTCTTAGGATATATTCCTAAGAATGGGATTGCTGGGTCAAATGGGAGATCCATTTTTAGTTTTTTGAGGAAACTCCATACTGTTCTCCACAGTAGCTGCACCAGTCTGCATTCCCACCAAGAGTGCACAAGGGTTCCTTTTTCTCTGCATCTTAGCCAACACTTATCCTTTGTTGATTTGTATATGATTGCCATTCTGACAGGTGTAAGATGGTATCTCATTGTTCTTTCGATTTGCATCTCTCAGATAATTAGTGACTTTGAACATGTTTTCATGTGTCTCTTGGCCTTCCTTCTGTCGTCTTTCAAAAAGGATCTATTTAGGTCTGTTGCCCCCTTTTTTTATTGGATCGTTTATCCTCCTTTTATTAAGTTGCATAAGTTGCCTGTAGATGTTGGAGATTAAAATTTTATCAGTGATAACATTTGAAAATATGTTCTCCCTTACATTGGGCTTTCTTGTTGTTTTGTTGACGGTTTCTTTTGCAGTGCAAAAGCTTTTTATTTTGATGTAGTCCCATTTGTTTATTTTTTATTTAGCTTCCCTTGCCTTTGGAGCAGTATCAATAAAGAAGTTTTTTTGGCATATGTCTGCGATTGTGCTGCCTGTGGATTCCTCTAGTATTTTTATGGTTTCCCTTCTAATGTTTCAGTCCTGTATCCATTTGGAGTTTATTTTTGTATTTGGTGTAAGTTGGTGATCCAGTTTCATTTTTTGCATGTATCTGTCAAATTTTCCCAACACCATTTATTGAAGAGGCTATCTTGGCTCCATTGTATGTTCATGCCTCCTTTGTCAAATATTAATTGAGTATAGTGGTTTGGGAGGATATTGGAATTCTCTATTCTATTCCTTTGGTCTATATGTCTGTTCTTGTGTCAGTAACAGGCTGTTTTGAGAACAGTTGCTTTGAAATATAGCTTGAAATCTGGTATTGATATCCCACCTACTTTATTCTTCTTTCCCAGGATTGCTGGGGCTATTCAGAATCTTTTTTTGTTCCAGATAAATCTTTGGAGATTTTTTCTAGTTCTGCGAAATAGGTTGTTAGTATTTTAATGGGCAGTGCATTGAATCTATAGATTGCTTTTGGTAGGATGGACATTTTAATTATATTGATTCTCTCAATCCATGAGCATGGTATGCTCTTCCATCTATTTGCATCTTCCTCTATCTCTTTTATTCAGTGTCCTTTAGTTTTCTATATATAGGTCTTTTACCTCTTTAGTTAAGTTTATTCCTAGGTATCTTCATTTTTTTTTGGTGCGATGGTAAATGTGATTGCCTTTTTAGTCTCTCTTTCTGTAATTTCACTATTAGTGTGTAGAAATGCCACAGATTTCTTTGCATTAATTTTGTATCCTGCTACATTGCCGAATTCATTTATTAAGTCAATTAGTTTTGCGATGGAGTCCTTCAGGTTTTCTATGTACAGTATCCTGTCATCTGCAAATAAGGACAGCTTTACTTCTTCTTTTCCAATTTGGATGCCTTTTATTTCTTCTCATTGTCTAATTGCAATGGCTAATACTTCCAGTACTATGTCGAACAGGAGAGGTGAGAGTGGGCATCCCTGTCTTGTTCCTGTTGTTAGGGGAAATGGATTTAATTTTGCCCATTGAGTATGATGTTAGCTGTGGGTTTATCATATACGGCTTTTATGATGTTGAGGTATGATCCTTCTATTTCCACTTTGCTGAGAGTTTTTATCAAGGAAGGTATTGGATTTTGTAAAATGCTTTGTCTGCATCAATTAATATGACTATGTGATTTTTATCTCTCAGTTTGTTTATGTGATGTATCACATTTATTGATTTGAGGATATTGTACCATCCTTGCATTCCTGGGATGAATCCTACTTGGTCATGGTGTATGATCTTTCTGATGTACTGCTGGATCTGATTTGCTAGAATTTTGTTGAGTATTTCAGCATCTATGTTCATGAGAGATATTGGCCTATAATTCTCTTTCATTGTGTTGTCTTTATCTGGTTTTGGTATTAGGGTGATGCTGGCTTCATAGGAGGTGTTTGAAAAAGTGTTCTTTCTTCTTGAATATTTTTGAATAGTCTGAGGAGGATAGGTTTTAATTCTTCCTTGAACGTTTGGTAAAACTCTCCTGTGTAGCCATCTGGTCTCGGGCTTTTGTCTGCTGGAAGTTTTTTGATGAATGCTTCAATTTCTTCCATAGTTATTGGACTATTGAGATGTTTAGATTCTTCCTGATTGAGTTTTGGAAGGTTATATTTTTCTAGGAATATGTCCATTTCTTGCAGGTTGTCCCATTTGTTGGAATAGAGTTGTTTATAGAATGTTTTTTTAGCAATCCCTTGTATTTTGGCAGGGTCTGTTGTTATTTCTCCTCTTTCATTTCTGATTTTGTTTATTTGAGTCTTCTCTCTATACTTCCTGGTGAGCCTGCCTAGAGGTTCATCAATCTTGTTTATCCTTTCAAAGAACCAGCTCTTTTTTTTGTTGATCTTTTGAATTGTTTCTTTGGTCTCCATGTTGTTTATCTCTGCTCTGATCTTTATTATTTCCTTCCTTCTGAGTACACTGGGCTTTTCTTGTTGCTCTCTTTCTAGCTCTTTGAGTTGTAGGGTTAGTAATTTTTTTTACCTTTGTTTCCTTTTTTTTTTTTTGCAGTAAGTTTGTAGGGAAATGAACTTCCCTCTCAAAACTGCTTTCACTATTTTCTATAAATTTTGTAGTGTTGTTTTATCATTGTCATTTGTTGCCATGATATTTTTTTATTTCTTCCTTGATCTCTCTGGTTACCCAGTTGTTGTTTTATAGCATGTTGTTTAGTCTCCATGTGTTTGATTTCTTTTTATTGTTTTTATTATAGTCATTTCCAATTTTATGGCACTGTGGTCTGAGAAAATGCTTGATATGATTTCTATCTTCTTGAATTTGAACAGTCTTTTCTTATGACCCAACATATTATCTATCTTTGAAAATGACCCATGTGAACTGGAGAAGAATATATATTGTGTGGCTTTGGGATAAATTATTCTGGTTGTCAATTAATTCCGTCTTTTTGAGTGAGTCATTTAGGATTGATGTTTCTTTTCTGATTTTTTGTTTAGAGGATTTGTCCAGTGGTGATAATGGGGTATTAAATTCACCTACTATGATTGTATTGCTGTCAATCTCTCCCTTAATATCCTCCAGGAGTTTTTTTTAATGTATTTAGGTGCTCCTATATTGGGTGGATATATGTTTACCAGAGTTATATCTTCTTGTTTTATTGTTCCCTTAGTATTATGAAGTTGCCTTCTTTATCTTATGTTATGTCCTTCATTTTGAGATCTAATTTGTCAGATATAAGTATTGCTACCCCAGCTTTTTTTTATTTCCATTTGCCTGAAATAACATCTTCCATCTCTCAACCCTCAATCTGTGTGCATCTCTTTTCCTGAGGTGGGTTTCTTGTACACAGCAGATATATGGATCATGTTTTCTTATCCAATCAATTACCCTATGTGTTTTGATTGGAGCATTTAATCCATTTACATTTAAAGTTATTATTGATAGGTACTTATCTGTCGCCATTTTTAGTCTTTACCCCATAGTTCTTTCTTCGCTTCCTATTTATTTATTTTTATTTTTAAAAATATATATTTATTAATTTTTTACAGAGAGAAAGAGAGAGGGATAGAAAGGCAGAAACATTGATGAGAGAGAGACATCAATCAGTCGCCTCCTGCCAGCCCCACACTGGCGATGTGCCCACAACCAAGGTATATGCCCCCGACCGGAATGGAACCTGGGACCTTTCATTCCACAGTTCGATGCTCTGTCCACTGAGTCAAACCTTTTCTGGCAACTTCCTATTTCTCTTTATTACAGCAGACCCTTTATCATTTCTTGCATTGCTGGTTTGGTGGTAATATATTCCCTTAATCCTCTTTTGTCTGTGAAGCTTCTGATTTCACCTTCAATTTTGGTTGAAAGCCTTGCAGGGTACAGTATTCTTGGATTCAGACCCTTCCTTTGCATGACTTTATATATTTCATTCCATTCCCTTCTGGCCTGTTGAGTTTCTGTTGAGAAATCCGTTGCTACTCTTATGGGGGATCCTTTGTAGGTAACTTTCTGTTTCTCTCTGGCAACTTTTAAGATTCTTAATTGGTCGTCAATGTTTGCCAATTTTATTTTAATGTGCCCTGGTGTTGGTTTTTTGGGGTTCATTTTGCTTGGGATTCTGTGAGCTTCTTGGATTTCTGTGGTGTTTTTCTTTTCTATATTGGGGAGATTTTCTGTCATTATTCTTCAAACAGGTTCTTTAATCCTTGCTACATTTCCGCTCTTTCTGGAACCCCAATTATGTGGATGTTGTCTTGTTTCTTGTTATCCCAAAGTTCTCTTAGGCTCTCCTCTTGCTTTTTAATTTTTTTTCTATAAGCTGCTGTACTTGGGTATTTTTTCCTATTGTATCTTCTAGCTCACTGATGAGGTCCTTTGCTTCTTCTAGTCTACTTTTGATGCTTTCTATTGAGTTATTTGTAGCAGTGATGTCATTTTTCATTTCTTCTTGATTATTCTGCATTTCTTCTAGGTTCTTCTGCATTTCTTCTTGATTCTTCTTCATTTCCTCTTGTTTCTGCTTCATTTCCTCTTGGGTCTTCTTCATTTCCTCTTGGCTGTTACTCACATTGTCGATTTTGTCTTCCATTCTTTTCATCCACCTTATGATCATTTCTCTGAACTCTTTCTCTGGCATGCTTATTTCTGCTTCGATTTCATTTACTTCCTTCTCTGGTGATACTTGCCTTTCTGTCGTATGCAGGCTGTTTCTTCTTCTGCCCATGGTCTTTCTTCTCTGGGTGTCTGGTTATGTAGTTCTCTCTCCTATGTTGAATCAAAGGCACAAACTACAGCACGACCAGATACAACACACAAGGCACTGAACAGAAATGTATTCATGATGTTAATAATCACCAATAAGGTGACCACCAATGAAAGACAAATTAGGGGTAAGTAGAGAAAGAAGAAGAAGAAAATGAGGAAAAAGGAAAAGAAAGAAGTGCCAAAATCAATTTGGGAGAGGGAGAAAATAATAAATAAATAAATGAGCAATAAAATAAAATAAAATAAATAAAAAGGAGAAGAAGAAGAAGAAGAAGAAGAAGAAGAAGAAGAAGAAGAAGAAGGGAGAAAGAGAAACAAAGTCAGAGAGAAAAGAAAGTGGATAAGGGAGATAAGAGCAACAAAATATAGATGTCAATAGAAAACTCCAATAGAACAATCACTAATCCCAACAAATGCCGGCAACCAGTACCTGGAGATTAATATAAACTGCAAATAGCAACTGGTATAGTGGTAGGTGAGGGAAAAGAGAGGTAAAAAACAAACCAAAACAAAGCAAACGCAAAGTAAAATAAAACAAGTAGAATAAGCTAAAACAATCTCACAAAAAAGTACAAAAAATTGATATAATCACCATTCAGGCAAATAGCAACAAAAGGATATGGAGAAAAACACCTTTTTGGATAGTGAAGAAAGGAATAGTCAGGTATGTATCAACTTGGAGTAGGGGGTTTGAAATTAGATATATAAGTGGGGTGAAATTTTAACCAGGTAAAGAGAAAGAATAGGGAGAATCTAAAGTTGGAAATGGGAAAGAGAAACAAGACAACAAAATGGAGAAAGTTAGGAGGAAATTGTTGGCATAAAGGTAGAGTTGAGATTGAGTAAAATTATGCGAAAGAAAAATGAAAATAGAATGTAGAACTCTAATCCCAAAGTAACATAAAGGGAAAACAAAATGACACTTGTTTTTTTTCCAAAAAGGTAAAATAGTAGTAGTAATAATACTAGTTGAAAACACAAATGTAATAATTAAAAAGGTAAAATCAATTGAGTAGGAAAGAAAAAATTGTTTTTTAATTAAAATATGCAAAAATGAAAAATGAAATAAAATAAAAAATTTAAAAAAAGAAAAAAAATAGAATGGTCATTCACTTCCACTATTGTTCTGCTTGGCACTCCTGTTTCCCAGTAGGGAGGGTTTTGCAGTTCCCTGTGTTCCACTGCTGGTTGTGTTTTAATCTCTTTATTCTTTTGTGGTTATGCGAGAGTATATTTGTCTGTCATCCACTGGGTGGCAGTGTTTGAGACTAAGCCCAGGACCTCTCTAGGCTGTGCTCAGATCCTGCTACTCTGTGGTTCTCAAAACCAGTTTGTGAGTATTTTGCAGCCAGGGAACTGTAATAACTCCCAGGCTGTCCTTCTGCCTCAGATCAAAATGAGTTGTTTTCTAGAGCTCCCCTCTGTCAACAGCTCTGAGAGTTTGCTTCCACACTTAGGGATCACACCCCACCCCACATCCGTGGACCTCTCTAGAAGCAGCTTTCCTGCAGCCTGGTTCCCACAGTTGCGCGTCTCTGTTCTGTGGGACAGAGACCCTCACCTTATCCCAGGCGAAATCTGACCTTTCCATGTGCCGTGTGTATCTCCTCTGAGTCCATGTGTCTGCACAGATTGGAGAGTGGTGTTCTGGGTCCCCTGGCTGTTCGGTGGGTGCTTCAGCTGCAGCTTTCAGACCGCCGCAGACATCCACCTCCCTCTGCAAGATGGCATGGTCTCCGGTTTTGCCCTGGTGGCTCCGGCAGACAAAAACCCTGTGGCAGTGGGGCTGCCTGGTCAGGAGAGCCCCATCCAGCAGTCCCCCACCTTCTCCTGGAGGTTAACTGACTCTTAACTTGCCAACAAACACTCCCAGTGCGACTCTCAGCTGCTTTCTCTCCCTCTTCCCAGCGACAAAACTCCAGAAGCGTCTTTCTGTTCTGCCGCCATTTTTCCTCTTTATTTATTTTTAAAATATATTTTATTGATTTTTTTTGCAGAGAGGAAGGGAGAGATAGAGGGATAGAGACTTAGAAACATCGGTGAGAGAGAAACATCAATTCAGCTGTCTCCTGCATACTCCAATAATGTTATTTTTTTTACTTTTCTACCTTGCACATTATATTACTTTTATACTAAAATTTAATTTAATTACAGAATATTTTTAAAAGACTCTTGAGAAGTACTCCATAGCAAACAAAATGATATACAAGTATATGTGATAATATGGATGGATACCACAAGCATAATACTGAGCAAAAGAATACAAAGTGTAAAATTCAATTTATATTAAGTACAAAATCAAGGAAAACTAATTTATGCTATTTTAAGGATAATGGTAATTCTTGGAGGAATAATGGTAGTAATCTTTGCAACTGGTTCCGTTCTCTCAACATTACATTTATAAAATTCATTGTATCTGTAGGGATTAGGAAGTTACTGAAAAGGAGTATAAGGGGGCTTTTCGGATCTGGTAATGTTCTATTTCATTTTCTAGATGCTAAGTGTGCTCAGTTTGTGAATATTTATCATCCTTATGAATAGGTTTATACTTCAATAAAAATAAAAGTAGAATTATTGATGGATTAATAGGTAGGTAGAAAAAAATGAAAGAAAATGTACTGAATGAATGCAAATCATCATCAGTACCTTATCTGAAGAGTCACCTTTAAAACAAAGAAAAACCCTTGTTTTGGCCACAAGATGGCGATATTAGTTGCCTGGAAATCTAAAATAAATCTTTGTTTATTTTAGTCTCCCTCCTTCCCTCCCTCCCTCCAATCCTCCCTCCTTCCCTCTCTCCCTCCCTTCTTGGTCTCTTATCTCTGAGCCACCAATGCTTCTCAGAACCAAAAACTCAAAATAAAATGCAATGGCTTTCTTGAACAGACCAGATCTTAGCTCTGTGTTGTGATATATTTGTCTATGTGGCAGAGGACTTTCAGGAGAGAGCTCATGTGGCAGATTAAAGTGTCAAATTAAGATGAAAGATCTCTGTCCTTGTAATCTGTATCTTTTGACAGGCTCCAAGATATGCACAGGAATCTTTTCTGATCATCTCCAATTTAAAGATGGGTTTCTTATATGGGAGATAGATAGATTGGAATAAGGGTGTTATCCTCCCTTTCCCTGGAAATGTTTGGTCATGTCTGGAGACATTTTTCATTGTCACAACTGGGAGAAAGATGCTACTGGAACCTAATGAGTGGAGGCCAGATATGCTGCTAAACATTCTACAATGCACAGGACAGCTCCCCATAACAAAGAATTAACTAACTCAAAATGTCAATAATGCCAAGGTTAAGAAACCCTGCTGTATATAAAATTAGATGCAAGTGGAAGGTCTTTTGGATTTCTCAAGCAAGCCAGATATCTTTGCAGCTCTGTGAGAAATAAAACAGGTAATGTCTAATACTCCAAGGTGAGGACCTATAGAGATATAATGCAGTTGATTTAGGCCAATCTATATTTTCTTGTATAATTTTGCCTTTTAATTTCTTCCTAGACCAGAAGTATTCATGTCAGTTCTTTTTTTTTTTAATTGATTTTTTACAGAGAGGAAGGAAGAGGGATAGAAAGTCAGAAACATCGATGAGAGAGAGACATCAATCAGCTGCCTCCTGCACACCCCCTACTGGAGTTGTGCCCGCAAGCAAGGTACATGCCCCTGACTGGAATCGAACCTGGGACCTTTCAGACCGCAGGCCGACGCTCTATCCACTGAGCCAAACCGGTCTTGGCTCACGTCAGTTCTTAAAACATTGAGTGCCTGCATGCACAAGGGAGACACAGTAATGGTGAACCAAAGGGAATCTCAAGGGCATGTCACAAAGTCAGATAGTCAGACTGAATTAGACTGAGATATCCTTCTCTTATGCTTTATTTCTAAATGGTGACAAAGGAATTTGAATTTTCTTTGAAAGATCTGCTGAACACTTCATGGCATCACATATATTTCATATATTATCCAAGGTCAGTACTAACATATAACAATAAAGGATGATTATTAGCCCACCCTGCATTCTACTGAGTCTAGACTGTAGCTGCTCTCAGCCTTACCCCTAGTCCTAGTCAAGCAAGCAGAAAAATAGAAAAGCTTATCAGAAGGAAGCCTCCAGTTACCGGAATTCTTGGTGGCTGAGGGAAGGCTTTTGGTTTATTTATTTTTCAAGGTAATTAAAGGATAACCAGAAAAGGCATTGTTGCTAAAAATCTTTCTAATATGTGTGTCCCCTTTCTACATTAAGAAGTGAGAGAACCTGGATGACTAGGTTGAAGCAGATGTTTTCATGGTCTTAGTCATCACCTTGCTCATCAGTGACCCCTATCCAGATCTGAAGATAGTAATGCTATCTAATAAAAGAGTAATATGCAAATTAACCATCACTCCACAACAAAATGGTGGTCCCCATAGCCACAAGATGGCAGTGCCCAGTCCCCTTAGCCCCGCAGCTGAAGTGTTTTGGCCTGTCTGCCCAGCAAGGGGTCCCAGAGACCAAGCAGAGAGGTGGGATCCGCCCACTCCAGTAGCAGATCATACCTTGCTGCTCTGCCGCCTCTGGAGTGTCTGTGGCTAAGCAGCGAGGCTGGAGTGTTTGGGCCTGTTGGCCAGGCCAGGGGTCATGGGCCCAAAGGGGAGAGGCTGGATCCACCCACTCTAGCAGTGGATCCAGCCTCACTGCTCCCTAGCCTCTGGAAGTGTCTGGCCTGTCAGTCCCTCCATGAGGGTGGATGCTGCATCCAGGGGGCACAAGCTAGTGGGCTGGGAGTTGACTCTGGGTCTTTTGGAGCAGGGGGCCTTGACGCTGTGTCCCAATTTGTGCTGGCCCAGACTCTGACAGCAGGGAGGAGGAAATCCCACCCCCACATAATCAGTCAGAATCAGCCATTGGTCGACAGCTTTCAGTGGCCTGACAGCCATCTAACAGCAGGGAGGAAGAAGTCCTACCCCTAGAGAATCAGTGGTTGGTCAGACAGCTCTCTGCCACCTGACAGCCAGGACTCTCATTCACCTGAAAGCAGGGAGGTGGGACTATGTTTAAACATCTACTATTGATACAAGGTAGGTCTGAAGCCAAAAGAAGCCAGCATTATCTACAGAAAATGTCAAGATGAACATGCATCTGATCTTGAAGGCAGGCAGTGAGCAGTTGGGAGCCAGCATTCCTGGATTGTGAGAGGGTTGTCTGACTGCCCATTTAGGCCTGATTCCACTTCTGGGTTTAAATGGGCAGTCGGACATCCCTTGAGGGGTCCCAGATTGGAGAGAGTGCAAGCTGAGCTGAGGGACATCCTCCTGTGCATTAATTTCATGCACTAGGCCTCTAGTTGAAATATAAGAACTTTAGAAGTAGTCCAGTACCTTATTTTCCAAATGATTAAACTGAGTTACAGAGAGCAAAATTAGCTGAAGTCATAGGGGTCACAGAGCTAGAAAGGCATGAGACCAGATTCAATGTGAATGTATACATATATATCCTACATAATAAAGTGGTGATATGCAAATTTACCATCACTCCAACACACAAGATGGCTGCCCCCATGTGGTGAAAGATGGCTGTCTCCTTTTGGACACAAAATGGCCACAGCAAGATGGCCAGTAGGGTAGGGCAGTTGTGGACGATCAGGCCAGCAGGGGAGTGCATTTGGGAGGGACCCAGGCCTGCAGAAGAAGGCAGTTAGGGGGACTAGGCCTGCATAGGAGGTAAGTTGGGGGGACCCAGGCTTGCAGGGGAGGGCAGTTAGAGGGTTCTTGGGCCTGCAGGGGAGGACAGTTGGAGGAAACCAAGCCTGGAAGGGAAGGGTAGTTCGGGGCAATTGGGCTGGCAGGGGAGGACAGTTAGGTGTGACCAGGCTTGCAATGGAGGGAAGTTAGGGCCAACTGGGCCTGCAGAGGAGGGCAGTTGTGGGCAATCAGGCCAGCAGGGTAGGGCATTAGGGGTGACCAGGTTGGAAAGGGAGGGAAGTTAGGGGTGATTGGGCCAGCAAAGGAGGGCACTTGGGGGCAACCAGGCCATCAGAGGAGGGCAGTTACAGGTGACCAGGCCAGCAGGGGAGGGCAGTTAGGGGCAATCAGGTTGGCAGGGGAGCAGTTATGTGTTGCTCAAGCTGGCAGGGGAGTGGTTAGGAGGTGATCAGGCAGGCAGGCAGGCGAGCAGTTTGGAGCCAGCAGTCCTGGATTGTGAGAGGGATGCCCACTGGGATCGAGCCTAAACCGGCAATTGGACATCCCTCGAGGGGTCCCATATTGGAAAGGGTGCAGGCTGGACTTAGGGACAACCCCCCCCTCATGTATGAATTTCATCTACCAGACCTCTAGTATGTATGTGTGTGTGTGTGTGTATCATGCACTGGGCTTCTAGTATATATAACTGGGAAGGAAAATAAGCTTTTTTCAGTTAAAAGTTCTGGCTAGTATAAATAGAAAGCATAAGCATTCCTGTTCTTCATTCACTTCTTCTGTAAGTACCAGCCAGAAAGCACTGAAGCAATTTTCTGAATCATTTCCAGTAAAAGCCCATTGCATAGCTATATTCTTTAAATATATGTTATTAGGCTATAAAGTAATGTGACCAGTTTCCACAAACCACACAAGAAAACTGGGCACACTATTATATATTCATACTGCATGCTCTGGATTTTCCATGAATACAGGGGAAGGGAAATCCAGAAATAACCCTCAAACTTGTTTTGAAGCCAGTTTCCACCTCCACCTTCAACAAATCTCGTGGAGAAAGCCACTAAGGAGAAGTAAAATGAACTTACTCATGCCATCACATTTCTTCTTATCTTTTCTCTTATCCATGATTATTTTATCATTTCCTGGTGCTAATACCAAGGCAAGTGGCAAAGAGTTCAAAAGGAAGGGGGAGAGATGGCTATTGAAAAATAGTCTACTCATAGGGTAAAAGACACAAATTACAGAAGACTAACAGTGATGCTTACACTTCAAGGGAAAGATGATTTGTTGGCTTCTACCATTAGTTATACTCAATAGACTTATGACTCAAGGTGTGGTCCAAGCACCTACAGCATTGGCATCACTTGAAAGCTAGTTACAAATGCAGAATCTCAGTCCTCATGGCATATTTCAAGTTAAACAAGATCTCCAAGTGATTTGTGTATACAATAAAACTTTGTGAAGCATTGATGTAGAGTACGGTGAGAATAATTCTAGATTAGGATTGTTAAACCGGGTTTCTCATCCTGCTTCTGCCAATTGCTGGTTTAATAATTTTTTCCAAATCACTCCTTCTTTCTGTGTTCCAGTTTTATCATGGGTACAATGAGGGAATTGGACAGAAGACCTTTGAGGGTCTTTATGCCCCCAAATCTAGGATTCTAACAGTGAACACCTGACCTTCGATGCATCCTTATAAACATCTCAACTTCCTTCAGATTAGCAAAGTTTATTATTGAAAACCCACATGGCAAGACATTGGATTTGGGGGCATTTCCCCATAAAAACTCCTCCTTTCAGTTTGTCCCAACCTTACTGTCCCTTCAAAGGATTCTGAGATGGAATGGTCATGGTTATTACCATTCTCAGTTTTTCAGAGTGAGTCTACATGAATCAAAGGAGAAGGCAGCTATGTTGAAGGTGGTAAGGAACCAACATCTGTGGCTGTACCCCTGGAACTCTGACAGAGATACATTCCTAGGATGAGGAGAGTTAGTAATAGCTCAGAAGCTTGCCCCAGTCCACCTACCAGTTCGTCTTCACAAGATCACCTAAAAAACACTACATTTATCTTCAGTGTTAATTTTTCTCTTTCTGCTCTTCCATCTCATGGACCAAGTCAAGTTGGCCCTATTGCCACATAGTCAGTGTTTGGCCCTAGACTTATTATTGAAAATGAGCTAAAATGTGGCAGAAGAGAAACATCACCTCAACACCAGGGTCATATTCTGTAGAAAGAAAGAGATTTGAGTGGCTTATCTTGGGTGCTTCAAACCTCAATTAGCCATATTCAGACCATAAGAAATTTCAGTTCCAACAACAATTGTTGCATATAAACCACCCTAAGCTAGGTGACATAACAATTTTATTATGCTCATGGATTCAGTGGTTTATGAATTTGGGTAGAGATTGGCTGGGTAATAGTTTCACTCCTCATGGTCTAACTTGAGGTCCCTTGAGGTACGTAGGTGATAGATAGGATAATCTGGAATATCCAAGAAGGCTTAACTTTCATGTCTGGTACCTTAGTAGCAATCTCTGGAATACTGGATTTGCTGACATTGTTTTCTAGAGTTCCCACATGCAGCTTCTCTAGCATGGCTGTCTCCAGGTTATTAAAATTCTTACAGTAAATAGTGTCACTTTTGTCATATTGTATTTGTTGAAGCAGTCAGAAGACCACTTTAATTTAAAAAAAAGATGGAACACAGACTCCAAATCTCGATGGGATAAGTGACAATTAATTTGAGGCTATAAAACGAACAAACAAGTAAAAAGAAAATTCCTATACCATACCCAGAGGATAAATAACACTGAGGAAGCACTCTATTCAGTCCTTGATTGGCCCATATATACTGCCAAGGACTCATTTCCCCCCTCAGCATGGGGCCTATATAAGAGGTCAAGCACAGCAGAATGCTGAGGATGCTCTTTGGTTCTTCTCTCTATGGCCCACATCATATGTTTCTTCACTAGATTTTAGAACCTACCCTAAAAGGAGGAAGTAAAATGAGGGCATAGGAAAAAAAATGTTCTCTCTTTCCCTTCACTCTCACCACCCCTGTCTTTTAAAATAGACCTATAAGGGCAAAGTCATCTATTCTCTGTCTTCTTTCCCTGTGCTGCACCTTGGTCCTGTATAAATTTCCATAAGCTAAGGAATGGTATATTACTACACCTACCTTTTGGGATAAAAAAGAATAAAAAGAACAAACTATGCAGAAAAGAAGGGTTGCAAGAGAGCCAAAAGAAAGCTAAGATTTGTTTACCTTAGACCAGTTCTATTTATATTTCCTCTAATCCATCCTAGCAGGGTGGTCTAATTGTGTGACTCTGTGGACTCCAGAGCTCCATTTTATTCTTGATCCACACCAGTGTGTTTCTCCTAACTGGGAGGGGTGGGGAGGGAGTTCTAATTCCCCATTCTTCTCCCTTCCAAGAGTTACAGTATATGCTACTTAGCTATTATTGATCACCAACTATGTGCCAGTAATTGTGCCACTTTACACCCGTTATCTCATATAAGTCTCACAATAACCCTATGAGATGTATAATATTATCCCTGAGTCACACATGAGGAAACCCAAAGGCTCAGTAAGTTTGAAGTAACTTGTCCTGGCACATTGCATAAAACAGAACTTAGTTGGGAACCAAAGTGATCTGACCCCAAAACCTTCAAGTGGCAATCTACTCATGTGTTTCTCAGCTGAGCAAGAAGCACAGTAGCAGTTATTATAAAGCTATAAGAACAATATATTTATGTCAATAAGACTTTTATTTAAGGGTTATGTGCAACTAATTATATTAGTATACAATTAAAATAGTAATAATATTCAATTATATTAGTACCAAAAGGTTACTATGTGCCAGGAACTAATGAAACATGTTAGCTACATTATTTTTTTAATTACAACAGCCTGTCATTATCAGTTGTAATTGAGTAAAATGAGGCACAGAGAAGGTAACTTGCCCAAAGTCAAATTATAAATAATTGACACATTAGAGTTAAATACAGACAAGCCTGACTTAAAAGTTCAAGCTTGTAACCATTACATAACACTGCCTCTCTAAATTTTATCTGCCTGTGAAAGTTGAAATCATAGGTATTATTAATCTTTCTAGGAAAGTGAATGTGTGTAGCCTACTATAGAGGTACAGAGTTTTAAATATGTAAGAGTTATTTTGGTTAAGGTCTCGCATCACTCCAGAGGAAATATATATACTTGTTGCCTATTCAGTTGATCCTATTCTAGGACCTTTAAGATTATATGAATCCAGAAGCTAAATAAAAAAATCATTTCCTTTCTGCTCAAATCTCTTATGTATTATTAATGCATGAGACTGTGTGCTAAGCATTTTGGAAAACACAAGTTAACAAATTAGACAGTGATAGTTCCCTAAAAGTTCCTGGTTCTGGGTAAATCACTATATATGAAATAAACCTCATCTTATTTCTTCTTGTATCTTTGCATCACTACCCTTTTCCTCTAGAAAAATTATATTTTTCTATATGATTTTTTTAATCCTGGAGTTCTTAGGTTGTCATCAGAGTTGTTCCAAATTATTACCACCACCACTTCTCTAGGTATAGATCCTCACAGAGAGACCATTTACACCATGCCTGGTGAATTTTAGCTGCCAACCAGCTTGTAAGAAGAGAGGGCAGAAACTGAATGTAGCTGCAGTTTGTTTTTCTTTCATGCGATCATTTCAGCAAGTCCTGACCCATCAGCCTACCACATCAAATACAAATACTTCCCTCTGATTTTCCAAGTCTTCTATCTATATCTGTCCTCACCTAATCCACCAACTCCATTTCTCCCGTTAAGGCAGATAAGCCCTTAACCCCAGAAATAACTTCATGCTTATTCCTACCTCTTGGTGTTTGTTCACTTAATTTTCCCTTCCTCCTGCTACCACGAGTGCTTATACCATCCAGGTTAACACTTAATGGCATTCTTATAACAGGCACCAATTATATAATGTATCAGCTTTGACTTCTCAACTATATTGTTGTGATATTGTGATTTAAAATATATATCCTAAAATAAGAACAAAGTAAGCCCAAAGAAAGAAAAAAGAAAGAACATAGCAAAGAGGAAGTCAATAAAATTTAAAACAATAGCAAAAAAAATCAGTGAAACAAAGATTGTTCTTTGAAAGAATCAATACAATTGACAAATGTCTAGAAAGACTGACAAAAAAGAGAAACCACACAAATTACCACTATCAGGAAAGAAACAGAGGATATTACTACCATCTGCAGACATTAAGATAATAATAAGGAATATACTGTATTTAGCTTCCTAGTTAAGAGGAGCTTTTTTTTTTCCTACCTGGACTGTAACTTGGGGCGGGAGGATGGTTTTGACCACCTAGGTATAGATACAGGAATGGATATAATTGAGTGAGGCTTTCTCTCACACAGCTTTTCTGTGTGGGATGGCATATGCCCCAGCCTAAATTATTCAAACTGGATATTGCCTCATTAAGGATTGCTTTGTCAGGCTTTAAATAATGGCTTCCCATCTCTGTTGACACTGGTACTTTCAACTCCCCTTATGAGCCTCCAGGAGGAAAAAATTGTACTTTTTCTATTAACAATGAACAACAGCAAAGTTTGGGATCCAAGATGGCAGTGGAGTAGGTGGAAGTTAGACTTACCTCTTCAATAAAACAAAATTGAAATTGCAACTAAATTACAGAAAACCAATCTGAATAACCAATTGAAAACTAGCTGGACAGAAGTTTTATAACCAAGGATTTACAGAAGAAGCCATGCCAAGACTAGTAGGAAGGGCAGATACATGAAAAGAACTGAAAGAACTCTATCTAGAAAATTATAAAACATTGAAGAAGAAATTGAAGAAGATGCAAATATTTGGAAGCCTATACCATGCTCATTTGATCAGAAGAATCAACGTTGTTGAAATATCATCTATACTATGGAAAGCGATATATAGCTTCAATGCAATGCCTATCAAAATACCAATGCATATTTCACAGAACTAGAAGAAGTAACCCAAAAACTTATATGGAACAGCACACACACACACACACACACACACACACAGAGAGAAAGAGAGAGAGAGAGAGAGAGAGAGAGAGAGAGAGAGAGAGAGCCCAAATAGCTACAGCAATCTTGAGAAAGAAGAACAAAGTTAGGAGTATCATGCTATCTGATATCAATCTATACTGCAAGTCTATAGTAATTAAAACAGAATGTTGCTGGCATAAAAACAGACACATAGATCAATGGAACAGAGTAGAGAGCCCAGAAAAAACCCCATGCCTATATAGTCAATTAGTATTTGACAAAAGAGGCAAGAACATACAATGGAGTAAAGAAAATCTATGCAATAAATCGTGTTGGGAAATTTGGACAGATAGCGGCAAAAAATGAAACTAGATCACCTTCTTAGACAGTGCACAAGAATAAACCAAAAATGAATTAAAGACTTAAATCTAAGATTTGAAACCATAAAAATCCTAGAAGAAATCATAGCATTTCTCTGGCATTTCTCTTAGCAATGCTTTTTATGATATATCTCCTTGGGCAAAGGAAACAAAAGAGAAAATAAACAAATGGGACTATATCAAACTACAGTAAAAAGATTTTGCACAGCAAAGGAAATAAAAAATAAAATACGAAATGAAAAGATAATCTACTAAATGGGAGAACACATTTGCCAATGATATGTCTGATAAGGTGCTAATATCCAAAATTTATAAATAACTCATACAACCCAATAACCAAAAGAAAAATAATTCAAAAGAAATCTGAAATTATTTTTAATTAATAAAAATTATTTTGTTTTAAAATTCACTTTAAAAAGTAGCTATAGGACATGAATAGACATTTATCCAAAGAGGACATACAGATGGTGGAGGCATATGGGTATCATTGTTTCTCTCTCTCTCTCTCTCTCTCTCTCTCTCTCTCTCCAATTAAAAAAGAATATCCTCATATGAGGGGGAAAAACCCACAATTAGGCTTCATCTCACATCTGTCAGAATGGCTTTCATCAGTAAATCAACAAACAAATGCTGGTGAGAATGTGGAAAAGGGGGAACACTTGGTCACTATTCATGCACTTTTGAATGAAGATTGGTGCAGCCACTATGGAAAGCAGTATGGATTTTCTCAAAAAATTAAAAATGGAACTGTCATATGTCTCATCAATTCCACTTCTGGCAATATATCTGAAGAAACTTGAAACACTGATTTGAAAGAATATCTGCGCCCCTATGTTCATTGCAGTGTTATTAAAAATAGCCAAGATATGTAAAAACATTATAAATGCCTTCAAAGAGATGAGTGGATAAAGAAGTGGGACATATATACAATGGATTATTAGTTAGTCATTAAAATATATGAAATCTTACCACTTGGGACAGTGTAAATCAAGCATGTCAAACTCGGTGCCACTGGGCCACGAACCCCGAGTTTGACATGTTTGGTGTAGGTTGATTTAGTGATTTATATGCTAAGTGAAATAAAGTCAGAGAAAAACAAATACCATATGATTTCAATAATAAATAGAATCTAAAGAACAAAATTATCAAAGAAAAAATAGAAACAGACTCATAGATACTGAGGACAGAATGATAGTTGCCAAATGGGAGGGAGATTGATGGGCAAGGTGAAAAAATGTGAAGAAGTTAAGAAGTACAAATGGTAGTTACAAAATAATCATTGGTATGTAAAGTACAACATAGATAATCTATCTATATAATAGAAGAATATGAAAATTAGCCAGGACGCTATAACATCATGACCACTCAGCAGGCAGTAGGGATGTGGGCAAGGCCATAGCATCTAGGGGATGGCAGCCTGTGGTGCTTCCTCTGGAGTTGGGGAGCTAATAACGGATGGGCTCTGGTCCTCCTCCAACAGCCCTCTCCAGCAGGCATGGGATTGCTGAGACCCAGGCTGGGCCTCCAGCCACAGATCCACAGGTTCGTGGAGACTGACTCTACCAGGCCTCCTGGAGGCCATGTGGCTGAACCACAGGGTGCCCAAACCTGGTGCCTGTTTAGGACATGAAACAGAGAGGAGGTGCAGGAGGAAATTCAGAGGATGGGATGTGGGGGTTCAAGACTCACTTCCTTTGGGATTTGTCCTTCTTGGCCTTGTTCCTTTTCTTGTGGGCCTGGAGCACAAGCACTGCAGGAGAGCAGGATGGATGAAGGGAGAATATTGAAGAAAGGAGGTGACCCAGGTGAGGGTGGAGACCTAGCAGTTTCGAGAGGCCTGGCTGTGGTGCTGGTTGCCTGAGGGGTGGTTCCTGGGTGAGCGCCAGGACTTCAGTGAAGCAGCCAGCCAGGAGGCAGGCAGCCCAAGGGGTGCAGAGCAGAGCCAAGGCAGGGTGCACCAGAGGGGGCTAAGGCTGGGGCAGGGGGCCAGCAGGCAGGGATCTGCCTTGCCCTCAGAGAGCGAGGTTCTGCAGTAGTCACAAGAGGTGGGTTGGCCAGGTGGGGAACAAGGTGGAAGGATGCTCAAGTGGAGGGGCATGGATCCACAGCACTGAGGTGGGGCTTGAGGGATACTGCCACCTCAGTGGAGGGGTGCCACACTGCCAGGTACCCGATTGCTATGGCATGGGGGCCAGATATGGCGGGCATCTTCCTTTTCCAAGTCCCGCACAGAGAGATGAACTGGTTCTGAGTGGAGGTGGCTGGGGATTGAGAAATAAAAGAAAGAGACAAGAAACAAAATGGAAGGAAAAGGCTGTGACCGGGAGGGATCACCATCCTCTTCTGATGGAGGGACAGGGACCCAGAGTAAATACAGCAAGTTTATTTTATACCCCTAAATACCTAGAAGTTTCACCAAAAGTTAGGATCAAAGGAGATTATTTGCATTCTTGAGTAGACCTCAGCATTCCTAGTGCTTGACTAGATTTACATATCAAAGACCCACTGCCAGACACCTGGGCAGAGGTAAGAGTATTGATAACACATCCACCTTCTTGGCAAGATGTGTTTCCAAGACAGGGCTCCGCCTGTCCCCTGGGATTCAGCTAACAATAATTTAAAGAATTGCCCATGTGCCTTCCCAGGCACTGTCTACAGACTGCTGCAGCTGAGAGAAGCTCCCAGCACTAATGGGGCCTCACCCTGGTGGCCTGTGCACCTTGGCCCAAAATCAAGCCCCCTTCAACCATGCCCCAGGGAGGTGCACACCTGGACAGTGAGTGTGAAACCTACCACTTGCTCCAGAGAAGTGGGGGCAATAAAGAATTGGGGCAAGGGACAGGAAAGAGGAAAGAATGTTGAGCATCCACAATGAAGAGGTGCTTGAGAATGAGGCTCCAAAGCCTGACTAAGAGGTTTGTTGTTTGTCCCATGGAAGCCCCTTAGGGTGGAGAGCAGGGCTGTGAGGGCTTCCTGCTTACTGAGTCAAGTTCCGCAGCCAACTGGAATTGGCCTCAGTTTCCTGGTCTGTAAAATGGATTAAGCACGTCCCAGTGCCTTTGCTGACTTTTTATTTTTTTACATTTTATTTTTGTTAATGTATTACATGTGTACATATCTTCCAATTGCACCCCCTCCATTCCCATGCATGACCTAACCCTCCAGTGCTTGTGTCAATTGGTTATGATTATATGAATGCATACAAGTCCTTTGGTTGATTCCCTATCTACCCCACCTCTTCCTAAACTTCCCACTGTAGTTTGACAGTCTGTTTGATGCTTTACTGCCTCTGTATCTATCTTTTTGTTCAGTTTACAATGTTCTTTATTATCCATAAATGAGTGAGATCATGTAGTATTTTTCATTCAATGATTAGCTTATTTCACTTGGCATAGTGCTCTCCAATTCCATCCAGGTTGCTGCAAATGGTAAGAATTCCTTCTTTCTTTATGGCAGCATAGTATTCCATTGTGTAGATGTACCATGGTTTTCTGATCCAGTCATCTGCTGATGGACATCTAGACTGGTTCCAAATCTTAGCTACTGTAAATTGTGCTGCTATGAACATAGGGGTGCATATATTCTTGCTGATTGGTGTTTCTAGTTTCTTGGGATATATTCCTAGAAGTGGGATTACTGGGTCAAATAGAAGTTCCATTTTTAGTTTTTTGAGGAAACTCCATACTGTTCTGCACAGGGCTGCACCAGTCCGCATTACCACCAGCAGTGCACAAGGGTTCCTTTTCTCCACATCCTCTCCAACACTTGTCATTTGTTGATGATTGCCATTCTGACAGGTGTGAGATGGTTATCGTATTGTCGTTTTGATTTGTGTCTCTCAGATAACTAATGAATTGAGCATGTTTTCATGTGTCTCTTGGTCTTCCTCTGTCATCTTTTGAAAAGATTCTATTTAGGTCCGTTGCCCATTTTTTTATTGGATCATTCATCTTCCTTTTATTAACTTGTATAAGTTGCCTGTAGATGTTGGAGATTAAACCTTTATTAGTAATAACATTTGCAAATATGTTCTCCCATACATATTTGTTGTTTATTTTATGTTTTTTTTTCTGTGAAAAAGCTTTTTATTTTGATGTAGTCCTATTTATTTATTTTCTGTTTAGCTTCCATTGCCCTAGGATCAGTATCAGTGAAGAAGTTCCTTTGGCATATGACTGAGATTTTGCTGCCTGTGGATTCCTCTAGTATTTTTATGGTTTTCTGTCTTATGTTTAAGTACTGTATCCATTTGGAGTTTATTTTTGTGTATGGTGTAAGTTGGTGGTCCAGTTTCATTTTTTTGCATGTATCTGTCCAATTTTCCCAACAACATTTATTGAAGAGACTGTCTTGACTCTATTGTATGTTCATGATTCCTTTGTTAAATATTAATTGAACATAGTGGTTTGGGTCGAGATCTAGATTCTCTATTCTATTCCATTGGTCTATATGTCTGTTCTTGTGCCAGTATGATGCTGTTTTGAGAAAAGTTGCTTTGCAATACAACTTGAAATCTGGTACTGAGATGCCACCAACTTTATTACTCTTTCTCAGGATTCCTGTGGCTATGGGTTCTTTTTGTGTTCTAGATGAGTCTTTGGAGAGTACTTTCTAGGATTGTGAAATATGCCATTGGTATTTTAATGGGAAGTACATTGAATCTATAGATTGCTTTGGGTAGTATGGACATTTTAATAATGTTGAGTCTCCCAATACATGAGCATGGTATGCTCTTCCATCTGTTTACATCTTGATCTATATATTCTTTCAATGTCCTGTACTTTTACCCATATAGGTCTTTTACCTCCATAGTTAAGTTTATCACTAGATATCTTAATTTTTTTGGTGTGAAGGTAAGTAAATGTGATTGTTTTTTAGTCTCTTTCTGTAAGTTCACTATTAGTTTGTAGAAATGCCATAGGTTTCTTGACATTAATTTTGAATCCTGCTACATTGCCAAATTCATTTATTAAGTCTATTAGGTTTTTGATGGAGTCGTTCAGGTATTTTATGTATAGTATCATGACAACTGCAAATAAAAACAACTTTACTACTTCTTTTTAAATTTGGATGAAATTTATTTCTTCTTCTTGTCTAATTGCTATGGCTAATACTTCCAGTACTATGTCGAACAGGAGTGGTGAGAGTGGGCATCCCTGTCTTGTTCCTGTTCTTAGGGGAAATGGTTTTAGTTTTTGCCCATTGAGTATGATGTTAGCTGTGGGTTGATCATATATGGCTTTTATGATGTTGAGGTATGATTCTTCTATTCCCACCATATTGAGAGTTTTTATCAAGAAAGGGTGTTGGATTTTTGTCAAATGCTGTTTCTGCATCACTTGATATGACTATGTGATTTTTATCTCTCAATTTGTTTATGTGATGTATCATGTTTATTGGTTTATGGATATTGTACCATACTTGCATTCCTGTGATAAATCCTATTTAGTCATGGTCTATGATCTTTCTGATGTACCGCTGAATCTGATTTTCTAGAATTTTTTGTGGATTTTGGCATCTATGTGCATGAGGGATATTGGCCTGTAATTCTCTTTCATTGTCTGTATTTGGTTTTGGTATTAGGGTGATGCTGGCTTCATAGAAGGTTCTTGTGTTACTTCTTCTTGAATTTTTTGGAATAGTCTCAGGAGGATAGGTTTTAATTCTTCCTTGAATGTTTGATAAAACTCTGCTGTATAGCCATGTGGCCCTGGGCTTTCGTTTGCTGGAAGCTTTTTGATGACTGCTTCATTTTCTTCCATATTTATTGGCATATTGAAATGTTTAGATTCTTCTTCATTGAGTTTTGTAAGGTTATATTTTTCTAAGAATATGTCCATTTCTTCCAGTTGTCCAGTTTGTTGGAATAGAGTTGTTCCTAGTTTTTTTAAGCAATCCTCTGCATTTCTGTCACGTCTGTTGTTATTTCTCCTCTTTCATTTCTGATTGTCTTTATATTAATGCTCTTTCTTTTCTTCTTGGTGAGCCTACCTAGAGATTCATCAATCTTGTATAGCCTTTCAAAGAATCAGCTCTTGGTTTTGTTGATCTTTTGTATTGTTTCTTTGGTCTCTATGTGATCTCTGCTCTGAACTTTACTATTTCCTTCCTTCTGCTTACACTGGGCTTTTCTTGTTACTTTTTTTTTTTATAACTCGTTGAGTTGTAGAGTTAGGTAATTTATTACCATTGTTTCTTGGTTTTTTTTTTTTTTGTTTTTTTTTTTTTTGCAATAGGCTTGTAGAGCTATGAACTTCCATCTCAAGATTGCTTTCACTGTGTCCCATAGATTTTGGAGTATTGTGTTTTCCTTGTCTTTTGTTGCCATGATGTTTTTCATTTCTTCCTTGATTGCTCTGGTAACCCAATCATTGTTTAATAACATGCTGTTTCAGCCAAAACCGGTTTGGCTCAGTGGACAGAGCATCGGACTGAGAATTGAAAAGTCCCAGATTCGATTCTGGTCAAGGGCATGTGACTTGTTTTCAGGCACATCCCAAGTAGGGGGCGTGCAAGGGGCAGCTGATCAATGTCTCTCTCTCATCGATGTTTCTAACTATGTATCCCTCTCCCTCTCTGTAAAAAAAACCAATAAAATATATTAAAAAAATAACATGCTGTTTAGTCTCCATGTGTTTGATTTCTTTGGATTGTTTTTATTGTAGTTGATTTGCAGTTTATGCCACTTTGATCTGAAAGGATGCTTTATATGATTTCTATCTTCTTGAATTTGAAGAGACTTTGCCTATAACCCAACATATGATCTGTCTTTGAAAATGACCCATGTGCACTTGAGAAGAATGTATATTCTGTGGCTTTGGGGTGAAATGTTCTGAAGATGTCAATTAATTCTATCTGGTCCACTGTCATTTAGGATTGCTATTTCTTTGCTGATTTTTTTGTTTAGAGGATTTGTCCAATTATGATAGTGGGATATTAAAATCTCCTACTCTGATTGTGTTGCTTTCAATCTCTCCCTTGATATTCTTAAGGAGGTTTTTTTATGTATTTGGGTGCTCCTGTATTCACTGTACATATGTTTACCAGAGTTATTTCTTCTTGTTGGATTGCTCCCTTTAGTATTTTGAAGTGACCTTTCTTATCTCTTGTTATGTCCTTCACTTTGAGATCTAATTCTTCAGATATAAGTGTTGCTACCCCAGCTCTTTTTTCATATCCATTTGCCTAAAAACTGTTTCATTTCTGATTTTGTCATATATAGTCTGTATCCATCTTTTTTTCTTAGATGGATTTCTTGTAGACAGAAGATATATGGGTCATGTTTTCTTTTTTTTAATATAATTTATTGATTTTTTTTACAGAGAGCAAGAGAGAGAGAGAAACATCAATGAGCCACCTCCTGCACACCCCCTACAGGGGATGTGCCCACAACTAGGATACATGCCCTTTACCAGAATCAAACCTGGGACCTTTCAGTCTGCAGGCTGACTCTCTCTCCACTGACCCAAACTGGTTTTGGCAGGGTCATGTTTTCTTATCTACTCAGCTACCCAATGTATTTTGATTGGGGCATCTAATTTATTTTCATTTAAAGTTATTATTGACAGGTACTTATTTGTCACCATTTTTGTTCTTTACCCCTGTGTTCCTTCTTCTCTTCTTATTCCTTCTTTTTACAGCAGACCCTTTAGCATTTTTCCATTGCCTATTTAGTGGTAATAAATTCCCTTAGTCCCTTTTTGTCTGTGAAGCCCTAATTTCACCTTCAATTTTGATTTATAGCCTTTCTGGGTACAGTATTCTTGGATTCAAACCATTCCTTTGCATGACTTTGTATATATCATTCCATTCCCTTCTGGACTGATGATTTTGTGTTGAGAAATCAGTTGCTTGTCTGATAGGAGTTCCTTTGTAGGTAACTTTCTGTCTCTCTCTGGCCACTTTTAAAGATTCTTATTTTGTTATTGGTATTTGCCAATTGAATTATAATGTGCCTTGGATTTGGACTTTTGGGGTTCATTTTGCTTGGGATTCTGTGGGCTTCTTGTATTTGGGTGGGATTTTTCTTCCCTATATTAGGGAAGTTTTCTGTCATTATTTCTTCAAACAGGTTTTCTATTCCTTGCTCAGTTTACACTCTTTCTGGAACCCCTATTATGCAGATGTTGTCTTATTTCATTTTATCCCAAAGTTCCTTAAGCTCTTTTCTTGCTTTTTAATTTATTTTTTTTCTAGAAGCTGCTGTACTAGGGTATTTTTTTCCTACCTTTTCTTCTAGCTTACTGATGTGGTTCTCTGCTTCTTCTATTCTACTTTTGATGCTTTCTATTGAGATCTTTACAGCAGCAATGTCATTTTTCATTTCCTCTTGGTTTTTCCTCATTTCCTCATGGTTCTTCTTCATTTCATTTTGGTTCATATTCATATTGTGGAATTTGTCTTCCATTCTTTTCAGCCACCTTATGACCATTTCCATGAATTCTTTCTCTGGCTAGGAGCTTCCCTCCATTTTGTTTCTTTTCTTTTCTGGTAATTCCTGCTTTTCTTTCATATGCGGGCCTTTTCTTTGTCTGCTCTTGCTCTCTCTTCTCTGGGTGTCTGGTTATGTAGTTTTTTTCTCTCCTGCATTGATTTAAAGGCACAAAACAACTCAACCAGATACAATGCAGAAGGCACTGAACAGAAATGTATTCACAATATTAATAGCCACAAATAAAGGTGACTACCAGAGAGAGAAAATTTAGGGTATAGGAGAGAAAGAAGAGATGATGAAGAAGAGAAAGAAAAGAAAAGAATGCCAAAATGAAATTGGGAGAAGGGAGAGAAAAAAAAGAGATAATAGAAAGAGAGTAAGAAAGAGAAGGAGCACAAATTATATACATGGGGAGAAAACGACAATAGAACAGCACTAGTCCCAACAAATTCTAGCAACAAGTACCTGGAGATTAATGAAAAGTACAAAGAAAACTCATATCAAGGAAGGTGAGGGAAAACAGAAATAACAAAAAAAGTAAACAAAAAACAAAACATAAGAAGAAGAATAAGCAAAACAATCTCACAAAAAAGTATAAAAATTTTGATATAATCAACATTTAAGCAAACAACAATAAAAGGACAGAGAGAAAAACAATTTAGTTAAGAATAGTGAAGACAGAGAAGAGAGATGTCTATGGACTTGGAGCAGGGGATTGGAAATTAGATATATTATGGAGTAAAAGTTTAACAGAGGGTAAAAAAGAGAATAGGAAAAATATAAAGTAAGAAAAAGGTAAAAGAAACATGACAATAAAAGGGGAAATGTTAGGAAGAGAGTGATGGCATAAAGGTAGAATTGAGATAGAGGAAAATGATGCTAAAGAAAGATGAAATTAGAATGTAGAGCTCTAATCCCAAAGTAAAATAAAGAAAATAAAATGTCACTTTTTTTTCAGAAAGGTAAAGTAATAGTAGTAATAATACTCATTGAAAATAAAAATGTAATAATTGAAAAGGTAGAATCAAGTGAGTAAAAAAGAAAAAAATTAGTTTCTTAAGTAAAAAGTGAAAAAATAAAAATTAAAAAATTAAAAATTAAAAAATAGAATGTGCAGTAGTGAAGGTTAGTCACTTCCTCTATTGATCTGTTTAGCATGCCTATTTACCAGTTGTGACAATATTGCAGTTCCCTGGGTTCCACTAGTTTTTAAGCAGGTGGTGTGTCTTAATCTCTTTATTCTTTTGTGATTACACAAAAGTAAATTTGTGCCGAGACCAGTTTGGCTCAGTGGATAGAGCATCAGCTTGCGGACTGAAAGGTTCCGGTTGGGGGCATGTACCTTGCTTGCAGGCACATCTCCACTGTGGGGCGTGCAGGAGGTGGCTGATCGATGTCTGTCTCTCATCAATGTTTCTGACTTTCTATCTCTCTCCCTTCCTCTCTGTAAAAAATCAATAAAATATATTTTTTAAAAAAAGTAAATTTGTGAGTGAGCCCCTGGGTGGCAGTGTTTTAGAATTGACCTCAGAGACTGTAGGTCCTCTCTAGCCTGTGCTTAGATCCTGTTTTCCCTGTGGCACTCAATACTGGTTTATGGGAGTGGGCTACCCCACAGCTGGTTCTCCAATGGTCACTCCCTGCTCTGATCCCCAGGCTCCAGAAAAACACCTTTCCCCTGCAGTCTCCCATGCTGTCCCCAACTGTGTGATCCTTTCTATTGGGCTTAGCAATCAGAAGCAAGGATCTGAAGGGGAAAGAGCGCAAGTCTGTGCTGTCCCTTTCCCCACTCCTGTTCAAGCAGCCAGCTCACTTGAATAACTCTCAGGCTATCCTTCTGCATCAGATCAAAATGGGTTGCTTTCTAGAGATCCTCTCTGTTAACAGCTCTGAGGGCCCCCTTCTACATTCATGGATCACATCCTGCCCAACAGCCACAGATTTCTCTAGCTGCAGATTTCCCCTTGTCCTGCAGCAGCCAGTGCATGCCTTTCTGTTCTGCAGGACCAGAGACCTCACCATATCCCAGTTGAAATCTGACCTTTCTGTGTGGTGTGTGGAGCTCCTCAGAATCCGAGTGTTTGCGCCAAATGGGGACTGGTGTTCTGGGGTTTGCAGTTCTTTGGTGGTTGGTGCAGCTGTAGATTTTCAGGCTACCGTAAACATCCACTTTCCCCTTCATGATGGCGTAGTGTCCGCATCTGAGCTGGTAGGTGAGGCAGGGAACCTGGCAGCAGTGGACCAGGCAGCCCCGTCCAGTAGTCTCCCACCTTCTCCTGGTGTATATTTTCCCTTAAATCGCCTACAAACACTCCCAGTGTGACCCTCAGCTCTTCTCTCTGTCTGCTCAGGGACAAGGGACAAGGCTCAGGTCCGTCTATTCCTCCGCCATTTTTCTTCTCCTCCTTTGCTGACTTTTGAGGACAAATTGAGATAGCATATAAAGAAAATGAGTAAAGACATGAGAAAGAAAAGGAAGGGAGAGCTACACCAAAGAAAAATTTTAAGGAACCTGTAAACCCATTGTCACTTAAATAGGGAATATAGTCAACAGTGTTGTAATGACAGTATGATGCCAGGTGGGTACTAGAAATACCAGGGAACACTTTGTAAAGTATATGATTGTCTAACCACTATTCTTTAACAAACATAAAATCTAAAACTAATAAAAAATAATATTGAATGTAAATAAATGAAAATAGAAGTGAAATTTTTATAAATTTCAAAGTTTAAATAAAGTCTATAAAGGAAGGAAGGGGGAGAATAAAAATAGTGTTTTTCATTTTACCACTTTATTGTCTTTTCAGTACATGAAAAAGACAGTTGTCTTTATATGATGCTAGTGGCCTGGTGCACAAAAGTCGAGCAGTAGGCAGGGGTTCCTCAGCCCAGCCTGCACACTCTCCAATCTGGGACCCCTTGAAGGATGTCCTACTGCCAGTTCACAGGTATCTGGTCTAGACTGGCAGTCAGACATCCCTCTTGCAATCAGGACTGCTGGCTCCTAACTGCTTACCTGCCTGCCTGCCTGCCTGATTGCCCCTAACCCATCTGCCTGCCTATTTCTGAATGTCAACTTGCCCCACCACTGGCCTGCTTGCCCCCAAATGCCTCCCTGCCAGCCTGATCACCCCCATCTGCCCCCCATGACAGTGGGCTCACCCCCAACTGCCTCCCCTGCTGGCCTGTTTGCCCCCAATTTTCCTCCCACTGGCTTGCTCAACCTCAACTGACCCCCTGCTGGCCTGCTCACTCCACACATCATCCCAATTGTCCTGATCACCTTCAAATGACCCCCACTGATGGCCTGCTTAACCTCAACTGCCCCCCCGTCCTGCTGGTCTGCTTACCTCCAACAGCCCCGCCTCCCTACCAGCCTGATCACCCAGAACTGCAGTCCCATCCTGGCCTGATCACCCACAACTGCCCTCCTCTCTTGGCCTCTAACTGCCTCTACCTTGGCCCCATCACCATGACTTTGTCCAGAAGAACATCCGGAAGGTCTCTTGGAAGGTCTCCCAGTCTAATTAGCATATTACCCTTTTATTAGTATAGATAGAAGCCTGGTGCATGGGTGGGGACTGGATGGTTTGCTCTGAAGGGTGTCCTGGATCAGGGTGGGGGTACCACTGGGATGCCTGGCCATCCTGAGTGAGGGGCTGATGGCTGTTTGTAGGCTGGTCATGGCCCCTGGTGAACCAAGCTCTCAGCCCCTCCTGTTTTGCTTCTTTTTTTAGCACTTCATTGAGTGGAGACCAGGGCTGGCTGGAAGCAGGTATCTGGGATTTATTTGGCTTCTATAATTGAAACTTTGTAGCCTTGAGCAGGGGCCAGGCCTGGCCAGGGCAGGAGGGAAATTTGGCTTCCTCCATTGCCAAGGGCAACCCAAGCCTCCTGCTCTCTCCAGCTCCATGGTCACTGCCATCTTGTTGTATTAATTTGCATACTTGCTCCTGAATGCCTGGTGGGAGTGTCTTGTGGGCGTTACAGAGGCATGGTAAATTTGCATGTTTCTTTTTTATTAGATAGGATGGTGCTTTTATACTTTTCTAAGTCATTATCTCATTTGATGTTCAGGGCAACTTAAAGACAAGATAATTATGCTTTGCACTATTCAAAGAAAGGGAATCTTGGTGTCCCAATGATTCAATCATTAAGTTCTTATTGTAAAGCAGGGTTAGTGAAATTTTCAATGAATGACCATATTTATATCTATATCTATATCTATACTAATAAAATCCTTGGGGGCAATCAGGTCAGCAGGAGAGGACAGTTGGGAGTGATCAGGCCAGCAGGGGAGCAGTTAAGCATCAATCAGGCTGGCAGAGGAGCAGCTAAGGGGTGATCAGGCTAGCAGGCAGAAGTGGTTTAGGCCCAGTCTCAGCAGTTGCACATCCCCTGAGGAGTTCCAGATTGGAGAGGGTGCAGGCTGGGCTGAGGGACACCCCAGGTGCACAAATTGCATGCACCAAGCCACTAGTCTATATTATAAAATGCCTGAGGCCATAATGCCATAATGCCTTAATGCTGTAACACCATATAGGCCAAAGACAGGTCACCTGGAGGTGCATTGATGGGTCTCGCTGCACAGTTGGTCTGGGGTCCCTCCTTGTGCAGGGTAGGTCTGGGGTTTGGTGTCCCTCCTGTGTGGTGGGTGTGGGGTCTGGGCTCTCACTCTGCATGGAAGGTCTGGGTTCCCACCCCACATGGCAGGTCTGGGGTCCTGCCTTGCACAACAGGTCTGGTGTCTGGGGTTCTGCCTCACACAGTGGGTCTGCGGTCTCACATGATTTTGGATAACGCAGTGCAGCAAACAGGCTCAGATCATAACAAGGCTGGTGGCTGGTGGGTGTGGAGGGCGCCAGGCGGGTGTGTGATGAGGCAGGCTTGGTGAGGCACATGCTGATGGGCAGGGCTGCAAGCGCAATGAAGCATCTGCATGTGGAGGGGGCCACGTGATTTCACATATGACCTTCTACTATAGTCGATAATATTGCATACTATTAGGTGGGTACTTGAAATAGCAGCGGGATCACTTTATATAGTATATAATTATCTAACCACTATGCTGTACACCTGAAACTAATACAAATTAATATTGAGTGTAAACTGTAATAGAAAAAATAAAATAAATAAGTCTAATAAAGGAATACTACATATAACTATACACATATAAATTTGGTCACTTACACTAAATCAGTGGTTCTCAACCTTTCTAGTGCCACAACCCTTTAATACAGTTCCTTATGTTGCGGTGACCCTCAATCATAAAATTATTTTTGTTGCTATTTAACAACTGTAAATTTTGCTACTGTTAATGAATCTTAATGTAAATATTTGTGTTTTCCAATGGTCTTAGGCTCTACCACAGCGATTCTCAACCTGTCGCGAGCCATAGGTTGAGAACCACTGTCAGAATCACCTAAGGCCACGGAAAACACAAATATTTACATTACGATTCATAACAGTAGCAAAATTACAGTTATGAAGTAGCAATGAAAATAATTTTATGGTTGGGGGTCACCACAACATGAGGAACTGTATTAAAGGGTTGTGGCACTAGAAAGGTTGAGAACGACTGCACTAAATGGACCATTTCCTTGGAAAACATAAAGTACCACATTCATCTGATACAAAAATCTGCAATTTGAACTGCCTTACAACTAGTAATACAATTAAATTGGTTAAAAACTCCAAAAAATCTCCATGCCCAGATTGTTACCCCATGATTCTACAAAATGTTTAAAGAAGAATTAACATAATTTTACACAATCTCTTCCAGAAAAATAAAAGGAGTGGTTCCCATTCATTTTATGAAGCTAAAAATTTTCATGATACTGAAAGAAGACAAATACAGTTGAAAGAAAGTTTACAGGCCCATACCCTTCATAAATATAGATGTAATAATTCTGAACAAATATTAGGAAATAGAATCCAACAATCTATACAAATAGTTATATAGCATTAATTATGGAATTTATTCAAGAATAAAGTTATCAACATAGATAAATACAAAAGCCAACATTATTGCCCCTTTTTTGGTTTGAAATTTCTATTTTTCTCTCAGTGTAACTTAAAAGGTAAGTAAATAAGAAAATAATTATAAATGTATATTAATGGGTACAAAATGTGAAAATATATAAGTTGTAGCAATAACAACATAAAGGGGGCATGGAGCTGTAGAGTAGTGTTTTATACTATTGAAATGAAATTTTTATTACATTCAAGCCTTATTGTTATAAAGTTAAGATGGTAATTGTAATCCCCAAGATAACCACTCAGAAATCAACTTTTAGAATATACATAATAAGAAACAAGGAATAAATCAAACAGTATACCAAAAAGTTAATGAATCACAATAAAGGTAGTAAAGGAGTTAATGAGAAACAAAAATATATAACACATGTAAAAGACAAAGCAAAATGGCACAAGTAATCCATTTTGCTTTGTCTTTTACATGTGTTATATATTTTTGTTAATCAGCAATTACATTAAATGTAAAGGGATTAAATGCTATAATCTATATTAATAAAAGGGTAATATACAAATTGGTCAGGACACCCTCACAGTAACAACCAAACAGCAGGCTGCATGGGGCTACAAGGTTGACAGGGGGGTTAGTGAGGGACAACCAAATGAATGAACAGAAGGCTGTGTGGGGCAACCAGGCTGGCAGAGGGGGCAGTTGGGTGTGACCAGGCAGGTGGAGGGGTAGTTGGGGGTAAACAGGCTGGTATGGGGCAGTTTGGGGTGACCAGGCTGGCAGAGGGGCAGTTGGGGGGTGACCAGGCCAGCAGAGGGGTAGTTAGGGGTGATAATCAGGTTGACAGGCAGAGGTGGTTAGGGGTGATCAGGCTGGCAGAGGGGACAGATAGGAGAAATCAGGCAGGCAATCAGGTGAGCAGTTATGAGCCAGTGGTTCCGGATTGTGAGAGGGATATCTGACTACGGGATGTCCCACAGGGATTGAGCCTAAGCCAGCAGTCAGACATCCCCCAAGGGGTCCCAAATTGGAGAGGGTACAGGTTGGGCTGAGGAGACCCCCATGCTTGAATTTTGTGCACTGGGCTTCTAGTATTATATAATAAAAGGCTAATATGCAAACAGACTAAACAACCAGTCAGTATGACATGAACTGACACCTGGGTGCATGCACTGAACATGGTAGGGAACATGGTAGGCATCGGCAGGAGGTGGCAGAGCATGGAACATGGTGGGCATTGGCCATGGTGGGATGGTGGAGCAGGTGATCAAAGTACCAGAACAAGGCAGGGTGCTGGTCACTATCATTGGGATTAGCCTCTAGTGATCACTGAAAATTATTTGCTCCCATGCACCATGGTCCCGCCTGGCGCTCACACCTGCTGTGGGTGCCAGGTCTGCTTACACCTACTGCTAGTGCCAGAGCTACCATTCACACCCACTGCTGGCACCTGGGACTGGCCCAAATCGCTTGACACTCTAAGCAGGTGC
Source organism: Lasiurus cinereus (assembly GCA_011751065.1). NCBI lineage: Eukaryota > Metazoa > Chordata > Mammalia > Chiroptera > Vespertilionidae > Lasiurus > Lasiurus cinereus. The sequence continues at coordinate 6,390,796 of JAAGEH010000031.1, forward strand.
AAGTGTCAGCTGCTGGCCCTGATTGTCCCTCAGGGCTTTTCCACTTCCCCCTGCTCCCGAGGGGTGATCAGGGCTTCCTCTTGCATCAGCTGCTGGAAACAACTTTACTTGCACCCATTGCCAGAGCTGGAACTGCCCCTAATACCCACTGCCAGCACCCAGTGCCAGCCCCAATTGCTTGGCACCAGCCCCAATCACTTGGTGCTATCAGGGTGTGAGTGGGGCTGGTGCCGTCAGCACATGAGAGAGACAATGTTGGGAGCAGGGCTGCTGGCAGACAGGGGACTGGGGGCCTTGGTAGGAAGGTCTGGGAGGAGCTGGGCAGGGGCACGAAGGTTGAGCCAAAACCCTACCCTGTGCCCACAGCAGCCTCAAAGCCCACAGTTCTTTTCAAGGTGCATGAATTCAGGCACTGGGCCCCTAGTTAAAGGATGAAATTGTTGGGAATGGAAAAAAGTCAATATGATGCCTACAAGAGACTCACTTTAGATCAAAAGATTATCTATACTAATAAAAGAGAAAGATGCAAATTTACCCACCAGCCAATCAGGAGTGAGTATGCAAACAAACTGACAAAGATGGCAGATTAATTTGCACACACAGGCACCCAGAGGTGGAGGTGGAATGCTGTGTCATTGCCATGGCTATGATGCAGGTGTTTCTCACTGCCCCAGCCACTAGGGGCCTCTGGGTAGCGTGGGAAGGCAGAAAGGCTACTCCACGTGGAGCAAAGTCTATGCTGGCAGCAAGGATAAAGAAGGCCCATTCTGCATGAATCTTTGTGCATCAGGCATCTAGTCCTATATAATAAAAGGGCAATATCCAAATAGACTAAAAAGCAGAATAAACAAACAACCAATCAAAGCGTAATATGCTAATGATATGCTAAGGCTACTCAACTGCTTGCTATTATGTGCACTGACCACTAGGGCCAGTCAACTGGTCGATCAGTTGATGACATGCACTGACAACTAGAGGGCAGATACTCCAACTGGTAGGTTAGCTTGCTGGGGTCTGGCTGATCAGGACTGAGAAAAATGGGCTGGACACACCCTGGAGCCCTCCTGCAGTCCCTCCCTGGATTGATCATGCACTGGTGGGGTCCCTCAGCCTCACCTGTGACCTCTCACAATCCAGGACCCCTTGGGGGATGTCAGAGAGCCAGTTTCAGCCCAATCCTGCAGGCCACTCCCCTTGGGAGGATACCAGATGCAGGGCTCATGGCTGGGGAGCACTACTGCACAGTGAGAGCCTCTCCTGCTTGGATTGGGCACGAGCCCGCAGCAGGCACAGTGGGGCTGGGATGAACAGGAGCAGCAGGATGGAGCTGCAGACAGTGTTGGACTGTAGGTTTTGGCCTGATCCCTGCAGGCCACTCAGAGGGACCCCACCTGTGCATGAATTCGTGCACCAGGCCTCTATTTGTTACATAAACAATATGGATGAATCTGCAGAGAATTATACTAAGTGAAAAAAAAATTTATATAACCTTCTTGAAATGACATTTTAGAAATGGAGAACAGATTCATGATTGTCAGAGGTTAGGTGGATGGATGAATGAACAAAGTTGATGAGGCTATAAATGAGCACTGTGAGGAATTCTTACTGTGATGGAACTCTTCTGTATTTGGCTGTGATATTGTGTTAGAGTTTTGGAAAATATTACCATTGGGGAAATATTGGTGGTTACATGGGATCTCTCCATATTGTTTCTTTCTATACCAAGAAACATGTGAATCTATAATTATCTTAAAATAAAAATATAATTAAAAAATTGAAATGTACAGAAAAAAAATATCTGGATGGAAACACACTATCTCTGAATGATCAGAAAATTTAGGCAATATTTTTTTCTTTGAGCTTTAAAAGATTCTAGTGTTTTTTTTTTAATATGGACTGCATTGTTTTATATATTTCTTTTATTTGTGCCAATGTGTGGGAATCATAAAAGTGGTTGGTCCTCCCGCCATTCCTTTTTCTTCTTCCCCTATTCACAGGACACCCTGTTTATTTTAAGTATCTTCCCCACCAAACTCCCATCCCACCCCATCACAATTCATTCCTATCTGCATTTAGATCTTGCATTACATCTATAGAGTTTTTCCTTCACCTGGAAGACATTAAAGCCTTAACTTCAATCTAGGATCTGTGAATGGATTTCTGGATTCAACCTAGGGAAAAGGACAGGCATAGAATTTGGAGGATTCAGAGAGGGATCATGAGAGTCTTTGCCACATCCCTGATAATACACAGAATACATAACCAAGGAATGAGAAAAGAGCTCCTGGGATATGGAAGTGCTTGTGTTTGTTTTTTTTTCCTGTTCTTTTCTTACATGCACCTGCACAGCCCTACAAATGAATAAGGAAATAGGCATATGGCTACCTTTTCAAGAAATGCTGATTCTGAGGAATAAGTGCCTTCCCTGCTCCTAAACAACAAATCAACGCACTGAAAATCATTTGAAAGGCACCAAGGTTTTCCCTTGATTAATTTCTTATTTCATCTTTTTGTTCTCTGATGTTAAAAAGCAGGTGGTGTATTTCAGTTTTAAATGACAGCTTCTGGCTTGTACTTATAAAGTTTCTTCTTTGTTACTTTGCTTTTTTGAGGGGAAGATACCAGTTAATTTTTTTCAAGCATTTTATTATGAAACTTTCAAAGATGCAGGAAAATATAAATAATTTTTTTAGTGAACACCTGTACACTTACACCCTAGCTTCTAGAATTTACATTTTATGGAACTTGCTTTATTTACTTTTAATTTTTATTTTTATTGATTTTAGAGAGGAAGGGATAAGAAGAGAGAGGTAGAAACAGCAATTATGAGAGAGAGTCATAGATCGTTTGCCTCCTACATGTCCCTCACTGGGGATCGAGCCCTAACCAGAATTGAAATGTGACCTCCTGGTTCCTGGGTCCATGCTCAACTGCTGAGCCACACCCTGCTGGGCAAAACTTGCTTTATGACATAAATTTCCATTTAGCCATTCTATCTAAATACTCATCAATCCCTCTCATTATTGTTTGAGACATTTCAAAATAAGTTGCATCCTTCAGTACACTTCAGTATGCATGTCAGTAGCTCAAGTTTAATAATTGTGCAAGATTTTCCCCCCTTTGGATGTGCAATTGATATACAGAAAAATGCACAAATCTTAAGAAGTACATTGGCTGAGTTTTGACATATACATAGAAGTGTGTAATCCAAATCTCTGTCAAGATACAGAATATGATAATCAGAAATTTCTCTCATGCCCCTTCCCGGTCATTACTCACCTCCAACCCCTTTGGAGTTAACTGGTATCCAGATGTTTGCAACATAGTATAGATTTGTCTTTTTTAGAATTTTATATAATTGAGTCATATAGTATTCTTTATGGAAATCTTCTTTCACACAGCATAATATTTTTGAGAGTCATCTATGTTGTTTTGTATCAGTCGTTTTACCTTTGCACTGCTTTGAGTAGTTCATTGTTTGAGTTATCACAGTCTATCCAGTATTTAATTGATGGACATCTGCCATGCTTCTAGTTTTTTGCTATTATGATAAACTTATCATTGCTTTTCTGTGTTTGAGAAAGTACTATAGGTATTTAAATTGAAAGAAGAGGATTGGGAAAAGTAATTGTCTCCTACATGATACCTTGGTGAACTGAACCTTACCCTAATGGTCAGTCTCTAGAGCTGGTATCAGGCCCTTGCCTTCCCTCAGCCCAAAACAAAGAGATATCTGTGTCCCTGACTGCACTTCCTCTCAACTCATAAATTGCTCTATTGAAGCAGGTGTGCCATCATTAAAAATTTGCTTTTAGTGTATGGTTTAATATTCACAAGCTCAAATCAGTCTTTTTTTTCTCACTGTCCAACAGACTCCAGCCTAGCACTAACTTCCACTGTGTTTAGTATAGACAACAAAACTTATATTTCATGTCTAGTTTATTTGATTTATGCGCAGCCCCTTTTTCCAGATTCCTTGAACCATTGCAGCTACGGATAAGACCCTAACACCACATTTTTTTTTATCCACTCACCTAACAATGGGAATTTAGTTTGCTTCTATGATTTGGTTATTGTAAATAATGCTGAAATAAACAGAGGGGCGCATATATCCTTAAAATTAGTGTTTTTGTTTTCTTTGGGTAAATGCCCAGAAGTGAAATTGTTTGGTCATATGGTCACTCTATTCTTAATTTTTCGAAGAACTTCCATGTTTCCCATAGTAATTCTACCAAAATTCAACCTTATCAACAGTGCATGAGAATTCCGTTTTCTTCACAATCTCTCCAAAACGTGTAATTTGTTGTCTTTTTGATAATAGCTAATCTTACAGGTATGAGATAATTTCTCACCATGTTTTTGATTTTCATTTTCTTGATGATTGGTGATGTTGATCATTTTTTATATGCCTGTTGGTCATCTGCATGTCTTCTTTGGAATATTTTTTACTCTGCCCACTTTTAAATTGGATAGTTAGATTTTTTTTTATTTTGTATTGTTTAGTTCTTTATATATTTTTATTAACTCCTTATCATATATGTCATTTTCAAATATCTTCTCCCATTCTATAGGTTGCCTTTTCATTTTGTTTATTTTTTCCCCATGCAGAAGCTTTTTAGTTTGACATAGTCCACTTTCTTTTCTTGCCTTTGCTTTTGGTGTCAAATCTTTAAAAACATTGCCAAGATTGATGTCAAAAAGCTTATGAGCTATATTTTCTTCTGGGAGTTTTGTGGTTCCAGGTATTACATTCAAGTCTTCAACCCATTTTAAGTTGATTTTTGTGTATTCTCAACCAATATCATTCTTTGGCACATGACTGTCCAGTTTTTCCAGCACCATTTATTAAAGAGACTGTCTTTTGCCCATTGTTTATTCTTGGATCCTCTGTCATACTGGTAAGCTAACTGACAATATATGGGTGGGCTTATTTCTGGGCTCTCAACTCTGTTCCCTTGGTCTATGTGTTTGTTTTCATGACAGTATCATAATGTTATAATTGCTATGGCTTTGTAATATGGTTTGAAATAAGGGAGCATGATTTATCTATCTTTATTCTTCTTTCTCAAGATTGATTTAATTATTCAGGATCTTTTGTGGTCCATATAAATTTTAGAATTATTTCTTCTATTTCTGTGAAAAATACCATTGAAATTTTGATAGGGATTGTATTGAATCTATAGATTGTTTTGGGTAGTATGGACATTTTGACAATATTAATTCTTCCAATCCATATAATCTAACAAGTGTGAGGTAATTTCTCAACATGGTTTTGATTTTCATTTTCCTGATTTGTGAAATACCTTTCCATTTACTTGTATCTTCTCCAATTTCTCATAGTTTTCATTGTACAGATCTTTCATCTCCTAGGTTCAATTTATGCTTTGGTATTTTATTCTTTTTGATGTAATTGTTGTAGGCAGTTAGATATGAGCAGAACAAGGACCATGCATGGACCAGGTACAGAAGGTCACCAGGGTAGAAAGCTCTAGGTACCTAACAAGAATAGTAAATTGTAGAGTGGGACCTCACCCCCAGGTTGACTTTTCCTCCCCCTGACTTTTCCTCCCTAGATATAACATTTATGCCTCAAGTTGTATTTCAACTCTTGGCCCAGATAAGCAACAAAGCTCCTATAACAATTTGTTATTAATGTCTAGAAATTCATGTAAATGTTATATCCCACTATTTTATTGAATTCATTTATAATCATGCACCACTTAATGACAGGAATACATTCTGAGAAATAACTCATTAGGTGATTTCATTATAGTGTTGTAGGATGCACTTCAGTACAAAACCCAAACTGTAAGAGAACATTTATTGGGTAAATGGCTGAGGTCGAAAAAGTAATTCCTAGAAGAAATGGGCTTAGCAAACAAGTTCTAGAGGTAAAGGAAGGATATTTGGAGATTGGGAGTGATGGAGCTAATGGTAATGTGCCTGTGGCCAGAATAGGGAGGGGAAGGGGAAGAGGAGAAGAAGAGAAGTGGGGAAAGGAAGGGAAACTCAAGGGCAAGGTCCCTGGAGGGAGAGCACACTGGGTCTTCCATACTAAGGATTTTAAGGGGTAAAGGGTGGAGATTTTAGGGGAGGTCCCAGGGAATTATCTTAATAGAATATTCATCTGTTTTCCAGGCATATCCTTTTAGAGTTGTGGTCTCCACTGATTGATTGGTGGCACCAGAGCTGGGGTTCATTATTCAGTACAGCTGCTCCTGAAGTTAGCTGTGTTTGGATTTATTGCTTATCTAGGACTGGAGTTGAAATACAAGTTGAGGCCTACATGTTATCTCTAAGTAGGAAAGGTCAGAGGGTCCAAACCACATGACCAGCAATATGATAGGGAAGGGAAAGTCACTCTGGGACCAAGGTCCCATCTTACAATTGATTGTCCATTGCTAGGTACCTGGGGCTTTCTACCCTGCTGACATTCTGAACCTAGCCCATGCTCCTTACTCTGCTCATGTCTAACTCCCTACAACAGTAGTGCAAGCACAGTGTGCATTTATACAAACCTAGGCCATGTGGTATAGGGTATTGCTCTAAGGGAAGGAAAACTAATTTTTCTTCTACCTTTCTGGGTACTTGGCTGAGATATATTTGTAATAAAAGATAAATTAACACAAGAAAAACAAGTTTAATAACATGTATACCCTGTATATATGGAAGAGAGTCAGTAATCTTGAGTAATTTGCTCAAATAGCAGAAGCTACCTTGTTTAAACACCACCTTCAGCTGAAGACAAAAGATCTTGGAGGTGGGCGGAGTTAGTTATGAGAGTTTACCAGAAAAAGCATAGTAAATAAGAGTAAGGTTGTGTTGAGTCCCAGCCCCTCTGACAGGCATGGGACCTCCTTCGAAGTTGGAATCTGGAAGAATACCTTAACAGCCTCAGGTAGATGGGACACGCTTTATTGCAAATAAAACAGATGGTCACCCGACTGTTCAGTAGCACCTTTTATACCAACTCAAACAAAAGAGGCTTCTTGCCAATTTATGACATCAGTGTTACACAAAATAGGTAGGTTATCAGTGTGTTTCTGTATAATACACATACTGATATTTATCTTCTTGTATGTGTATGTCACTGGGTCTTTAACATCCCACATACTTTAGTCAGAGCTCCCTCAGGTTGTTATATTCAGATTTGTCATTGTCTTCTGCATTGATCATTTCTAAAGATAAATTCATCCCCTTCTTGCTGGTACAGGGAGGGAGATACACTTACAAATGGAGATTTCCCTTATAAATGTAAAGGCATTTTACAAAGGGTAACTTATAATTGTTTTTCAGAACTTCTCCCATCTTCTGTTTGTTAAAATTAACCAGCATGAAATAATACTTATGCCAAATAGACTTATTTTAGGGTGAAAAATTCTGTTTCCATACAGTTTCTAGGCTGCAAACCTGCATAGCATGTTACAGTACTGAATACTGTAGGCAATTTTAACACAATGACATTAGTGAAAAGCATTATGCTATGGCATTGTAATGGCTATGGCATCATTCTTTTTTAGCTCTATAATCTCATGTGAGATTGTGTATCAGTCTGGTTTTATTTTTAGATTTTTATTAATTTTAGAGAGGAAGGTATTGGGAGAGAGAGATAGAAACATCAATGATGACAGAAAATCATTGATCGGCTGCCTCCTGCATGCTTTATACCAGGGATCGGGGATTGAGGCCACAACCAGGGCATGTGTCTGACCAGAAATCAAGCCATGACCTCCTGGTTCATAGGTCTATGCTCAACCACTGGGCAACTGCTATAGCAGTCTGTTGTTAACTAAGATGTTATTATGTGGTACATAATTGTATTTTTTGTTGTTGTTAATCCTCACTGGAGAATATTTTTTTTCCATTGATTTTTAGACAGAGTGGAAAGGAAGGGGAGAGACAGAGTGGAAGAGGGGGGAGAGACAGAGAAAAACATCAATGTGAGAGAAATACATTGATTGGTTGCTTCCCACATGCACCCTGACTGGGGTTGGGGATCAAGCCTTCAATGGAGGTAGCTGCCCTTGACTAGAATCGAACCCAGGACCCTTCGATCATGAGGCCAATGTTGAAACAACTGAGTCAAGCCAGATAGGGCCACATAACTATATTTTAAGTTTTTGGTGGAGTCGTTAGGTTTTTCTATAAGTCATATCACAGCTGCTTATAGTGACAGTTTTACACATTCCTTTCCATTTTGAATCTGTTTTATTTCTTTTTCTTGCCAAATTGTCTGACTAAGACTTCCAATATTATGTTGAATAAAAGTGGTAAGAATGGAAATTTTTGTTTTCTTCTTGAGATTATAAGAAAAGTTTCCAGCTTTTCACTGTTGAGTGTGGTTTGTTGTCATATATTGAGGCATATGACCTCTATACTCATTTTGTTAAATATTTTTATCATAAATTGATATTTAATTTTTCAAATGATTTTTTTTGCACCCATTGAGTTGATATAACTTTTATCCTTTGTTTTGTTTATATTGAGTAACACATTAATTGATTTGCAGATGTTGAAATATCCTTGCATCCCTGGAATACATCTCATTTGATCATGGTATATGACCCTTTTATTATATTAAAATAAGAAACATTCAAACCTATATAGAATTTTTGTGAGTTTATTTGAGCCTGTCGACAGTTGCTGGGAAGCAGAATCTCAATGTATTGAGATAATACTCAGAAGAAAGGTGTGTTTTTTTCACCTAGTCTAATAAATTAGCATAAAAAGAAAAGACATGAATGGGTTACATGAAATCCATTGGTGATAGATTAGGCAGATTCAAGAAAGCAAAGAGGGGAAACCTCTGGGATTGGAGAAAAAGTAAAATAATAGAAACATGCTTCTCTTACATAGATGAATACAGGATACATAGTGTTACCTATGATAACAATAACAATGAGGGAATTTTTGGTGTCAGCCCTGGTGCATAGGTTGTGTCCTGAGGGATCCAGAAAAAGAAAAGATACAAGTAACCCTGACATTCCAAAGGTATATTGTCATAGATGCAAAGAGTTAATAGGTACCCCTATTGCAGCATTATTTACAATAGTCAAGATTTGGAAGCACCCCAAGTGCCCATCAGTACATGAGTGGATAAAAAAGCTGTGGTACATTTACACAATGAAATACTACTTGGCTGTAAAAAAAAAAAAAAAAAGAAGCTTCTCTTACCCTTTGTGACAGCATGGATGGACCTGGAGAACAATATGCTAAGTGAAATAAGCCATTCAGAGAAAGATAAGTATCACACTATCTCACTCATATGTGGAATTTAGTGAACAAACCAAACTAACAAGCAAAATAGAGACACACTTATAAATAGCAGGCAAATTGTTCTAGTAGGGGATGTAGATGGGGGGAGGGATTGAGCAAAAATTTTTTTAAAAAAGGAGAAAAACTGATGGACATGAACAACAGTGTGGTGATTGCAGAAGGTGTGGGGGAGGTTGAAGAGAGTATGGGTGATAAATGGTGTAGAATAAAAAAGAAAAGAAAAAAAGAAACTGCCATATCTCTTTCCAAATATGTAGAAATACTTTCATTTAAGGTGCCTTTAGTATTTCTAACTCATGGGTTTCCCAAGAATAGAAATGTCCTTTGTTGTTGAAATTGTGGAGGTGGAATGATACCCACCCCCTTCCTGGATCAGAATTGATTTGAGAATATATATGCCTTTCATAGCATCTCTGCTCTCACAGCTGTCAGCCCTAGTCAGGGGCAGGTGGAGAGATTTAATTATAATGCTTCTGACAATTTCTGAGCAGAGAGCTCAGTGCCTGCTGCACCAACAGCTGAGCTTAACCTGAAGCTGCTATGCTGAAAACTCACCTCCCAACATCTGACTTTTTATCAGTAAGCCTACTTAATGGTTCAAGAACTTCATGGTTACACATGCTCAGTCTGGTTAAGTGCAGGTTGGAGGCTGCAGCACAATCCAGCTTAAGAGGATTACATTATTTTCTTTATCTTACCACTAGAGGCCCAGTGCATGAAATTTATGCATTGGGGGAGTGTTCCTCAGCACAGATTGCATCCTGTCCAATCTGGGACTCCTCAGGGCATCTGGCCTAAGCCAGCAGTCAGACATCCTTCTCATGATCCAGGACAATTGGCTCTTAACCGCTCACCTGTCTGCCTGCCTGATTACCTCTAACCATTCAGCCTGCTAGTGTGATAGCCCCCTAACTCCTCTCCTGCTGACTTGATTGACACCTAACTGCTTCCCTGACAGCCCAATTGTCCCCAACTACCCTCCCCTGCAGGCCTGGTCACCCCCAACTTCCTTCCTCTGCAGTCCTGGTCACCCCAACTGTCCTACCTTGCTGGCCATCTTGTGACAATGTGGGGGGCAGCCATCTTGTGATGATGTGGGGATGACCATCTTATGGTGGCCATCTTGTGACCATGGGGGTGCAGCTATCTTGTGATGATGTGGGGGTGGCCATCTTGTGATGACATGGGGGTAGCCATTTTGTGATGTGAGGGTGTGGGGGTCAATTTGCATATTACCTCTTTATTATATAGGATTATGTTAGGGGAAGCCCAGGATATAGTTCAGCAGAGACCAAAGCACCTGAGAATGGGGTCCTCAATACAGCCCACATTCTCAAAGTTCATCACATTTGAACATACATGAACTAACTGGCTCTGCTCATGTCCCTCTGGGATCTGTTTTTTAAAAAATATTTTTTATTGATTCCAGAGAAGGGAGAGGAATAGAGAGATAGAAATATCAATGATGAGAGAGAATCACTGATAGCTACCTCCTGCATTCCTCACACTTTGATTGAGCAAGCAACCTGGACATATGCCCCAACCTAGAATTGACCCATGACCTCATGGTTTGCAGGTCGATGCTCAACCACTGGGCAACACCAGCCAGGCCCTCTGGGATGACATGGAGGGGGCCATGTATTTGTCTTCTTTTTTCCATGACTGATTAGAAGAGCATGGACAACAAAATTCTCAGAGAGGCAGGGTACTCTTATTTTAACCCATCCAGAAATGTTCTTCACTTCCTCCCATAGTACTTTAGCATACCTCTTTTATGGCACTGAACACTTTATACCATGTATCATCACTATTTGAAGCCATTTGTTTACCTAATACCCAACCTTGTACCAGATAGGATTTGAAGTGTAGGAATGAATAAAATACAAATAAATATCACAAATTTAAAATGGAATAAAAGAGACCTAAGAGTGGGGACATAAAATAGAGTCAAACATGCTTTTTCGTACACATCTTAACTCTCCTTATAAATAGTGAGTGCCATATGGAAATAACTGTTTTATTTATCTTTGTATTTCTAACAAGAAATGGTCCATTTTTTAAAAAAAATAACTATATTGAAATATAATCATATACCACAAAATTAACCCATTTAAATGTGAAACTCAATAGTTTTTAGTATATTCACAGAGCTGTGTAATCATCACCACAATCTATGGTAGAACATTTTTGTCATCCCACAAAGAAACCCTATATCTTTTAGCAGTCAAATCTCATTTCTTCTTAACCTTAGCCTCTGACAACTATTAATAGGTTGTATTTTTGTCTTTGTGAATTTGCCTATTCTGATTACTTCATACAACATATAGTTTTTTCATTTCTGGCTTCTTTCACTTAGCATATATTCTTGGTTTATCCATGTTGTAACATGAATTAATACTTGACTTCTTTTATGGCTGAATAATATTCCATATTATGGACATAATGCATTTTGTTTACCCATTCACTTGTGGATGGGCTATTATAAAAATTGTGCTATGAACATTTGTGTACCATTTTACATTCCCATTACCCGTGTCTAAGTGTTCCAATTTCTCTACATTTATGCTAATGTTTTTCATTATCTCTCTTTATAATTCTTGCATCTTAGTGAATGCAAAATACTAACTCATTTTGGATTTGATTTGCATTTTCTTAATGACTAATGATATTAAACATCTTTTCATGGGCCTTATTGGCCTTTTGTATATCTTATATGAAGAAATGTTTATCATATCCATTGCTCATTTTTATTGCATCATTTCTTTATTTTTGAGTTGCATGAGTTATTTATATATCCTACATACAAGTCCCTTGTCTGCTATATGAGTTGCCAATATATTTTTCCATTTTGTGAGTTATATTTTCTCTTTATTGGTAGCATACTATGAAGTACAGAAGTTTTACATTTTTAAAAATATATTTTTATTGATTTCAGAGGGAGGAATTAAGAGGGAGATAGAGAAAGAAACATCAAAGATGATAGAGAATCATTGATCAGCTGCCTCTTGCATGCCCCACACTGGGGATCAAACTCACAATTCTGGCATGTGCCCTGACCAGGAATCCAATCCTGATCTGGTTCATTGGTCAACACTCAACCATTGAGCCATGCCAGTTAAGCAAACGTTTTACATTTTCATGAAATACAAGGTATCTATTTTTTTGCTTTTGGAGTTGTATGTAAAAAATTTTTGCTTAGCTCAAGGACACAGAGATTTACAAAACCTCTTTCTTACACAGTCTGAAAATGCAAATGTTTAATTATAGCAACAGCTACCATTTGTTGACTGCTTACTCTGAGCTTGACATTACACCACATACTGTCAAGAGGATATTGATGTCATTAATGGCAACAATAATAGTTAACTTTATTGACCTCTTTTTTATTGTTTAAAGTATTACATGTCTCCTTTTCCCTCCAATAACCTTGCCTCAGCCACTCCCACCCCTGAGGGCAAGCCCCGATCACTACAGTGTTTGTGTCCATTGATCATGCTACTATGCATGCATACAAGTCCTTTGGCTGATCTCTAACCCCCGACCTCCCCTGCCTTCTCCCTGTGGTTTGTTGGTCCGCTCAGTGCTACCTTGTCTCTGGATCTATTTTTGTTCATCAGTTTATGTTGATCATTATATCCCATGTATGAGTGAGATCATGTAGTATTTATCGTTCTCTAACTAGCTTATTTTGCTAGACATAATGCTCTCCAGTCCCATCCATGCTGTTACAAATGGTAAAAGTTCCTTCTTTTTAATAGCAGCATAGTATTCCAATATGTAGATATGCCACATTTTTAATCCACTCATTTGCTGATGGGCACTTAGGCTCTTTCCAAATCTTAGTTATTATAAATTGTGCTGCTATGACATAGGGTGGAATATATCCCTTCTGATTGGTGTTTCTGGTTTCATGGTATATAGTCCTAGAAGTAGGATTACTGGTTCAAATGTGAGTAACATTTTTAACTTATTAAGGAAACTCCATACTGTTTTCCACAGTGACTGATCTAGTCTGCATGCCCACCAGCAGTGCATAAGGGTTCCTTTTTCTACACATCCTCGCCAGCACTTGTCGTTTGTTGATTTGTTAATAATAGCCATTTAGACAGATGTGAGAAGGTATCTCATTGTTATTTTGACTTGCATCTCTCTGATGCTTAGTGACTTGGAGCATGTTTTCATATATCCTTTGACCTTCTGTACCTCTTCTTTTGACAAGTGTCCTTTCCATCAGCAGATGAGTGGATCAGAAAACTATGGTACATCTACACAATGGAATTCTATGCTGCCATTAAAAAGAAGGAATTCTTACCATTTGCAGCAACCTGGATGGAACTGGGGAGCCTTATGCTTAGTGAAATAAGCCAGTCAATGAAGAAAAAACACCACATGATCTCACTCGTTTGTGGATAATAAAGAACATTATAAACACAGAAGCATTAAAGCATCAAACAGACTGTCAAATTACAGCAGGAAGTTTAAGGAGAGGTGAGGTAGATAAGAGATCAACCAAAGGACTTGTATGCATGCATATAAGCATAACCAATGAACACAGACACTGGGGGATTGGGGTATGCCTGGGAGGAGGGGGGCAATGGGGAGATGTGTATACATGTAACACAATAAAAAAAGTGTCTATTTAGGTCCTTTACCCATTTTTTGATTAGATTATTTAACTTCCTTTTGTTAAGTTGTATGAGTTCCCTGTAAATGTTGGAGATTAAACCCTTATTAGTGATAATATTGGCAAATATGTACTCCCATGCAGTGTGCTTTTTTGTTGTTTTGTTGATGGTTTCTTTTGCTGTGCAGAAGTTTTTTATTTTGATGTAGTCCCATTTGTTTATTTTCTCCTTAATTTCCGTTACCTTAAGGACTGTATCAATAAAGATATTACTACAACATATGTCTGATATTTTGCCCCCTGTGGAGTTTTCTAAGATTTTTATGGTTTCCTGTCTTACATTTAAGTCCTTTAACGATTTTGAGTTTGTTTTTGTGTATGGTGTAAACTGGTGATCTAGTTTCTTTCTTTCTTTTTTTTTTTTTTGTCTGTGACTGACCAAATTTCTCAGCATAATTTATTGGAGACTGTCTTGACCCCATTGTATGCTCTTGCCTCCTTTGTCAATTTGTTTTGGTGAGGGGAAGAATGTTGCTGTTTTTTTTATTGTTTAAAGTATTACAAATGGTAGTACATATATCTCCTTACCCCCCTTGACCTTCCCCCGGCCTCCTCTATCCCCCTGTACATGTCCTACCCTCCTGTCTCCCCCCAGTGTCTTGCTTCTATTGGATATGCTTATATGCATGCATGCAAGTCCTTCAGTTGATCTCTTACCTCCCCTCCCCCTTCCCAGCCTTCCCACTGTAATTTGATAGTCTGTTTGATGCTTCTCTACTTCTGTATCTTTTTGTCCATCAGGTTATAATATTCTTTATTATCTATAAACTAATGGCCTGGTGCATAAAATTTGTGCATGGGAGTGGGAGTGGGAGGTGTTGTCTCACAGCCTGACCTGCACCCTCTCCAAGTTGGGACCCCTTGGGGGATAACTGGCAGTTGGACATCCCTCTCACAATCCAGAACTGCAATCTCCTAACTGCTCAACTGCCTGCCTGATTGCACCTAACTTCTGCCTGCTAACCTGATCATTTCTAACTGCTTCCCTACTGATTTGATTGCCCCTACCCACCTCTGCCTCAGCCCTGCACCTGGGACCTAGGATTACTTCCTTCAGTTTGTCACAGGCACCCGGGATCCAGGCTTTCCTCCCTCTGGTCAACCATAGGCATTCAGGACCCAGGCCAGCTTTGTCCAGGCTGGTTGCAGCCAAACGGGTTGGTGGCCAGATGGCTTCGTTTGGGCCACAGACACAAGCACTAGTGCCTGAGACTGCAGGGTTCATGGCTTCTCCATCTGCTGGGCCACAGCCAGTCACAGGTGCTGGTGCCTGGGAGTGCAGGGTGGGTGGCTTCTCCACCAACCAGGTCATAGCCAGCCATAGGTGTGGGCACCTGGACCTCAGGCAGGTGACTTCTCCATCTTCCCTGGGATATAGGGTGGGTGAATTATCCTTCTGGCTGTGACCTGGGATAATGGAGCAGGTGGCTTCTTTGTCTCACAGGCTGTAGCAAGCCTCAGGCACTGGTGCCCGGTTTCTCTGACTCCTCCAGAATATGGGGCAGGCGGATGTGAGGGGGGCAGTTTATGCAGCTGGCTGTGGCCTGGGGTCATGGGGCAGGCAGCTTCTTGGTCTCTCTTGCTGAAGCCAGCCTCAGGCACTGGCACCCAACTTCTCCATCTCCCCTGACTTTTCTGACTCCCACAGGCCCAGAGAGCTGAGGGGCAGGGCTGTGACATCTTTGTCAGATTAATTTGCATACTCCCTCCTGATTGGTTGGGGGGTGATGTGGAGGTACAGTCAATTTGCATCTTTCTCTTTTATTAGTGTAGATGAGTGAGATCACGTGGTATTTTTTTTCACTGACTAGCTTATTTCACTTAGCATAATGCTCTCCAGTTCCATCCATGCTGTTGCAAATAATAAGAATTCCTTCTTTTTTTTTTTTAACACAGAGGAGTATTCCCTTGTGTAGATGTACCACAGTTTTTTAACCTACTCATCTGCTAATGGGCACTTAGGCTGTTTCCAGATCTTAGCTATTATAAATTGTGCTGCTATGAACATAGGGGTGCATACATCCTTTCTGATTGGTGGTTAGGTTTTCTTAAGATATATTCCTAGAAGTGGGATAACCAGGTCAAATGGTAGTTCCATTTTTAGTTTTTAGAAGAAACACCATACTGTTTTCCACAGTGGCTGCACCAGTCTGCATGCCCACCATCAGGGCATGAGGGTGCCTCTTTCTCCACATTCTCTCCAGTAATTGTCATTTGTTGATTTGTTGATTTGTTGATGATAGCTGTTCTGACAAGTGTGAGATGATATCTCATTGTTTGGATTGGCATATCTCTGATGATTATGACTTGGAGCATGTTTTCATATGCCTTCTGGCCTTTCTTCTGACTTCTTTGAAAAGTATCTGTTTAAATCCATTGACCATTTCTTGATTGGGTTGTTTATATTTCTTTTGTTCAGTTGTATGCGTTCCCTGTAAATGTTGAAGATTAAACCTTTATCAGTGATAGTATTGGCAAATATGTTCTCCCATGCAATGGGCTTTCTTGTTGTTTTGTTGATGGTTTCTTTTGCTGAGCAAAAGATTTTTTTTTTGATGTAGTCTCATTTGTTTATTTTCTCTTTAGTTTCCATTGCCCTAGAAGCAGTATCAGTGAAGAAATTGCTTCTGCATATGTCTGAGATTTTGCTACCTGTGGATCCTTCTAGTATTTTCATAGTTTCCTGTGTTATGTTTAAGTCCTTTATCCATTTTGAGTTTATTTTTTGTATGGTATAAGTTGATGATCTGGTTTCATTTTTTCTGCATGTATCTGACCAAATATCCCAGCACCATATATTGAAGAGACTGTCATGACTCCATTGTATGCTCTTGCCTCCTTTGGCAAATATTAATTGAGTATAAAGGCTTGGGTCAATTTCTGGGTTCTCTATTCTATTCAAATTGTCTATATGTCTGTTCTGGTTCAGTACCAGCTCTTTTGAGAACAGTAGTTTTATAATACAGATTGATATCTGGTATTGAGATCACAACTACTTTGTTCTTTTTTTCTCAGAATGGCTGCAGCTACTTGTTTTTTTTTTATTACAGATAATTTTTTTGAAATTTCTTTCTAGTTCTGCAAAATATGCTGTTGGTATTTTACTGGGAAATGCATTGAATCTATAGATTGCTTTGGGTAGTATGGACATTTTAATGATGTTGATTCTACCAATCCATGAACACAATATGTTCTTCTATCTGTTTATGTCTTCCTCTCTCTCTTTTTTCAGTGTCCTATAGTTTTCTGCATATATGTCTTTTAACTCTTTAGTTAAGTTTATTCCTAGATATCTTAATTTTTTTTTTGGTGTGATGGTAAATGGGATTGCTTTTTTAGTCTCTCTTTCTGTAAGTTCACTGTTGGTGTATAGAAATGCCATAGATTTCTTGGCATTACTTTTGTATCCTGCTATATTGCTGAATTTATTTTTAAATCTAATAATTTTTTGATGTAGTCTTTAGGGTTTTCTTCAAATAGGGAAAGTTTTACTTCTTCTTTTCCAATTGGATGCCTTTTATTTCTTCTTCTTGTCTTATCACAATAGTTAGTACTTCCAGTACTCTATCCAACAGGAATGGTGAGAGTGGGCATCCCTGTCATGTTCCTGTTCTTAGGGGAATGGTTTTAGTTTTTGGCCATTGAGTATGATGTTAGCTGTGGGTTGATCATATATGGCTTTTATGATGTTGAGGTATGATCCTTCTATTCCCACATTGCTGAGAGTTTTTTGAAGAAAAGGTGTTGGATTTTGTCAAATGCTTTTTTCTACATCAGTTGATATGATTATGTGATTTCTGTCTCTCAATTTGGTTATGTGATGTATTACATTTATTGATTTGAGAATATTGTACCATTCTTGCATCCCCAGGATAAATCCTACTTAGTCATATTGTATGATCTTTCTTATGTACTACTGGATCCAATTTGCTAGAATTCTGTTGAGGATTTTGGCATCTATGTTCATGAGGGATTTTGGCCTGTAATTATCTTTCATTGTGTTGTCTTTATATGGTTTTGGTATTAGGGTGATGCTGGCTTCATAGAAAGAGCTTGGAAGTGTTCCTTCCTCTTGAATTTTTTGGAATAGTCTAAGGAGGATAGGTTTCAGTTCTTCCTTGAATTTTTGGTAAAACTCCCCTGTGAAGCCATGTAGCCCTAGGCTTTTGTTTGCTGGACGCTTTTTGATGATTGCTTCAAATTCTCCCATAGTTATTGGCCTATTAAGATGTTTAGAATCTTCCTGATTGAGTTTTGGAAGGTTGTATTTTTCTAGGAATATGTCCATTTCCTCCAGGTTGTCTAGTTTGTTAGAATAGAGTTGTTCATAATATTTTTAAACAATCCTTTGTATTTCTGTAGGGTCTGTTGTTATTTTGCCTCTTTCTTTTCTGGTTTTCTTTATTTGGATTCTCTCTCTTTGCTTCTCAGCGAGCCTGGCTAGAGATTCATTCATCTTATTTATCCTTTCAAAGAACCTGCTCTTGGTTTCATTGATCTTTTGGGTTTTATTTTTGGTTTATATTGTCATTTATTTCTGCTCTGATCTTTATTATCTCCTTCTTTCTGCTCATTCTGTGCTTTTCTTATTGCTCTCTTTGTATATCTTTGAGTTGTAGTGTTATATGATTTATTACCATTTTTTCTTGTTTTTTGAGGTAGGATTGTATAAACTTCCTAGTCAGGGCTGCTTTCCTTGTGTTCCACAGATTTTGGATTGTTGTGTTTTTATTGTCATTAGTTTCCAGGATGATTTTAATATCTTCTTTAATCTCTTTGGTAACCCAATCACTGTTTAATAGCATGCTATTGAGCTTCCAAATGTTTGAGTTTTTTATTGTTTTTATTGTAATTTATTTCTAATATTAGGCCATTGTGGTCTGAGAAATGCTTGATATGATTTCAATCTTCTTGAATTTGGGGAGACTTTGCTTGTGACCCAATATTTGGTCTATTTTTGGAAATGTCCCATGTGCACTTGAGAAGAACGTATATTCTGTGGCTTTGGGTGAAATGTTCTGAAGTTGTAAATTAAGTTCATCTGATCTAGTGAGTCTTAGCATTGCTGCTTCTTTGTTGATTTTTTGTTTAGTAGATGATGTCAGTGGTGTATTAAAATCTCCTACAATGGTTGTATTGTTGTCAATCTCTCCCTAGATGTCTTCCAGGAATTTTTTATGTATTTGAGTATTCCTGAATGCGGTTCATATATGTTTATCAGAGTTATATCCTATTGTTGTAGCAATCCCTTTAGTATTATGAAATGGCCTTCCATATCTCTTGTCATATCCTTCACTATGAGGTCTATTTTGTCAGATATAAGTATTGCTACCCCAGCTTTTTTTTTTCATTTCCATTGGCCTGAAATGTATTTTTCTATCCCTTCACTTTCAGTCTGTGAGAGTCCCTTGTACTGAGGTGGTTCTCTTGTAGATAGCATATATATGGGTCAAGCTTTTTTATCAATTCATTTACTCAATGTCTTTTGATTGGAGTATTTAGTCCATTTATGTTTAAAGTTATTATTGAAAGGTAATTATTTGTAGCCATTTTTAATTTTTTGTGCCTGTGTTTTTCTTGCCATTTTATTTCTTCTTTTTACACCAGACCCTTTAGCATTTCTTGCAATGCTGGGTTGGTAGTAATAAATTTCCTTATCCTTATTTACACTTCAATTTTGAATAATAGCCTTGCTGGATAGAGTATTCTTAGATTCAGTCCCTTGCTTTGCATCACTTTGTAAATTTCCTTCCATTCTTGTCTGGCCTGATGTATTTTTATTGAGAAATCATTTGATAATCTAATGGGAGCTCCCTTGTATGTAGCTCTCTGTCTTTCTCTTGCAGACTTTAAGATTTTCTGTTTGTCCTGTACATTTGCCATCACAATTATGATGTGTCTTGGTGTAAGTCTTTTGGGGTTTATCTTGTTTGGGACTCTGTGCTTGTGTGACTTTTTTCTTCTCTGCTTCAGGGAAGTTTTCTGACGTTATTTCTTTTTTTAAAAAATATATTTTATTGATTGTTTACAGAGAGGAAGGGGAGAAGGATAGTTAGAAACATCGATGAGAGAGAGACATCGATCAGCTGCCTCTTGCATGCCCCCCCACTGGGGATATGCCAGCAACCAAGGTACATGCCCTTGACCAGAATCGAACCTGGGACCCTTCAGTCTGTAGGCCAACACTCTATCCACTGAGCCAAATTGGTTTTGGCCTGACATTATTTCTTCAAATAGGTTTTATAACCCTTTTTCCTCTTCCTGTTGTTCTGGCACCCCTATTATTAATATGTTGATTCATTACATGTTGTCTCATAGCTCCTTTAAGATCTCCTGTCTTTTAATTTTTTCTCCAATTGCAGTTGTTTGTGTATGTTTTGTTTCCCTGTCTTCTAATTCGCTAATTCAGTCCTCCGCTTCTCCTAGTCTACTGTTGAAATTTTCCATGGTGTTTTTTTACTGCAGCTATATCACTCTTCATTTCTTTATTATTCTTACTTAAGTTATTGATTTTTTCATCTATTTATTCTTGATTCTGACATAAGTTGTTGATATGTTCCTCCATCCAGTTTATGAACTGTATTACCCATTCTGAATTTTTTTTGATATACTGCTTCCCTCTGTTTTACTTATTTGCTTTTCTGGTGATTCCCACTTTTCTTTCCTTTGGGAGTTTCTTTGTTTAGCCATTTTGGTCTCACCGACTGATCTAGATGTCCAGTTGTGCAGGGGCTGCTCCTTGGGTGGCAGTGGGTCCTCAGGCTGCAGTTGCTCCTCACACAGTCACTGAAATTGCTGCTTCTCAGTTTGCAGCGGCTCCTCTGTTGGGTGCTATTTGCAGCAGTATTGTCTCCTCTCACTGGTGGGATATGCTGCTTGCATAGCTGCTGTTCCTTGGACAGGTGTGGGCTGATCACATGGCTGCTGCTCCTCAGACAGAGGTGGACTACTCATGAAGCTGCTTCTCCTTGGATATGGCCTGGCTGCATGCTGCTGCTGTTCTTCAGATGGGGTAGGCTGGTCATGAGGCTGCAGCTTCTTAGACAGGGGCAGGTTGCTTGCTAGGCTGGTCCTCCTAAACAGGCCCAGGCTGCTCATGCAACTGCTGGTCTTTGGATGGGGAATGGGCTGCTTGCATGGCTGCTGCTCCTCAGGAGGGAGTGAGCTGCACTTGCAGCTGCTGCTCCTCAGATGGAGCCAGGCTACTCACCCTGCTGCTGCTCATTGGATAGGTGCAGGCTTCATGTGGCTGCTGCTCCTTTGGACCAAATGTGGAGTCCTCAGACATGAAAGGTCTTCTCTTGTGGCTTCTGCTCCTCATTCCATGGCAGACTGTTTGGGCAGTTGCTACTCTTTGAATGGGGGCAGGCGGTTTGTGATGCTGCTGTTCCTAGTATGGGGGCAGGATTCTCACACAGCTGCTTCTCCTTGGATGGAGGCAGGCTTCTTGTGCAGCTTCTGCTCCTCAAACAGCAGCAGGGTGCAGGCTGCTGCTCATTGGTTGGGGGCACACCGCACTGGGCTGCTGCTCCTCCATTGTGGGTGGGATGCTCTTGTGGCTGCTGCTCCTCAGATGGGTCAGGCTGCTTGCATCGTTGCTGCTCCTCAGACAGTGGAATGGGCCATTATTCAGCTGCTGCTTCTTGGACTAGGGCAGGCCATGTGAGGCTGCTGCTCTTAGGCCTGGGGTGGTCTGCACGTGGGTCTGCTACTCCTTGGACAGGAGTGGGCTGCTCACTTGTCTGCTGCTCACGTGGTTGCACTGACCTGGGCTTTTTTCCAGGGACCCTATGCCCTTCCTGTCTGCAAATTGTCTCACCTGCTGAGTCTTGTTTGCCAATTCTGGTTGGATGTTATTTGTTTCAGCTGTTTATTTTATCTGCGCTTGGATAAGGCTTGGGACACATCTATCTATTCTACCACCTTTTTGTCTCTGCTGTAATGTTTTAATTGTTTCTGTATCTTAGATCCAACTGCTTTGCTCCCCAGCTTATTTTGGGATGGTACTACTGGTTTGAACACTCAGGTGTCCTGGGCTTGATAATCTAGCATAGCTCCGGACTTGAGCTATTTGGGTTCTCTAGATGCAGGCTTGTGAGCACGAAAGGCACAACTGCAGTGTCCAGAAATCAGCAGCTGAGAAAGGGAATGTCCAAATTTTTGCTGCCTTGCAACCTTGATTGAAATCATGCAAAGTGCCAGGGTAGAGAGACCTTTTAGCCCAGAATATTAAGACAGAAACACTGCCACCCAGGAGTTTTATCAGAAATTGACTCATATGTGTAAATACAACTGAAGGCATGCTGAGAACCAAAGAGAGCAGAGAGATTCTGCTTGCTTGAAAACAGTGCTGTGGTTCATGACACAGAGGAGTGGTGGTTCACAGGGAACTTCAATACTGTGTTGACTACCTGAAAGGAAGCAGAAATGCCAAGCAGAACAGTAGTGGAAGTTAAGGACCTTCACTACTTCACATTTTTTAATCTTTTACTTAACAAACTAATGTTTTTTTTCTCTCAATAGATTTTACCTTATGATTACATTTTTATTTTAACTATTATTATTAATACTATTATTTTACCTTTTTTAAAAGTTTTATTTTATTTTTGGATTAATGTTCTATGTTCTGTTTTTATTTTCTCTTTACCTTTATTTGTTCTATCTCAATTTTTACTTTATACTAACACTCTCTTCTTCACTTTTCCCCTTTTTTGTCCTGTTTCTCTTATCCTGTCCCTGCTTTAGTTTTTCTCTATCCTTTCTTTTTACTCCCTGTTAAAAATAGATTTTACTCATATATCTAATTTCCCCTCCCCTGCTCCAAGCTCATACATACTTCTCTCTTCTCTTTCTTCACTATCCAAATTGCTTTTTGCCTTTTTTCTTCCTTTATGGCTTGTTGTTTGTTTGATTGTTGGTTAGTTTTTTTTTTGTTTGTTTTCTTTCTTTCTTTCCTGTTTTTTGCTTCTGTTTTTTTCCCCCTCTTCACTTGTTTCCTTCTTCTACTAATAGTTTAACTAATTCCAATCACCAACTCAGGCATATCTATACTCTATTCTCCTTTTCCAATAATAAATGGATACATGATAGATTAAAGAAGGAGGAAATATACTGAGTGGCCAGATTATTATGACCACCTGACATTTGTAGGCAAATTAGCCGTACACTGCATCATATTGGATATGGAAGCCAAAGGCCTGTTCAAACACCTTTGCTGTCTGCAGTTACCGAGATGAAATGTCTCCAATTAGCACAGGAACATAAGAATTGGACAGTTGAGCATTGGAAAAAAGTCATGTGATCCAATGAATCACGTTTCCACTTGCATGATGCAGATGGCAGAGTGAGAATTTCACAGAAACAGCATGAAAGCATGCACCCCACATGCATGAGTACAACTCTTCAAGCTGGTGGGGGAAGTGTTATGGTTTGGGGCATGTTTCCTGGCATTATTTGGACCCTTTAATTTGTGTGGAACAATGTCTGAATAGCACAACATACCTAAGTATTGTTGCTTATGAAA
Organism: Lasiurus cinereus; assembly: GCA_011751065.1. Taxonomy (NCBI): domain Eukaryota; kingdom Metazoa; phylum Chordata; class Mammalia; order Chiroptera; family Vespertilionidae; genus Lasiurus; species Lasiurus cinereus. The sequence continues at coordinate 6,414,279 of JAAGEH010000031.1, forward strand.
TCCATCCTATTATGTTGATGGCATATCCCAATGAAAAAGGCTTCTTCCAGTTGCACCAAGCCTCAGTGCTCTTATTATGCAGGAGTGGTTTCAAGAACATGAGGGAGACTTTATGTTGCTTAGGTGGCCCCCACAACCACCAGATCTCAATCCAATTGAGCATTTGTGGAACGAAGTTAAAAGAGCTATCAGGCAGCTGGTTCCACAACCATCAAATCTCACAGAACTGGACAGTGCTATTCATCAGGCATGGTGTCAGATTCCTTGTATCACCTTTCAACATTTCATGGAGGCAATGCCAAGACAATTTGCCACAGTTCTGAAGGCAAAAGGTGGCCCCAAAAAATGCTGATGGGATTGTCATAATAACCTGGCCACTTAGTGTGCATGCGTGTGTGTGTGTGTGTGTGTGTGTGTGTGTATAGCCCAATGCATGAATTTGTGCATTGGTGAGGTATGGCCTGCCTGGCCAGAGGGAGGGGACATGGGTGGTTGGCCGGTCTGCCTGCTGGTTGAACTCTTGGTCAAGGGGACAATTTGAATATTAGCCTTTTATTATATATGATATACACCGAGTGGCCAGATTATTATGCATTCAGAGATTATAATAATCTGGCCACTCAGTATATATATTAGTACTGTGCATGAATATATGTATATTAGTGCTGTGCATGAGTCTGTGTACCAGTAGCTCTCCACCCACTGCCCCACCATCCTTAGCTCCCTCTGTCCCCCTCCCTCCAACCCCCTCATGACTTGAGGCTCTGCCCCCTCCTCTGTCTCTCCACCACCTGCTTATATCCAGTAGCTTGCTTCAGTCCTCATTTATCTCTCTGCCCACTGCCCCACACTCCAGGAGCATCCTCCGCTCCACTGGCCCCCCTCATAGCTTTCTGCCCTGCCCCCTCTTGTAGCTCTCCACTTCGATCCATGATCTGGTCATTATATAGTCAGTCATTATACTTCATGGCTTAATGGTTTAACAACCACTTGCATATTATATCTTTATTATAAAGGATATATATGTACATATTTTTTCACATATATATACATATATATGTAGTATTTTTTTTTTACTTTTCTTCTTATACACTCATTTTCTTTATACCTCTTCTATACCTAATTGTGGTTATTTATCCATTCATTCAATTCCTTGACCTTATCTTCTGGAAATAAGCTCTGCCTTCTCAGGGTAATCTAGATATTTGCTTTTTGGAAGTTCATTGTGTTCATTTTTTGGATTAGTTTTTCTTATAGTTTTCATTCATCTCTGGGTGTTTATTGTTTATATTTTTTTGGATTAGTTGTTGTTTTATTGGAGTTTTCTCCCCAAACACATATATTTTCCCCCCTTCTTATTCTTGTCTTCCCTTTCTCTCTTACATTTTTTTTCTGTTTCTCAATATCATTTTTGCACACTTTTCTATTCTCTAATTCTTTTTCTATGGTGATTACCTTTATTGGGGGTATTAGTATTGTGAATATACTTGTGTTTGGTGCCCTGTGCATTGTATCTTGTTGTGTTGTATTTTGAGCCTTTAAGTGAATTCAGGAAACAGAGAGCTACGTAATCAGAAACCCTGAGTGGAGCAATCCTGGGGAAACAAAGAAACAACCCACATAATAAAGAAAAATATCCACCAGAAAAGGAAGTAAATGAATTTCTGGCAAGTAATTTGACATAGAAATAATTTTGAGCAATGGTCATAAGGTTGCTGAGAAGGATGGAAGACAATTTCAACAATATGTGAAAGAACCAAGAAAAAATGAAGAAGAATTAGAAGAGATGAAAAATGACATTGCAGCAATAAAGATCTCAATGGAAAGTGTCAACATAAGACTAGAATAAGCAGAGGACCACATCAGTGAACTAAGAGACAAGGTAGGAAGAAACACCCAAGCATAACAACACCTAGAAAAATAATTTAAAAACACACACACAAAAAACAGGAGGAGAGCCTAAGGGAACTTTGGGACAACATAAAACAAAACAACATCCTCATATTTGGGGTGCCAGAAGTAGATGAAACAGAGCAAGGAATAGAAAACCTGTTTGAAGAAATAATAACAGAAAACTTTCCTTATATATGGAAGAAAAAAATTCACACAAGTCCAAGAAGCTCACAAAGTCCCAAACAAAATAAACCTTAAAAGACTCACATCAAGACATGTCATAATTAAATTGTCAAACACCAACAAAAAAGTAAGAATTTAAAAGGCTGCCAGAGAGAGACAGGAAGTTACCTACAAAGGTTCTCCCATCAGATTAACGACTGATTTATCAACAGAAACACATCAGGACAGAAAGAAATGGAAATAAATATACAAAATCATGAAAAAAAAGGATATGAATCCAAGAATATTGTACCCAGCAAGGCTGTAAATCAAAATGGAAGGTGAAATCAGGAGCTTTACAGACAAAATAGGTCTAAGGGAGTTCATTACCATCAAACCAGCAATGCTAGAAATGCAAAAGGGTCTGCTATAAAAAGAAGAAATGGGAAGTGAAGGAGGAATACCGGCAAAAAGAATAAAAATGGCAACAAAAAATATATATGAATATAAACTTTAAATGTAAATGGATTAAATGCCCCAATCAAAAGACATAGGGTAGATGACTGGATAAAGAAATACCACATATCTGCTGTCTCTAGGAAACCCACCTTAGAACAAGGGACTCACACAGACTGGTGGTAAAGGGATGGAAAAAGGTTTTACAGGGGTATAGAAATGAAAAATACACTGTGGTGGCAATATTTATATTTGAAAAATTAGACCTAAAAGTGAATGCCATAACAAGAGATAAGGACAGCCACTTCATAATACTAAAAGGAGAAATTTAACAAGAAGATATAACTCTAATAAACATATATGCACCAATACAGGAGGACCCAAATACATAAAAAAATCTTGTGGAGGATTTCAAGGGAAAGATTGACAGTAATACAATCATAGTAGGGTACTTTAATACCCCACTGACACCACAGGATAAATCCTCTAAACAAAAACTCAGCAAAGAAACAGCAGTCCTAAATGATTTCCTAGATCAGATAGACTTAATTGACATTTTTAGAAGATTCTACCCAAAGCTACATAATATACACTGAATAGACAGATTATTATGATCTTTGAATGTATAATAATCTGGCCACTCAGTGTATAACCTATATAAAAAAAGGCTAATATGCAAATCTATCCCTCCACCAGGAGTTTGATTAGTAGGCAGGCCGGCCAAACACTCATATCCCCTTCCCTTGTCTGAACCTCAAAGCCCATGCATGAATTCATGCACTGGGCCACTAACATATATATATATATA
>JAAGEH010000031.1:6432597-6491257 GCA_011751065.1 Lasiurus cinereus
CTGCATCAATTGATATGACTATGTGATTTTTATCTCTCAATTTGTTTATGTGATGTATCACATTTATTGATTTGTGGATATTGAACCATCCCTGCATTCCTGGGATGAATCCTGCATGGTCATGGTGTATGATCTTTCTGATGTACTGCTGGATCCGGTTTGTTAGAATTTTGTTGAGGATTTTGGCATCTATGTTCATGGGAGATATTGGCCTATAATTCTCTTTCATTGTGTTGTCTTTATCTGGTTTTGGTATTAGGGTGATGCTGGCTTCATAGAAGGTGTTTGGTAGTATTCCTTAATCTTGAATGTTTTTGAATAGTCTTAGGAGGATAGGTTTTAATTCTTCCTTGAATGTTTGGTAAAACTCTCCTGTGTAGCCATCTGGACCCGGGCTTTTATTTGCTGGAAGCTTTTTGATTACTGCTTCAATTTCTTCCATAGTTATTGGACTATTGAGATGTTTGGCTTCCTCCTCATTGAGTTTTGGGAGGTTATATTTTTTCTAAGAAAGTGTCCATTTCTTGCAGGTTGTCCAATTTGTTGGAATAGAGTCGTTCATAGTATTTTTTAACAATCCTTTGTATTTCCACAGGGTCTGTTGTTATTTCTCCTCTTTCATTTCTGATTTTGTTTATTTGGGTCTTCTCTCTTTGCTTCTTGGTGAGCCTGGCTAGGGGTCCATCAATCTTAATTATCCTTTCCAAGAACCAGCTCTTTGTTTTGTTGATCATTTGAATTGTTTCTTTGGTCTCCAAGTTGTTTATCTCTGCTCTGATCTTCACTATTTCCTTCCTTCTGAGTACACTGGGTTTTTCTTGTTGCTCATGTTCTAGCTCTTTGAGTTGTAGGTTTAGGTGATTTATTACCATTGTTTCCTGTTTTTTGCAGTAGGCTTGTAGGGCTATGAACTTCCCTCTCAAGACTGCTTTCACTGTGTCCCATAAATTTTGTATTGTTGTGTTATCATTGTCATTTGTTGCCATGATGTTTTTTATTTCTTCCTTGATCTCTCTGGTTACCCAGTCTTTGTTTAAAAGCATGCTGTTTAGTCTCCATGTGTTTGATTTCTGTCTATTGTTTTTATTATAGTTGATTTCCAGTTTTATGCCACTGTGGTCTGAGAAAATGCTTGATATGATTTCTATCTTCTTGAATTTGAAGAGACTTTTCTTATGACCCAACATATGATCTATCTTTGAAAATGACCCAGGCGCACTGGAGAAGAATGTATATTCTGTGACTTTGGGGTGAAATGTTCTGAAGATGTCAATTAATTCCATCTGGTCTAGTGAGTCATTTAGGATTGATGTTACTTTGCTGATTTTTTGTTTAGAGGATTTGTCCAATATTGACAGTGGGGTATTAAAGTCTCCTACTATGATTGTATTGCTCTCAATCTCTCCCTTAATATCCTGCAAGAGATTTTATGTATTTAGGTGCTCCTATATTGGGTGCATATATGTTTACCAGAGTTATTTCTTTTGTTGGATTGTTCCCTTTAGTATTATGAAGTGGCCTTCTTTATCTCTTGTTATGTCCTTCACTTTGAGATCTAATTTGTCAGATATAAGTATTGCAAACCCAGCTTTTTTTTCATTTCCATTTGCCTGAAATACCATGTTCCATCCCTTCACCCTCAATCTGTGTTCATCTCATTTCCTAATGAGGGTTTCTTGATGACAGCAGATATATGGATCATGTTTTCTTATCCAAACGGTTACCCCATGTCTTTTGATTGGAGCATTTAATCCTTTTACATTTAAAGTTATTATTGATAAGTACTTATCTGTTGCCATTTTTAGTCCTTACCCCCGAGTTCCTTCTTCACTTCCTCTTTTTTTTTTATTAAAGCAGACCTTTTAACATTTCTTGCATTGCTGGTTTGGTGGTAATATATTCCCTTAGTCCTTTTTTGTCTGTGAAGCTTTTGATTTCACCTTCTATTTTGATTGAGAGTCTTGCAGGGTACAGTATTCTTGGATTCAGACACTTCCTTTGCATGACTTTGTGTATTTCATTCCATTCTTTTCTGGCCTGACGAGTTTCTGTTGAGAAGTCAGTAGCTAGTCTTATGGGGGTTCCTTTGTAGGTAACTTTCTGTTTCTCTCTGGCTGCTTTTAAGATTCTTACTTTGTCGTCGGTGTTTGCCAATTTAATTATAATGTGCCTCGGTGTCGGTTTGTTGGGGTTCAATTTGCTTGGGACTCTGTAAGCTTCTTGGATTTGTGTGGGTTTTTTCTTTTCTATATTGGGGAATTTTTCTGTCATTATTTCTTCAAACATGCTCTCTAATCCTTGTTCAGTTTCCACTCTTTCTGGAACCCAAATTATGCCGATGTTATTTTGTTTCATGTTATCCTAAAGTTCCCTTAGACTCTCCTCTTGCTTTTTAACTTTTTTTTGCTAGAAGCTGCTGTACTTGGGTATTTTTTCCTACCGTGTCTTCTAGCTCACTGATGCGGTCCTCTGCTTCTTCTAGTCTACTTTTGATGCTTTCTATTGTGTTCTTTATAGCAGTGATGTCATTATTCATTTCCTCTTGTTTATTCTGCACCTCCTCTAGTTTCTTCTGCGTTTCTTCTTCATGCTTCTTCACCTCCTCTAGGTTCTTCTTCATTTCCTCTTGACTCTTACTCATATTGTCAAATTTGTCTTCCATTCTTTTCAACCACATTATGATAATTTCTCTGAACTCTTTCTCTGGTAGGCTTATTTGTGGTTCTATTTCGTTTATTTCCTTTTCTGATGAAACCTGCCTTTCTGTCTTTTGTGGGCTGTTTCTTTTTCTGCCCATGGTCTTTCTTCTCTGGGTGTCTGGTTATGTAGTGCTCTCTCCTACATTGATTGAAAGGCACAAACTACAACACGACCAGGTACAGCACACAAGGAACTGAGTAGAAATGTATTCAAGATGTTAATAATCACAAATAAGGTGACCATCAATGAAGGACAAATTAGGGGTAAATAGAGAAAGAAGATGAGAAAAATGAGGAAGAAAGAAAAGAAAGAAGTGCCAAAATAAAATTGGGAGAGTGAGAAAAAAAAAGATAAATAAATGAACTATAAAATAAAATAAAATAAAATAAAATGAGAAAATAAAAAGGAGAAAAAGGAGAAGGAAAGAGAAAGAGAAGAAAGTCAGAGAGAAAAGAGGAACAAAATATAGATGTCAGGAGACAACTCCAATGGAACAGTCACTAATCCCAATAAAGGCCAGCAACCAGTACCTAGAGATTAATGCAAATTGCAAATAGCAACTGGTATCGAGGGAGATGAGGGAAAAGAGAGTTAGAAAACAAAGCAAGCAAAAAGCAAAATAAAACCAGTAGAATAAACTAAAACAATCTCTCAAAAATTTTTTTCAAAAAATGGATATAATCACTTTTCAGGCCAATAGCAACAAAAGGACATAGAGAAAAACCAACTTTTTGGCTAGTGAAGACAAGAGGGGAGAGGTTTGTGTGGACTTGTAGTAGGGGATTTGAAATTAGATATATAAATGGGGTGAAATTTTAACCAGGTAAAGAGAAAAATAGGGAGAATCTAAAGTTGGAAAAGGGAAAGAGAAACAAGACAGCAAAATGGGGAAAGTTAGGAGGAAAGTGTTGGCATAAAGGTGGAGTTGAGTTGGAGTAAAATTATGTTAAAGGGAAGATGAAAATAGAATGTAGAACTCTAATCCCGAAATAAAATAAAGAGAAAACAAAATGACACTTTTTTTTCCAAAATGGTAAAGTACTAGTAGTAATTAATAATACTAGTTTAAAACAAAAATGTAATAATTATAAAGGTAAAATCAATTGAGGCAGAAAGAAAAAAAATATTCTTTTAATTAAAATATGTGAAAATGAAAAATAAATAATTAAAAATTAAAAAAAAGGAAAAAGGAAAAATAAAAATAAAATAAAAAAGAAGAAAAATAGAATGATCCTTCACTTCCACTATTATTTTGCTTGGCATTCCTGTTTCCCAGTAGGGGAGGTATTGCAGTTCCCTGTGTTCCCCTCTTGGTGTTTTAATCTCTTTATTCTCTTGTGGTTATGAGAGTCAATTTGTGTGTCATCCATTGGGTGGCAGTGTTTCGGAATTGATCTCTGAGACAAAGCACAAGACCTCTCTTGGCTGTGCTCAGATCCTGCTACTCTGTGGTTCCCAAAACCAGTTTGTGGGGGTTTTGCAGCCTGGACACTGCAATAACTCCCAGGTTGTCCCTCTGCCCCAGAGAAAAAGAAAAAAAAAAGTCGTTTCCGGAGCTCTCCTCTGTCAACAGCTCAGAGGGTCTGCCTTCACACTCAGGGATCACGCCCTGACCACCTCTGCGTATCTCTCCAAAGGCAGCTTTCCAGCAGCCTGGCTCCCACAGTGTGGGCGTCTCTGCCCTGTGGGGGTAGGAGACCGAACCCTGGCCCAGGCGAAATCTGACCCTTCCGTGTGCACCCTGTGGATCTCTGAATCCTATGCCTGCGAGTCTGTGAGTCTGTGCTGCCTGGGAAGCCGTGCTCTGGGTCCTGGCTGCTCTGTGGGTGCCTCCGTCAGCCGCAGCTTTCAGACCTCGGCAGACATCCACCCCCCCCTTAACTCAGGCGCAATCTAACCTTTCCGTGTGCTCTGTGGATCTCTGATTCCGCCGCGTGTCTGTGCCGATTGGAGAGTGGAGTTCTGGGTCCCCGGGTTCCTGGCTGCTCGATGGGTGCCCAGCCGAAGGCTTCAGACCGCCGCAGACATCCACCTCCCACTGCAAGATGGCTTGGGCTCCGCTTTCGCGCTGGTGGCTCCGGCGGACAAAAACCCTGTGGCAGTGGGGCTGCCTGGCCGGGAGAGCCCCTTCCAGCAGTTCCCCGCCTTCCCCTGGAGGACAACTGACTCCTAGCTTGCCAACAAACACTCCCAATGCAACTCTCAGCCGCTCTCTCTCCCTCTGCCCAGCGACAAAGCTCCAGACACGTCCGTCTACTCCGCCGCCATTTTCTCCTCCCCCCTCCTTTTATTAATTTTTATTAATTTTTTATACATATCTCCCCATTGCCCCTTCCCTCCCAGGCAAACCCCAACACCCCAGTGTCTGTGATCATTGGTTATGCTCATATGCATGCATACAAGTCCCTTGAATGATTATCCATTTACCTCACCTAATGTAATCTTTCTGCTGTAATTTCACAGTTTGTTTGATGCTTTATGATTTTTGTCCCCCTGAGAATTTTCAGTCTACTCCCTTTCTGTGTTCCTGATTCTATTATATTCACCAGTTTATCCTGTTGATCAAATTTTTAATTCACTTAATTTTTAGATTCACTTGTTGATAGATATGTATTTGTTGTTCATAATTTTTTGGCTTTTACCTTTTTCTTCTTCCTCTTCTAAAAGAGTAGCTTTCAGCTTTTCATATAATACTGGTTTGGAGTTGATGAACTCCTTTAGCTTTTTCTTATCTGTGAAGCTCTTTATCTGCCCTTCAATTCTGAATGATAGCTTTGCTGGATAGATTATTCTTGGTTGTAGGTTCTTGCTATTCATCACCTTGAATATTTCTTGCCACTCCCGTCTGGCCTGCATCGTTTCTGTTGAGAAATCAGCTGACAGTCATATGGGTGCTCCCTTGTAGGTAATGAACTGTTTTTCTCTTGCTGCTTTTAATATTCTCTCTTTGTCTTTTGCTTTTGGTATTTTTTTTAAATATATATTTTATTTATTTTTTACAGAGAGGAAGGGAGAGAGATAGAGTTAGAAACATCGATGAGAGAGAGACATCCATCAGCTGCCTCCTGCATTTCCCCTATTGGGGATGTGCCTGCAACCAAGATACATGCCTCCAACCGGAATCGAACCTGGGACCTCTCAGTCCGCAGACCGACACTCTATCCACTGAGCCAAACCAGCTTCGGCTTCTTTTGGTATTTTAATTATGATGTGTCTTGTTGTAGTCCTCTTTGGATTCCTTTTATTTGTTGTTCTGTGTTCTTCCTGGACTTGTAAGTCTATTTCTTTTGCCAGATGTGGGAAGTTTTCAGTCATTATTTCTTTAAATAGGTTTTCAGTATCTTGTTCTCTCTTCTTCTGGGACCCCCATAATTCTGATGTTGGTTTACTTGAAGCTGTCCCAGAGGCTCCTTACATTATCTTCACAGTTTTGGATTCTTTTCTCTTCTTGCTTTTCCAGTTGAATGTTTTCTGCTTCTTTATATTCCAAATTTTTGACTTGATTCTTGCCATCCTCTAGTCTGCTGTTAGGACTCTGTATAATATTTTTTATTTCAGTCAGTGTCTCTAGTATGTCCTTTTTCATCTCCTCTTGGGTCTCACTAAATTTATCCAACTTTTCTAGCATATTCTTGAAAATCCTTATAAACGTGGTTTTGAACTCTATATCCAGTCGTTTTTTTTCCTCCATTTCTTTTGTTTGTGATCCCTTCCCTTGTCTCAGCATTTAAACTATGCCAGGGAAAGTTCTGTGTTGGATTCAGCCTTATGATACCAGACTTGCAACCAAAGAAGCCTCTGTTGAACTTGGGATGGGTGGCATCTCAGGGCTTAAGGGACTGCCTTACCTTCCAGTTAGCCCTGCACTCCACGACCCCTGAGTCTCACCTGAGTGGGTAATTGCTGGAGCGGTCCTTGTGCTCAAGCGCCAGCAGTTCCTCTAGACCACTGCCCCTCCGGCTTCCCTGCGCACCAGGACCACACGAGACTAGGTTCCCAGGGTTTCACCCAAAACAGGGGCTTAGTGGAGTCAGAAGAGGCACATTTTGGAGGGTCTGTCTCCCGCCCAGTCGTGAAAGCCAGCGGCACAATCAGCAATCTGTCCGGTGCCTAGTGCCATGTGTACCACCAGGCCTTTGATCTTTTGCAACTCCCCTAAATTTCAGTGCACCTCTCCCTTTTCAGAGTCCAAACTCCCCCCCATGAGAGTTCAGCTAGATCTGGGGTTTAGTGTTGTAGGATAAGGGGTTCAATGCCTTTGAGAGTCTCCGTTTCCCTCCAGCCAGAGAAAGCCCGCCAGGCGTTCCGGTACATGCTCTCTCCACATGCGCGTCTCCGTACCTCAGCTTTTTGCAGCTCCTCTGGGTCTCTGTGAGCCCCTCTCTTTCCCTCTAGTTGTAGAACTTGCACTCAGCCAGCTTTCCTGTGGTTCTGGATGATGTCCGTTCTGTCTTTTAGTTGTAGTTTTGAAATTGTTGTGCGAGGCAGCAGTGTAGGTGTTTACCTATGCCACCATCTTGGATACTCTCTCAATAACAACTTTAAATGTAAATGGATTAAATGCTCCAATCAAAAGACATAGGGTAACTGATTGGATAAGAACACATGATCCATATATCTGCTGTCTGTAAGAAACCCACCTCAGGAAAAGAGATGCACACAGATTGAGGGTGAAGGGATGGAAGATGGTATTTCACAAATATGGAAATGAAAAAAGGCTGGAGTTGCAATACTTATATCTGACAAATTAGACCTCAAAGTGAAGGACATAACAAGAGATAAACAAGGCCACTGCATAATCCCAAAGGGAACAATCCAACAAGAAGAAATAACTCTGGTAAACATATATGCACCCAATATAGGAGCACCTAAATATAAAAAAAAAATCTGTTGGAGGATATTAAGGGAGAGATTGACAGCAATGGAATCATAGTAGGAGACTTTCATACCCCACTGTCACCATTGGACAAATCCTCTAAACAAAAAATCAGTTAAAGAAACATCAATCCTAAATGACACACTAGACTAGATGGAATTAATTGATATCTTCAGAACCTTTCACCCCAAAGCCACAGAATATACATTCTTCTCCAGTGCACATGGGTCATTTTCAAAGATAGATCATAAGTTGGGTCATAAGAAAAATATCTTCAAATTCAAGAGGATAGAAATGATATCAAGCATTTTCTCAGACCACAGTGGCATAAAACTGGAAGTTAACTATAATAAAGAAAATAGAAATCAAACACATGGAGACTAAACAGCATTCCATTAAACAACGACTGGGTAACCAGAGAGATCAAGGAAAAAATAAAAATATCATGGCAACAAATGACAATGACAACATAACAATACAAAATTTATGGGACACAGTGAAAGCAGTCTTGAGAGAGAAAGTCATAGCCCTAACAGCCTACCGCAAAAAACAGGAAAGAATGGTAATAAATTACTTAACCCTACAACTCAAAGAGCTAGAACGAGAGCAACAAGAAAAACCCAGGGTAAGCAGAAGGAAGGAAATAGTGAAGATCAAAGCAGAATAAACAACATGGCAACCAAAGAAACAACTCAAAGATCAACAAAACCAAGAGCTGGTTCTTTGAAAGGCTAAACAAGATTGATGGACCTCTAGCCAGGCTCACCAAGAAGCAAAGAGAGAAGACCCAAATAAACAAAATCAGAAATGAAAGAGTAGACCCCGCCGAAATACAAAGGATTGTTAAAAAATACTATGAACAGCACTATTCCAACGAACTGGACAACCTGAAAGAAATGGACATTTTCCTAGAAAAATATAACCTTCCAAAATTCAACAAGGAGGAATCTAAACATCTCAATAGTCCAATAACTATGGAAGAAATTGAAGCAGTCATCAAAAAGCTACCAGCAAATAAAAGCGAGGGACCAGATGGCTACACAGGAGAGTTTTACCAAACATTCAAGGAAGAATTAAAACCTATCCTCTTCAGACTATTCAAAAACATTCAAGAAGAAGGAACACTTCCAAACACCTTCTATGAAGCCAGCATCACCCTAATATCAAAACCAGATAAAGACAACACAATGAAAGGGAATTATAGGCCAATATCTCTCATGAACATAGAAGCCAAAATCCTCAACAAAATTCTAGGAAATCGGATCCAGCAGTACATCAGAAAGATCATACACCATGACTAAGCAGTATTCATCCCAGGAATGCAGGGATGGTACAATATCCGCAAATCAATAAACGTGATACATCACAAAAACAAATTGAGAGTAAACACCACATAGTCATATCAATTGATGCAGAAAAAGCATTTGACAAAATCCAACACCCCGTCTTGATAAAAACTCTCAGCAAAGTGGGAATAGAAGGAGCATACCTCAACATCATAAAAGCCATATATGATCATCATGCTCAATGGGAAAAAACCAAAACCATTTCCCCTAAGAACAGGAACAAGACTGGGATGCCTACTCCCACCTCTTCTGTTCAGCATAGTAATACAAATATTAGCCATTGCAATTAGACAAGAAGAAGAAATAAAAGGCATCCAAATTGGAAAAAAAGTAAACCTGTTCTTATTTGTAGATGACATGATATTGTACATAAAAAACCCAAAGGACTCCATTCCAAAACTCATTGACTTAATTAATGAATTTGGCAATGTTGCAGGATACAAAATTAATGCTAAGAAGTCTGTGGCATTTCTATACACTAATAGTGAAATTACAGAAATAGACTAAAAAAGCAATACCATTTACCATTGCACCAAAAAAATTAAGATACCTAGGAATAAACCTAACTAAAGAGGTAAAAGACCTATATGTAGAAAACTACAGGACACTGAAAAAAGAGATACAGGAAGATGTTAATGGGTGGAAGAGCACACCATGCTCATGGATTTGGAGAATCAACATCATTAAAATATCCATACTACCCAAAGCAATCTATAAATTCAATGCACTACCCATTAAATACCAACAACATATTTCACAGACCTAGAAAGAATTCTTCATAAATTCATCTGGAACAAAAAAAGACCACGAATAGCTATAGAAATTTTGAGAAAGAAGAATAAAGTAGGTGGGATCTCAATACCAGATTTCAAGGTATACTACAAAGCAACTGTTCTGAAAACAGCCTGATACTGGCACAAGAACAGACATATAGACCAATGGAATAGAATAGAGAACCCAGATATCCACTGAAACCACTATGCTCAACTAATATTTGAAAAAGGAGGCATGAACATTCAATGGAGCCAAGATAGCCTCTTCAATAAATGGTGTTGGAAAAATTGGACAGATACATGCAAAAAATTGAAACTGGACCACCAACTTACACCAAATAGAAAAATAAACTCAAAATGGATACAGGACTTAAACATTAGAAGGGAAACCATAAAAATACTAGAGGAATTCACAGGCAGCACAATCTCAGGTATATGCTGAAAGAACTTCTTCACTGATACTGCTCCAAAGGCAATTGAAGATAAAGAACAAATGAACAAATGGGATTGCATCGAAATAAAAAGCTTTTGCACAGCAAAAGAAACCATCAACAAAACAAAAAGAAAGCCCACTGTATGGGAGAACATATTTGCAAATATTATCACTGATAAAAGTTTAATCTCCAACATCTACAGACAACTTATACAACTTAATAAAAAGAATATAAATGATTCAATAAAAAAATGGGCAACGGATCTAAATAGAACCTTTTCTAAAGATGACAGAAGGAAGGCCAAGAGACACATGAAAACATGCTCAAAGTCACTAATTATTTGAGAGATGCAAATCAAAAGGACAATGCGATACCATCTCACTCCTGTCAGAATGACAATCATCAATAAATCAAAAAATGACAAGTGTTGGCGAGGATGTGGAGAAAAAGGAACTCTCGTGCACTGCTGGTGGGAATTCAGACTGATGCAGCCACTGTGGAGAACAATATGGAGTTTCCTCAAAAAACTGAAAATGAAACTCTCATTTGACCCAGCAATCCCACTCTTGGGAATATATCCTAAGAAACTAGAAACACTGATCTGAAAGGATTTATGTACCCCAATGTTCATAGCAGCACAAGTTACAATAGCTATAATTTGGAAACAGGCCAGGTGCCCGTCAGCAGATGAGTGGATCAGAAAACTGTGGTACATCTACACAATGGAATTCTATTGTGCCATTAAAAGAAGGAATTCTTATCATTTGCAGCAACCTGGTTGGAACTGGAGAGCCTTATGCTTAGTGAAATAAGCCAGTCAATGAAGGAGAAGCATCACATGATCTCACTCATTGGAGAATAATAAAGAACATTATAAACTGATGAACAAAAGGATAGATACAGAGGCAGTAAAGCTTCAAACAGATTGTGAAATTACAGCGGGAAGATTAAAGTTAGGTGAGGTAGATAAGAGATCAATCAAAGGACTTGTATGCATGCCTATAAGCATAAGCAATGAATATAGACACTGGGGGGTTGGCTTATGCCTGGGAGGGAGGGGGGCAATGGGGAGATATGTATAAAAAATAAAAAAAATGACATAGTTACATCAACTGATGCAGAAAAAGCATTTGACAAAATACAACAAACTTTCTTGATAAGAACTCTCAGCAAGGGGGAATGGAAGGATCATACCTCAACATCATAAAAGCCATATATGATAAACCCACAGCTAACATCACACTCATTGGGCAATAACTAAAACCATTTCCCCTAAGAACAAGAACAAGAAAGAGATGTCCACTCTCACCTCTCCTTTTCGACATAGTACAGGAGGTATTAGCCATTGCAATTAGACAAGAAGAAGAAATAAAAGGCATCCAAATTGCAAAAGAAGAAGTAAATTTGTCCTTATTTGCCTATGACATGATATTGTACACAAAAACCCCGAAGGACTCCATCCAAAAAATAATTGACTTAATAAATTAATTCGGCAATGTAGCAGGATACAAAATTAATGCTAACAAATCTTTGGCATTTCTGTACACTAATAGTGAAATTACAGAAAGAGAGACTAAAAAAGAATCCCATTTACCATCACACCAAAAAAATTAAGGTACCTAGGAATAAACCTAACTAAGGAGGTAAAAGACCTATTTGCGGAAAACTACAGGACACTGAAAAAAGAGATAGAGGAAGACATAAACACATTGAAGAGCATAGCGTGCTCATGGATTGGGAGAATCAACATCATTAAAATATCCATACTACCCAAAGCAATCTACAGATTCAATGCACTACCCATTTAAATACCAAGGACATATTTCACAGACCTAGAAAGAATTCTTCATAGATTCATCTGGAACAAAATAGACCACAAATACCTACAGCAATTCTGAGAAAGAAGAATAAAGTAGGTGGGACCTCAATACCAGATTTCAAGCTATACTACAAAGCAACTGTTCTCAAAGAAGCCTGGTTCTGGCACAAGAACAGACAAAGAGACCAATGGAATAGTATAGAGATCCCAGATATCCACCCAAACCATTATGCTCAACTAATATTTGACAAAGGAGGCATGAACATTCAATAGAGCCAAGATAGCCTCTTCAATAAATGGTGTTGGGAAAATTGGACAGATACATGCAAAAAAATGAAACTGGACCACCAACTTACACCAAATACAAAAATAAACTCAAAATGGATACTGGATTTAATCATTAGATGGAAAACCATAAAAATACTAGAGGAATCCACAGGCAGCTCAATCTCAGACATATGCCGAAAGAACTTCTTCACTGATACTGCTCCAATGTCAATGGAAGCTAAAGAAAAAATAAACAAATGGACTACATTAAAATAAAAAGCTTTTGGACAGCAAAAGAAACCATCAACAAAACAACAAGAAAGCCCACTGTATGAGTGAACATATTTGCAAATGTTATCACTGATAAAGTTTTAATCTCCAATATCTACAGCCAACTTATACAACTTAATAAAAGGAAGATAAATGACCCAAGAAAAATGGGCAACTGACTTAAATAGTACCTTTTTGAAAGATGACAGAAGAAAGGCCAAGAGACACATGAAAACCTGCCCAAATAACTAATTATCTGAGAGATGCAAATCAAAATGACCATGTGGCCGAGACCGGTTTGGCTCAGTGGATAGAGCGTTGGCCTGCGGACCGAAAGGTCCCGGGCTCGATTCCGGTTGGGGGCATGTACCTTGCTTATGGGCACTTCTCCACTGTGGGGTGTGCAGGAAGCAGCTTATCGATGTCTTCTCTCTCATCGATGTTTCTGTGTTTCTGTCTCTCTCCTTTCCTCTCTAAAATCAATAAAATATATTTTAAAAAAACATTAAAAAAAAGGACCATGCGATACCATCTCACATCTGTCAGAATGGCAATCATCCACAAATCAACAAATGACAAATGTTGGCGAGGATGCTGAGAAAAAGGAACCTTCCTGCACTGTTGGTGGGAATGCAGACTGGTGCAGTCAATGTGGAGAACAGTGTGGAGTTTCCTCAAAAAACTGAAAATTGAACTCCCATTTGGCCCAACAATCCCACTCTTAGGAATATATCCTAAGAAACTAGAAACACCAATCAGAAATGATTTATGCACCCCTATGTTCATAGCAGCACAATTTAAAATAGCTACAATTTGGAAACATCCTAGTTGCCCTTCAGCAGATGAATGTATCAGAAAACTATGTTAAATGTGCACAATGGAATTCTATACTGCAATAAAAAAGAATGAATTCTTACTATGTGCAACAGCACTGATGGAACTGCAGAGCATTATGCTAAGTGAAATAAGCCAGTTGATGAAGGAGAAACACCAGAGGATTTCATTCATTTGTGGATAATAAAGAACATTGTAAACTGATGAACTAAAAGATAGATAAAGAGGCAGTAAAGCATCTAAGAGACTGCAAATTACAGCAAGAAGGTTAGGGAGAGGTGGGGTAAATAAGAGATCAACCAAAGGATTTGTATGCACGCATATAAGCATTACCAATGAACACAAGTCACCTGGGGGTAAGGGTATACCTGGGAGGGGTGGGGGCAATGTGAAGATATGTATATATTTAATACATTAATAAAAAAAAGTTGGAAAAAATGCTACAAACAACTCTATCCCAACAAATTGGATAACCTAAAAGAAGTGAACATATTCCTAGAAAAATACATTCCAAAACTCAATGAAAAAGAATGAAAAAACCTGAATAGTCCAATAACTATTACAGAAATTGAAACAGTCATCAAAAATATTCCAGCAAACAAAAGCCCTGGTCTCTATGGCTTTACAGCAGAGTTCAACCTGGCATTAAAAGAAAAACTATAATCTATCCTCCTCAGACTCTTCAAAAAACAAAAGGAAGACACACTTCCAAGTTCTTTCTATGAAGCCAACTTTACCTTTATATCAAAACCAGATAAAGACAGCACAAAAAAGAGAACTACAGGCCATTATCTTTGAAGATCATAGTTTCTAAAATGCTCCACAACATTCTAAATAAACAGGTTCAACATTAAATTAGAAAGATCATACACCATGAACAAGAGGGATTTATTCCAGGGATGCAAGGATGGTACAATATCTGCTAATCAATAAATGTGATACATCACATAAACAAACTAAGAGACACAAAACACAGAATCATATCAATCGATGCAGAGAAACCATTTGATAAAATTCAACACCCTTTCTTGATAAAAACTCTCAGCAAAGTTGGAATAGAATGATCACATCTCAACATGATAAAAACCTTATATGACAAACCTACAGCCAACACCATACTCAATGGGCAAAAACTAAATTCATTTTCCTTATGAACAGGAATAAGACAGGGGTGCCCACTTTCACCACTCCTCTTCAATATAGTACTGGATGTGCTAGCCACATTGATCGGACAAGAAGAAGAAATAAAAGGCATCCAAATTGGAAAAGAAGTAAAGTTGTCCTTATTCACAGATGACAGGATATTGTACATAGAAAACCCTAAAGACTCCATCAAAAAATTATTAGACTTAGTGAATGAATTCAGCAATGTAGCAGGATACAAAATTAACACCAAGAAATCTATTGCATTTCTAATCACCAATAGTGAACTTTCAGAAAGAGAGACTAAAATGCAATCTCATTTACCATCATACCAAAAAATTAAGATACCTAGGAATAAACTTAACTAAGAAGGTAAAAGACCTATATGTGAAAAACAACAGGACACTGAAAAAAGAGATAGAGGAAGACATAAACAGATGAGAAAACATACCTTGTTCATAAATTGGTAGAATCAAAATCATTGAAATATTCATACTACCCAAAGCAATCTATAGATTCAATGAACTCCCAATGAAAATTCCAAGGGCATATTTCACAAACTTATAATGAACTTTTCAAAAATTAATCTGGAATAAAAAAGACCCTGAAAAGCTGAAGCAATCCTGAGAAAGAATAAAGGTGGTGGGATCTGAATACCAGATATCAAGCTGTATTATAAAGCCACTGTTCTCAAAACATCCTGGTACTGGCACAAGAACAGACCTATAGATCAATAGAATAGAATAGAGAACCCAGAGGTCAACACAAACCCCTATGCTCAAATAATATTTGACAAAGAAGCCATGAACCTACAATGGAGTCAAGACAATCTCTTCAATAAATGGTCTTGGGAAAATTGGACAGATACATGCAAAAAATGAAACTAGACCACCAACTTACACCATACACAAAAATATACTCAAAATGGATAAAGAACTTAAACACAAGATTGAAAACCATAAAATACTAGAGGAATCCAAAGGTAGCAAAATCTGAGACATATGCTGAAACAATTTCTTAACCGATAATGCTCCTATGGCAATGGAAAGTAAAGAGAAAATAAACAAATGGGACTACATCAAACTATAAAGGTTTTCCATGGCAAAAGAAATCATCAACAAAACAACAAGAAAGCCCACTGCATGGGAGAACATTTTTTGCTAATGATAATGCTTTAATCTCCAAAATTTACAGGGAACTCATACAACTTAACAAAGAAAGATAAGCAACCCAATCAAAAAAGGGGCAATGGACCTAAGTAGATACCTTTCACAAGAAGACAGAAGGAAGGCCAAATGAAAGAAATGCTTAAGGGACTGCTATAAAAAAAAAGAAACAGAAAGGTGTGGATAATAAAGAACATTGTAAACTGATGAACGAAAGGATAGATACAGAGGCAGTAAAGCATCAAACAGACTGTCAAGTTATAGCAGGAAGATTAAGGAGAGATGGGGTAGATAAGAGATCAATCAAAGACTTGTATGCATGCATATAATCATAACCAATGAACATAGACACTGGGGGGTTGGGATATGCCTGGGAGCGAGGGAGGCAATGGGGAAATATATATACATGTAACACAATAAAAAATTAAAAAGAAGAAACATTAAAAATAAAAATGACAACAAACAAGTAATTATCAATAACAAAAATAAACATAAATGAATTAAATGCTCCAATTAAAAGACATCGGGTAGCTGAATGTATAAGAAAACATGACCCATATATTTCCTGTCTGCAATAGACCCATCTCAAAACAAAGGATTCTCACAGTCTGATTGTGAAGAGAAGTAAAATAAAATTGCAGACAAATGGCAATGAGAAAAAAGCTTGGGTTGCAATACTTATATCTGTCAAAATAGACCTCAAAGTAAAAGCCATAACTAGATACAAGGAAGGCCTCTACATAATACTAAAAGGAGCAATTCAAAAAGGAGATATAACTCTGATAAACATACATGCACCCAATAAAGGAGCACCAAATACATAAAACAACTTCTTGAAGATATCAAGGAAGAGATCATTAGCGATTTAGAATCATAGTAGGGACTTTAATATCTCACTGACACCACTGGATAAATACTCTAAACAAAAAAGCAGCAAAGAAACAGCAACCCTAAATGATTCACTATCTATCAGATGGACTTAATTGACCTCTTCAGAATATTTCACCAGAAAACACGGAATATACATTCTTCTCAAGTGCACATGGGACATTTTCAAAGATAGACCACATATTAAGACACAGGCAAAGTTTAATCAAATTTAAGAGGATAGAAATCATAAGAAGCATCTTTTCAGATCACAATGGCATAAAACTATAAATCAACTACAATAAAAATAATGAAAATAATCAAACAATTGGAGGCTAAATAGCATACTATTAAACAATAATTGGGTTACCAAAGAGATCAAAGAAGAAATAAAAAGCATCCTGGAAACAAATGACAACAAAAACACAACAATTCAAAATCTTTGGGAAACAATGAAAGCTGTCCTGTGATGGAAGCTCATAGCTCTACAGGCCTATCTCAAAAAACAAACAAAAAAAATAGTAATAAATTATCTAACATTGCAACATAAAGAATTAGAAAGAGAGCAACAGGAAAAGCCCACAGTATCCAGAAGGAAGGAGATAAGAAAGATCAGAGCAGAAATAAATGACATAGAGAGAAAAAAATGCAAAAGGTCAATGAAACCAAGAGCTGGTTCTTTGAAAGAATAATCAAGATTGAAGAACCTCTAGCCAAGTTCACCAAGAAACAGAGAGAGGAACCAAATAAACAAAATCAGAAATGGAAGAGCTGAAGTAAAAAGTGACCCCACTGATATACAAAGAATTGAAAAAAAATTCTACAAACAACTCTACTCCAACGGACTGGACAACCTCGATGAAATGGGCACATTCCTAGAAAAATAAAAGCTTCCAAAACTTAATCAGGATGAAAAAAAACAACACCTGAGTAGCCTGATAACTGCTGATGAAACTGAAACATTAATCGAAAAGATTCCAGCAAACAAAAGCCCTGGACCAGATGGCTTCACAGGAGAGTTTTACTGAGCATTCAAAGAAGAACTAAAACCAATCCTTCTTAGACTATTACAAAAAGTTCAAGGGGAAGGCACACTTCCAAGTCTTTCTATGAAGCCAGGATAACCCTAATCCCAAAACCAGATGAAGACACTACAAAGGAATAGAATTACAGGCCAATATTCCTGACAACATAGATGCTAAAATCCTCAGCAAAATTCTAGTAAGCCGGATCCAGCATTACATTAGAAAGATCATAATAAATTACCAAGTGGGGTTTAATCCAGGGATGCACGGATAGTACAACATCTGCAAATCAATAAATGTTATAATCATATAAACAAATAGAGAGACAAAAATACATAATCATATCAATTGATGCATAAAAGGCATTTTGTGAAGTTCAACATCCTTTTCTGATAAAAACGCTCAGCAAAGGGGAAAAGGATCATACCTCAACATAATATTAGCCGTATATGAAAAACCTACAGCCAACATCATACTCAATGGGCAAAAAGTAAAACCATTTCCATTAAAAACAGGAATAATACCGGAATGTCTGCTTTCACCACTCCTCTTCTACATAATACAGGAAGTGTTAGCCACCAAAGCGGTCAGACAGAAGAAGAAACAAAAGGAATCCAAATTGGAAAAGAAGAAGTAAAATTGTCATTATTCACATACAACATGTACATAGAAAACCCTAAAGACTCTGTCAAAAATTATTAGACTCAATAAACAAATTCTGCAATGTATCAGGTTACAAAATTAACACCAAGAGATCTCTGGCATTTTTTATACACCAATAGTGAATTTACAGAAAGAGAGATTAAAAAGAGTCCCATTTACCATTGCACCAAAAAAAAAAAATACTAGGAATAAATTTAACTAAGCAGGAAAAAGACCTGTATTCAAAACTACAGAGCATTGAAAAAAGAGAGAGGAAACAATAAACAGATGGAAAAACATACTGTGTTCATGGATTAGTAGAATTAACATCATTAAAATTTCCATGCTACCCAAAGCAATCTATGAATTTAATGTACTCCCTATTAAAATACCAACAGCATATTTCACAGACCTAGAAAGAATTCTCCAAAATTTTATCTGGAATAAAATAGACCCAGAATAGCCACAGCAATCCTGAGAAGAAGAAAAATAGGAGGGATCTCAATACCAGATATCAAGATGTATTACAAAGCCACTGTTCTCAAAACTTCCTGGTACTGGCACAAGGATAGACAAATAGACCAATGGAATAGATTAGAGAACCCTGAAATTGAGCCAAACCACTATGGTCAATTAATATTTGGCAAAGGTAGATGAACATACAATGGAGTCAAGACAGTCTCTTCAATAAATGGTGTTGGGAAAATTGGACAGGTACATGAAAAAAATGAAACTAGATCACCAACTTACTCCATACACAGAAATAAACTGAAAATGGATAAAGTACTTAAATGTAAGTTGGTAAACCATAAAAATATTAGAGAAATCTACAGGCAGCAAAATCTCAGACATACGCTGAAGCAACTTCTTAATCAATACAACTCTTAGGGCAATGGAAACTAAAGAGAAAATAAACAAATGGGACTACATCAAAATAAAAAGCTTCTGCACAGCAAAAGAATCCATGGACAAAACAACAAGAACGCCCACTGCATGGGCAACATATTTGCCAATGTTATCTCCTATAAGGGTTTAAACTCAAACATTTACAGGGAACTCATACAACTTAACAAAAGGAAGATAAAGAACTTAATCAGAGGATAAAGAAGATGGTGGCATAAGATATACATCTGTATGTGCTGTCTCTAGCAGCCACACCAAAACTACAACTAAAAGACAAAACAACTATCCCCTGGAACCAAGGGAAAGCTGGCGGAGTGGAAGTTCTACAAGTAGAAGGAAAGAAAAAAGTGCATCCAGACCCGGTAGGACATGCAGAGGCTCAGAAAGGCAGAGGTACAGAGACAAGCATGAATCGGGCTGGCATGCACAGTTGTTTTCAATTGGGAGAAAATTACAAGTTCCCGACTCTCTGAACTCCAGTTTCTGGTGAAATTCTGGGAACCCAGACTCATACAGGAAGAAATTGGACTGTCTGCCATCAGGTCAGAAAGGGAGGGTGGCTCTCTTGCAGAGTTGCACACTGGAATCATTGTTTACTGCACTGGGGCATGGGACACAGGACACTGAACACAATGCAGCAGAGAGGGCTGACTGGCACCATTGCTGTTTGCCACGCCCTAGCCTGGAGACTCCCTGAGACCCCACCCTGCCCAATTTACAAACCCACCCAGCTGTGTGGCGACTTTTGCATATGAATGGCCTGCCCTCTGGCAGCATAACCTAACAAATTGCAGCTGAGTCAGACAACTTCAAAACTTCCAAACTCCAAGCAAAGAGGAGAAATCTGCAGAGCTCCCTGTAGCTCCTGCTGGATGGCCTCAGACACTCGGTGACTTGCACCTCCTTGGAGATCCAGGAACCAGTGTACCTAAAAGTCAGTATGCAACAACACCAATTTCAACTCCTCACATATATAAGTGACACACTCAAAAGGCAGACTCGGTGAGCACCAAAGCCCCACTGAAGCAAGATCTGTCCAATAGGGGTGTCTCCAGCACAGGATTTCTTCCATTAATAGACACAGCTAATCCTCAAGTCAATTGGCCTGGAGGTCAATTCCTCCCAGTGTACCAATAGCAATCAAGGCTTAACTACAACAAGACTGTGAACCCAGGCCACAAAGGGGTGCACCAAGAGGGTCCACCTCAGGTGATTGGGGAGGTGGAGCTACTGGGCCTTAAGGACAACTAGCACACAAAGCCACGCCATCAACACAGGGAAGCAGCCAAAATGCAGAGACCAAGAAATATGTCACAAATGAAAGAAATGGAGGAAAGCAAACGACTAGACATAGAGTTCAAAACCACATATATAAGGTTATTCAAGAATCTACTACAGTTCCATCCAGGTTGCTGCAAATGGTAAGACAAACCACCAACAAACTTACTGAGAACTCTGAGAAACTTAGTGAGTCCTTCAAAGTTCTTAATGAGAATGTCAAAAAAAATGGAAAAGGACCAGTCAGAAAGTAAGCATGCACTGTCTGAAATAAAGAAAAATATACAGAAATCCAACAGCAGACTAAAGGACCCCAAAAATCAAATCAAAGATCTGAAATATGAGGAAGCAAAAAACACCCTAACAGAAAAACAAAAAGAAAAAAAAGTCCAAAAATGTGAAGATAGTGTAAGGAGCCTCTGGGACAACTTCAAGTGTACCAACATCAGAATTGTAGGGGTGCCAGAAGAAGACAGAGAGCAACATACTGAAAACCTATCTGAAGAAATAATGACTGAAAACTTCCCCTACCTGGTGAAAGAAATGGACTTACAGGTCCAGGAAGCATATAGAACACCAAACAAAAAGAATCCAAAGAGGACCACACCAAGACACATCATAATTAAAATGCCAAGGGCAAAAGACAAAGAGAGAATCTTGAAAGCAGCAAGAGAAAACAGTTAGTTACCTACAAGGGAGTACCCATACGACTGTCAGCTGATTTCTCAACAGAAACTATGCAAACCAGAAGGTAGTGGCAGGAAATATTCAAAGTGATGAATAGCAAGAACCTATAACCAAGAGTGCTCTACCCAGCAAAGCTATCATTCAGAATTGAAGGGCAAATAAAGAGCTTCACAGATAAGAAAAAGCTAAAGGACTTCATCACCACCAAACCAGGATTATATGAAATGCTGAAGGGTTTTCTTTAAGAAGAGGAGGAAGAATAAAAAGGTAAAGATAAAAATTATGAACAACAAAGTGATAACAAATACATACCTATCAACAAGTGAATCTAAAAATTAGGTGAATAAAAATATCTGATGAACAGAATAAACTGATGAATATAATAGAATTAGGGGCATAGAAAGGGAGTGGACTAACAATTCTTGGGGGAAAGTAGGAGTGAGGGATGCAGGAAGAGACTGGACAAAAATCTTACATTTATGAATGAGGACAGTGGCGGGGGGTATGGGCACGAGGTTGGGGGGGATCAGGTGGAGGGGAGCTATGGGAGGGGGAAAAAAGAGGAACATCTGTAATAAACTGAACAATATTATTTTTAAAAGAACCTAATCAAAACATGGGCAAAGGACCTAAGTAGATATTTTTCGAAAGAAGACATAAGGAAGGCCAAGAGACATATGAAAACATGCTCAAAGTCACTAATTATCTGAGATACGCATATCAAAATGACAATGAGGTACCATGTCACACCTGTCAGAATGGCTATCATCAACAAATCAACAAATATCAAGTCCTGGTGAGGATTCGGAAAATAAGGAGCCCTTGTTCACTGCTGGTTGGCATGCAGACTGGTGCAACCAAAGTGGAGAAAAGTATGGAATTTCCTCAAAAAACTAAAAATGGAACTCCCATTTGACTTAGTGATCCCACTTCTAGAAACATATCCTAAGAAACTAGAAACACCAATCAGAAAGGATATATGCCTCCCTATGTTCATAGCAGCACAATTCACCATAGTTAAGATTTGTAATAGATCTAAGTGCCCATCAGCAGATGAGTAAATTTCAAAACTGTGGTACATCTACACAATGGAATAAGATGCTTCTGTGAAAAGGAAGAAACTGCTACCATTCACTATAGCATGGATGGAACTAGAAAGCATTATGCTAAGTGACATAAGTCACTCAATGAAAGATGAATATCACATGATCTCACTCATTTGTGGGTTATAATGCACAATGTAAACTGATGAACAAACACAGATCAAGAGAAAGAGAAGCATTGATCAGACCTTCAAACCTCAGAGGGAAGGTAGGAGAGGATGGAGATAAGGGAGAGAGATCAACAAATGACATGTATCCATGCATATAAGCCTAACCAATGGATGCAGACAACAGGGGGCAAGGGTGAGGGCAGGATTTGGGGGTGGGTAGGGAATTGGGGGATAAGGACACAATTGTAATACCTTAATAAATAAAGGGGGGGAAAAGAAATATCTCATACCCTTTGAGAAAGCATGTAGATACTTGGAGAGTATCATGTTAAGTAAAATAAGCTTGTCATGATCTCACTCATATGTGGAATCTAATGAACAAAGTAAACTAATGGACAAAATAGATCCAGAGACATATAAGCATAGAACAAACTGTGGAATCTCAGAGGGAAGATTGGTGAGGGTTGGGGAGAGGAAAAGGATCAATTGAAGAACTTGTATGCATATATGCATAATCCATAGACACAGACACTATGGTGGTAAAGGCCTGGGGCAGGGGCCAAGGTGGGCAATAAGCAGTCAAAGGGGGAATAAGGGGGAAATATTTAATACTTGCAAGAATTAAGATTTAATTTAAAATTATAAAATATGTTGCCAACAACCTGCCCTCCAAAACAAATACCCTAAATGTACAATTATGGTATGACTCAGCAATTGCATTTCTCAGCATTTTATTCCCAGATAAATAAAAAATCATGGATGCATAGAAATCTATGCACCACCATTTACACATAACACTCATTTATTTTATATAATATTTCATGTATTAATAACCACTAATCCAATTTGCTATACCAATGATGGAAATTTGGCTTATTTTCATTTTCAACATTTAAAATAATGCTTTTATGAATATCCTTGTAGCTTTCTTCTTGATCACATGCATGAGAATTTTCCTAAGATATATATCTAGAAATGAAATTTTAGGGTCATAGGTTGATATACATTTTCAACTTTACTAGTTACCAAAAATTACTCTTCAAAATGGAGCCAATTTATGTTTCCTGCAACATTGTATAAAAGTTTCAACTTTTTTTGTCTTTGCCTATATTTGGTATGCCATACTTAAAAATTTCTATCAACCTAATGTTTGTCAAATATGTAATTTCTGTTTTTACTTGGATTTCCCTAGTTAAGTGCGAGGTTGTGTGTATTTTTACATATTTATTGGCCAATTGGGTTTCTTCTTCTATGAACAATATGGACATATTATATGCTCATTTTTCCTATTGGAGTTTTGCCTTTTTCTTATTGATATGGTATAACTTTATATATATTAATGTCTTTATATTATGCTAAGTGACATATATATAACAACATTAATCCTTTATCAGTTATATAAGATTCAAATATATTTCCTCAGTCTACTACTTACCTTTTAATGTTTTGATGCTATCTTTTGTCTTCAGAGGCTTTAAATTCTCCTATAATCAAATTTACCATTATCCTATATAATAAAAGGCTAATATGCAAATTGTCCCCTTGACTAGGAGTTTGATCATGGGGCAGGGCCAGCTGGCCAACTGCCTGTGGCCCCTCCCCCTGTCCAGCCCCATCCCTGATTGTTCCCCCTTACCTCAATTGGGGCAGGTGGGCCAGACTCCACCCATGCATGAATTGTGCACCGGGCCTCTAGTTTTTCTATAAGATTTTTGTTTTTTGCCTCTTGGTGAAAGTCTTTTTGTTTTAATCACAAGAATTTAAAGAGAGTCTCCTAGATTTTGTTCTAATAATTTTAAAGTTCTGTTTTTTTTATAATCAAGTCTTTAAACTGTCTGAAGTTTATTATTATGTACCATGTGAGGTGATCTAATTTAATTTTTTCCATATAAAAGTTAATCCCAATTTCATCTGTTGAATATTCCATGCTTTTCTTACGTTAGCCCAGTGGTCGGCAAACTCATTAGTCAATAGAATGGCAAACCTCAGCTCATTAACCGCATGTGGCTCGAGACCTGTGGTTTGCAGATCACTGCTTTAGCCCAGTTAAACAAACATCTATACCATCTGTTTTCTAAACATTGTTCTAGGCACTTTGAATACAGTATTAAGACAAATAAAACTATTGATAATTGTTAATTATATTTCATTAAATCTTTTGTCCTTGTTGAGTTTGTATTCTACTTTGGAGAGATATATTATAAACATGATAAATAGGTATTTTATGTAGTATGTTGGAAGATAACAAGTGTTATGGAAAGAAACTGAGCAGTATAAGGAAAACTGGGAGTGCTGAATTGGGAAAAATGATTGTAACTTAAAATAGGGTGGTCTAGTTTTATCACATTATGAAGTTGATATTTGAAGAAAGACTTGAGAGAAGTGAGGGAGTTGGCATGTGAACATTTGGGGGATAATAAAGCTAATACTTACACATACTATCTACACTAATAAAAGAGAAACATGCAAATTGACTGTTACTCCACTATTCCCACATACCAATCAGGAGTGAATATGCAAATTAACCCAACAAAGATGGCAGCAGCCATGGAGTTAGAGCAAGCAGGAGACTTGGGTTGCCCCCAGTGACAGAGGAAGCCAAGCTTCCCACTGCCCTGGGCGCCAATGAAGGAGTGGCTGGGAGCCTGGGTCACTGGGGGGCATGGCCAGCCTGAAAATGGCCCTCAGCCCCTTACCCAGGCTGGCCACAGCCCCATGGAGTAATAGTCCCTGTTGTGGGCATGGCCATCCTGCAAACAGCCATCAGTCCCTCACTCAGGGTGGCCAGGCACCCCAGCGGGAACCCCACCCTGAAGGGGTGTGGCCAGCTTGAAAACAGCCCTCATCCCATCTCCCAGGCTGGCCATGCCCCCCAGTGGGGACCCTCACCCTATGGGGGTGTGGCCAGCCTGCAAACCACTACAGGCCCCTCATCCAGGCTGCCCCATGCCCCAAGGCAACCCTCACCCTGATCCAAGACACTCTTCAGGGCAAACTAGCTGGCCCCCACCTGTGCACCAGGCCTCTATCTATACTAATAAAAGGGTAATATGCTAATTAGCCTGGAAGACCTTCCAGGAGACCTTCTGAATGTTCTTCTGGACAAAGCCATGGTGGTGGGGCCAAGGTACAGGCGGTTAGAGGCCAAGAGGGTAGGGCAGTTATGGATGATCAGGCCAGGATGGGACAGCAGTTGTGGGTGATCAGGCCAGTGGGGACAGTTTGGGATGAGCAGGGCAGCAGGGGGAAATTGGGGGCTAGCAGGCCAGGGAGAGGGCAAGTGGGGGCAAGCCGGCCAGCAGGGGGGCATTTGGGGCTGAGCAGGCTGGCCGCAGGGGGCAGTTAAGGGTGAGCAGGCCAGCAGGCAGAGTGGTTAGGGGCAATCAGGCAGGCATGCAAGCAGATGAGCAATGAGGAACCAGCAGTCCCAGATTGTGAGTAGGATGTCCGACTGCTGGTTTAGGCCCAATCCCCATAAACCAGCAGTAGGACATCCTTTGAGGGGTCCCAGATTGGAGAGGGTGCAGGCCAGGCTGAGGGACCCCCTCTACTCCCGTGCACAAATTTCGTGCACTAGCTACTACTTTACATATTACATGTATTTACTGATTTAATAATCACAATAATAGATGTTTCACAATAACTAATATTTGTGAATTTCCTTGATTGTTGATGTTGACTTTCATACACAAAGAAGTACTTTCCCCCTAAACTTATGCCTGATACCTCTCTTCTGCCAGTGATCCTTCTCTGAAGATGGAGGGAAAATATCTTAGTGAGTAACTGAGAGTTCTTTGAGAAAGAATATATGTTTTTGAGGTTCAAACCAGACACAATGGGTCCTATGCCACCAGTCACTACTTGAGCCAAATTAAGCAGAGATGGGGTTGAATCATATATGAGTGTTTATTCCAATGATGCCGGCAGTATGGAGAGAGCAGTCATTCACCTGGAAAGTCTCCTCTGATCCCCCACATTAGTTGGCTGATTATATATGCACATGAGGTAGAAGATTAGCTGCAAGTGTAATAGGGAAGGGTGAGAGTACAGTCTGCAGTCTGGCCTTAAGGAGTTCAATAACAAGGTGGCTAATCTTCTATGATGTTACAAACAGCTTAGCCTATTTCTGGGACTGGAAAATGGTCATCACTCCTGAGAAAACTTCCTAGAGAGGGTCAGGATCCAGATATGGCAACCAAATCAAAGTGTGTCCTCTACTTGGTCTGTTCTCAAAATGTATTTCTTTTCTGAGTAATGAACCCATTGAGGCATCTTATCATTTTAAAGCCTTGTTTCATCCTCCAGTTTCCCAGGGTCTGTAAGAAAACTTCTCATAGGTAGTTAGTAAGATGACTGACTAATTGTTAAGCAACTGTGGCTCTATTCTTATTACATGCCCTTCCCCAGTATCAAGATGATCTAGTCCAGGCTTCGCAAAAGTTTTTTTTCCAGAACATTAGTCCATGAGATGCTTGGGACTAAAGATGGTGGGTTCTGAGCTAAAAAAAAAAAAAAGCCTGGTAAACTTTTTTTAAAAATATATTTTATTGATTTTTCACAGAGAGGAAGGGAGAGGGATAGAAAGTCAGAAACATCAATGAGAGAGAGACATCGATCAGCCGCCTCCTGCACACCCCATCTTGGAGATGTGCCCGCAAGCAAGGTACATGTCCCCGACCGGAATCGAACCCAGGACATTACAGTCCGCAGGCCGACGCTCTATCCACTGAGCCACACCGGTTTCGGCCAAAACTATTCTTTTTTTTTTTAATATATTTTTTATTGATTTTTCACAGAGAGGAAGGGAGAGGGATAGAAAGTCAGAAACATCTATGAGAGAGACATCAATCAGCCGCCTCCTGCACACCCCACACTGGAAATGTGCCCGCAAGCAAGGTACATGCCCCCAACCGGAATCGAACCTGGGACCTTTCAGTCTGCAGGCCGACGATCCATCCACTGAGCCAAACCAGTCTCGGCCAAAACTGTCTATTCTTGATTGTCTTTTAGAAAGAGTTTGCAGCTTCCACTGTAGTGTTGCAAATCCTAAACCATGAAGACATTTTCTCTAATATCTATTCTGAATCCCCTTTTTTTAAGTTTTAGAAATCTATCTATTCTTACATCCTCACTGGAAATAAAAGTATTTTTAGTTTTGATACAAAATGAATTGCTTATATTTACAGAATGATTATGATGCAAGAAAAAAATTTAAGATATTGGCCTTGCTGGACAAGGATGTTGCAACCATTGATTGGAATTTCCATATTTCCCTACTCACATTCCTTGATATTTCTGTGCACCTGATCTGAATAACCCTGTTTTTTCAAGAGCTGACTACAATTTAAGGCAGAAACAAATGAAAAAAGACATATGCAGTTCCCCCAGGAACTTATTTAGAAACCAGGAGTGCAGCAGTAATGGGGACTTGGCTATACTTGTTGCACACTTGAGGCTGACCACCCAGCTGACATAGATAATTTAGGCATTGCTAAGCCAACACCTTCCAGAGAAGAAAAATTATATATTTTTTTTACCCAACTTTGAGGTAGCTTACAGTAAAATACATGCACAGAAAGTGCTTAACTGTAAACCCTCAGTAACTATATATGAAAAAAAAGGGTTACTTATACTTGGAATCAGATATAACATAATTACTAAGCATACTAGTAATGTCTCTGAGCTTCCTGGAAGCCAAGTAAAAATGGAACCATGCTAGTTCAAGACTGTTAAATATTAATACACGCAGCCTTAGTTATGAAAATGGTAGCTCACCACACTTTAGTCTCTCATCTTTCTCTTCTTTCGTCTTACAGTTTGGCTAGATTTAATAAATTCAATATGGATGCTTCTTTGCTCTTTATAGTACATCTGATATAGACCATTTGAGGAGAAAGCTGTTAATATTTATCTGTAGCTATCGGACTTAGTTCACATACAAAGATCTCTGGGTTAGATTTGAAGTTTCAAAATCTCAAAGGTAAATTTCGCAGATCCCATGAAACAAAGCTAAAAGGTCTTTGGGATCCTTTTTCAACTCTATCCTCTATGAAATCTGGAATTCTTTTCCCTGGAATTCTTGTCTGTTTCCTACTCCCGCTTAATCTATTCCATTGTCCTTATTTTAAAAAATAGCCAGTTGTTGGATGAACAGACTAAAATTCCTTAAAGAACTTATTGATTTAATTGTTATCTCTCAAGAAGGTGAAAGGAAGAGATCAACAATTTCTAGGAAGCCTGGTTTGACTGTGTCCAGCCCCCAGGCAGGTTAAGTCAAGATTTTGGCCAAGTGAAATGACCAGTTCGGTAAAATAAAAGGCTAGCACCTTGCTCATTAGAGCATTCTAAACTTGCCTGTGCAATCTTTTTGCTACCCTGCAATTTCCTGTTGGTTATAAATGAAACCATTCTAGTTGTTAATGCAGGCTGTACATTGAAAACACACACACACACACACACACACACACACACACACACACACGCAATTAATCATAGGAGGTTGGGGGAATTCACTAAGCCTGAGTATAGGGGAGATGCTGGGCAAGGCACTAGGACCTAGAAGGCATCTATCCACCCTGGCAGGAATTTCCTGCTTGGAGCTCAGACAACAAAGACACAGAGAGATTGGTTTTCTTTCTCTCAGCATCTCCACCCAACCAGCAGAAAACCGGTGAGTGGGGCTTTCAAGTTATTTTCAGGAAGAATGTAACAGATGTCAAATAGGAAAAGCACAAGGCAAAATTCTCTCTTTTTCTTTACCCCCCTCTCTCTCTCTGTGTCTCTTTTTGCCCCCAGCCTCATTCTTGGATTTGTTTCCTAAGCCTCTACCTGGAATTTTCCTTTGAAAAAGTGAGTTTGATGTTCCTTTGTTTTCACTGTGATGTTTATTTAGAATAATACCATCCCTGACACTAGAGCCAAGCATTACTAGCATGCCTGGAGAAATGCTTGCTACTTGTCTTGAGGAGGTGGGGTCTCTACCACTGCAGGTTGTCTGACAGACAATGCTGAGCTCAGCACAGGTCATGGTGACACTGGAAAAAAAAAAGGGGGGGACTGAGCCTGGCAAACCTACTAGGCACCAGTCCTCCTTTATCTCATATCCTTCTGGTCCCTTGCAAATATCTCAATGTGGCAGTGTGTAGCAGCTGAGCCCTGTTTGCTTTGTGAGTCCTTTTATCCCCATATGTGAGATGCATGTTAATGGTTTGTTTCCTAAGCTGCCACTACCTTTGCTAGCTTTTGAGACTTCTGTTGAATTTGATGTCATGCTTTTATTTTCTTTGTTGTTGTTGTTCAATATAAGGGGGGAAGCAAATTTGACAGATGGCCATCTTTTCCTCCTCTTGTAATATACCTGGGCAATAGACAGGTTTGGAGTGAATTGCCTGCTGTGAAGGCAAAATGCCCCTTCAGTCAGGATAGAACTACAGAACAATGAAAGGTGTGCTTGCTTCTAAAGACCCCATATGCTGTTCAGAGATTTATTTGGGAATCTTTTAAACAATTAAATTATTCTGTTAAGAGGTGGGGTTGCATTGGTGGGAAGGGGGATAAAGCATCTTAAAAAAATAGAAGAGAATTTTGTTACTAAATGGAACCAGAGGGAAGCAAACCTAATAAATTGTTAACTGAATTTTCTAATTCTTTTTTCCCCCAGCTTATTTCTTATGAATGTTGTATAGCTGTACCAGCTTGGTTGGGAAAGGGTTTGATGAATAGCACAAAGACACTGGCTATTCCCTAGAGGCTGACCCTTTAGATTAAACTCTTACTCAAGGCTTATTCTGGGAGGAGGGTATTCACACATTAGAAAGGAAAGAGAGTTTGGAATAAAATTAAAACACTTCCCTTCGAAGTCATTTTACTGAGAGACAAAAATTATTTCCTAAGCTAGAGATGCTAACCTTGGCTAGCTAGCTCCTTCTGTTCTCTTCAAAGGGTATTTTGTTAGGCTATGGATTCATTTACAACTGTTAGTCATGTGAGCGTGAATAAGGAAACAGATGCTGGTTTTAATGTATTTAGCCTGAAGTTACAATTAGATAGGAGCCAGTGTCAGTAGGTCCCAGGATTTTAAGCTATTTCAAAATCCATCCCACTTCTCTGTTTGGCTCAGTGCCAAAAGTGCCTCTCTCTATCTTTCACCCAAACCCCCCACCAGTACCTCTTTAGCCCCTCCTTCTTCTCTATTAAAATCAATATTCCTGTAGCTCAGGGGCAAGCAGCAGATGGGTCACTGGCTTTTTTCAACCAATTCTTTTTCACAAGCAGCAGTTTGCAGGTTTGGATCTGGCTAATATTTGATTTTTTTTTCTCACCGCTGCTTTTTCTTTTCTCTTTTAACACCAACCCTTTTCTCCAATACTCAGGTATTTGAGGTTCCACTGAAATATGGAACTTGATTTTGGACATTTTGACGAAAGAGATAAGGCATCCAGGAACATGCGAGGCTCACGGATGAATGGGCTGCCTAGCCCCACTCACAGCGCCCATTGTAGCTTCTACCGAACCAGAACCTTGCAGGCACTGAGCAATGAGAAGAAAGCCAAGAAGGTACGTTTCTACCGCAATGGGGACCGCTACTTCAAGGGGATTGTGTACGCTGTGTCCTCTGACCGTTTTCGCAGCTTTGATGCATTGCTGGCTGACCTGACTCGATCTCTGTCTGACAACATCAACCTGCCTCAGGGAGTGCGTTACATTTACACCATTGATGGATCCAGGAAAATCGGAAGCATGGATGAACTGGAGGAAGGTAATTCAAGGAGTGGGTGGTGGCCTTTGGTGGGAGGTGGCATCATTGGTAATAGTTACATTTTTGGATTTCAACGAAAGAAATTAGGAAATATATTTGTCAAATAGCACGTTGATACTCAAGCTTCTGATTCTATAAGCATCAACAGAGCTGTTAGTGATTACCCTTCATGGCCTCCAGTCTCTGCTGGGGTTCAAGTGTAAATCGTGGTGATAATGCATTGTGCTTATCCATGAAGGTTTGCAAAGGAAATCTGAATTGTGTGTCATTTAATCTAGATCTTAATATTTAACTCTAAGTATACTATCAAGGCAGACAATGAAATAATTAAGGGTGTTAAATGAAGAAGTAAGTTTGATTGAGTTAACAGAAAGAAAATATAGTCAAATGTTCTTTGAACTGCTAAGAGATTATTTGTGAATTGCAACTCTGGAAATATACATCTTAAAAGTAGGACTTCTTGAATATGTTTACAAAGGATTATGCTTTTAGGTAAGTGGTCAATGCTCAGCTGTTACTTCTAAAAATCCCATTTCAGGGTGTGTCCCTAGGGCTGAGGTCATTGAAAGAAATATAAAAGAAAGCTGTAGGTATTCCTGGTATTTTAATAAGGACTATTCCTACTAAAATCAGAACTGACTAACTGTGCCTAGACCCTTTTAAATCCTCTCTACATTTTGGTTTTGCAACTGAGTTTTATGGCCAGATTACTGAAAATCCTGACAACCTGTGCAGACACCCCAAAACAGGGGCTGAGCTCTTACCAAAACTTGCTCATTTATAGAGTATTTTTTGGTAGTCATTTATAAAGTAGATATTGAGGTGCATTCTACTTTACTTCATCAAATAAATTATATTGTGGATGCCTTCCTACCCCCCTTTTAATTTGATATGACATATGTGATCAGTTTAACCTAAACACAATGTTTTCAAGGGCAGCCTCAAGAAATGGTGATAATGAAAATGCGCCTACCCAACCTCTCTTCCATTCTTCAGCCTTCACTCCTCACTCCCTCAGCAAAGATGTGTTTAGAGCAGGCAGTTCCCTAGGGAAATCAAGTATGAAACAGCCAACAAGGAAGCAGAAATAGCACATTCAATGACTTGTGTGAGTGTGCTCCGCCTCCGCTTTACTGCTTCTAGGTTTCTTGTGTTCCTAGACAAAGGACCATGAGGGCTTCCTTTATATGAGACCACATTCTCGCAAGTAGCTGCCATTACCAAAGTAAAGTTAAGTAATTTAGGGCCAGTTATTTATAAGATACTTATAAGTGTCCATATGGCTATTAGATTGAGGTCTCAGAGTTCAAGTCCAAGGTTTTTCTAAATAACTAACTGACCATGGAAAATAATGCTGAAGAGGCTTAGATTATTTGATCATGTGCTAAATAGTCAAGCAGAGGTTAATCCTAGGCTTTTCCTGAGAATTGAAAGATTGGCCAGACAATGAAATCATTA
Source organism: Lasiurus cinereus (assembly GCA_011751065.1). Classification (NCBI taxonomy): domain Eukaryota; kingdom Metazoa; phylum Chordata; class Mammalia; order Chiroptera; family Vespertilionidae; genus Lasiurus; species Lasiurus cinereus. The sequence goes on from JAAGEH010000031.1 coordinate 6,465,057, forward strand.
AGGGTATAAATGAGGAAGTAAAATAAAGGAGAGTCACAGCAAACTGGAAGAAGGGCTTCAAGCTAGATTGAGGGAGCTGTTCAACAGAGTAATCAGTAAAGTGTTTGTCTTTTGTCACTGTAAAATACACATTTGAGTCAAATTTGAGGGTTTTATTCTGTAATAATTTTCACAAACAAAGCAACTCAAATCACCCAATATGTCCTCATTTTCACTAGCTGTGATCTTCTAAAACCCATAATAGACACTGCTGTAGACTTCTAAACCAAGTGACATTGTATTTAAAGCAAGAATTAGAATGGTCTTGTGTGGGATAAAAGAAAAATCCCCCCCCAAAAAAAAACCTATTTTTAACATGTATTGCTCAAGTATATGACCTTGGTATTGATTCACAACCCCCAGATTTGTGTGTTTCTGTATGTGGGTGTGCGCGCACACACACACGCTATAATCTCAGTTTGGTATAGGTAATACATGTAATTTTGAAGACTGGAGCTTCATTTTCTTTTGATCCTTTTAATTGGACTCCTCTCTTTTTACCATTCCTGGGTGCAATGATAACACTCTCTGGTGAATTACTGAATCATATAGAGAATCAATATGTCTCAGTTGCATTTATTCATGTCATCTACAACCTCAAGCTGCAGTGGCCCTCACTGCTGCTCCCTCCAGAGTACTGCCCATTTAGTCAAGGAAATTATGGGGTATCTCTGGGATAATGTTCATAACTGTGACTGGTTTTCCCACTACCACAGAACAAGAAAAGAAGGGGCATTGCCATGAAGAGTATAAATAAAAAGGGCATTTTCCCTCCCCTTTGTCCTTTGTAACACCTCATAAAGGAATACAGGGCAGAAGTCTCTCATTTTGGTAACTTTTGGAAGAAGTTGAATGAAAGATATAAAAAATTATATACATGGCTTCTCATGAGACTTGGAATTGAAAATGTTTAGAAAGATTGCTGGGTGAAGAATCAGGGGCATTGGGTTATAACCTTAGAGGCAGAAGATAGTAATGGTAACAGAAATATTTGGATTCAGATTTGCTTCAAATCCAGTATCTGTTAACTGCTAGCTTGTGACCTTGGGGAAACCCTTTTGATGGCCTGAGCCTCAGTTATTCATCTGCAAAGTGGGAATAACTGCTTTGACAATTAAATAAGACAATGGCTATAAAGAGTTTAGTATTCTGTATGGCACACAGTAGCACTGAATAAAGGGTAGTAATCGCTGTTTGGGTCATCCTACTTTATAGCTTGTTAGGTACATGAATATACATTTGTCTTCATTATCACTATGACTAATGTTCTCTTAAAAATAACTTGTCTTAAAAGAAAACTTTACTAAGGTACAATTTCCATACCATAAATTTCACCCATTTATGCCTGCAATTCAATGATTTTTAGAAAATTTACCAAGTGGTGCAACCATAATCATAATCTAATTTTGATAAATTTCATCACCCTTAAAAGAAACCATGTAAAGGGGGGAGGGAAATGGAAAATATCTATATTATCAACAATATTTTTTTTAAAAAAGAAGCTGTGTAGCAATCAGCTGCCACTGATTATTTCTCCTGTTCTCTTCAGCCCTAAGCAACAATGAATCTACTTTATGTCTTTATAGATTTTCTGGTTCTGGACATTTTATATATATTTTCCTTTCTTTTTTTAATTTCTTTATTAATTAATGTGTTACATATGTGTCCTCATTCCCCCAATACCCTCCTCATCCCCTCCACTCATGCCCTTACCCCCCTTTTGTCTGTGTCCATTGGTATGCCATGTACTTTATTTTTCATTATTATTTTTTTTTACATTTTATTATTTTTTCCTTTTTTATTGTTTAAATTATTACAAATAGTAGTACATATGTCTCCTTTTTTACTCCCCCATTGACCTCACCCCGGCTTTCCCTGCCCCCCAGTACATGCCCTCACCTGCCCCTCCCCCCAGTGTTATGTATCCATTGGTTATGCTTAAATACATGCATACAAGTCCTTCGGTTGATCTTTTACAGCCCCCTCCTCCAATCTCCCCTGCCTTTCCCCTGTAGTATGACAATCTGTTCAATGCTTCTTTGCCTTTGTATCTGTTTCTCTCCCCCCCCCCCCGCCTGCCCCAGATTCTTTTCTTTAAAAACATCTTGCCTCTGCAGGCTAGAAATAAACCTATAATAACAAAAAATGTTTGAGTTCCAATTTCAATGTCCAACAGTTCTGAGTTCCAGTTTCAATGTGAAACAGTTCCTTATGAGTACACATCAGCAATGGTATTTTGATGGTGGACAAATGGTGGCAATGCAGGTCCAACCCTCTCTGGTTTGGTCCTAGGCAACCTGTAGCGACACACAGCTGCTGACTGCTAGCATATGCCATGTTCTTTTGATGACTGGTTTCTTTCACTTAGGAAACTGTTGACAAGGCTTATCCATACTATACCATGTTTCAACACTTCATTTTTTAATTGAGTAATATTCCATGTATGTATAGAGCACATTTTATATTATACTTACTGTAATAAGTATACATGTAATTTTGAATACTGGAACTTCATTTTCTTTTGATCCTTTTGAGTTTCTCTAGATTGGACTTCTCTTATTTAACACTCCTTGGTGCAGTGGTAATACTCCCTGGTGAATTATAGGACTATGTAGAGAGCAAATATATAATATACTTATCTGTAAAATGAAACCAGTAACACCTAACTTCTATATCTATTATAGTAGTTATGAGAATAAAACAGATAATGGGTATGGAAACACAATGACAAAGTAAAATTATAGTTACAAGGCATCATTATTGTTAATGATGTAAACATAGTAATGATGATGATCGTGATGCTGGTGATGGGTTGAAATGGCTAGTGATTCCTATACCTGGCTATCTTTAGGAATCTTTTAGAGCTTTAGAAAAATATAAATTTCTGGCTCACACCCTAGATCTATTGTGTTAGAAGCCCCAAGCCTAGGGCTCCAGATGTATGTGCTTACAAATCTCCCCAGGTGATTCTTATGAGCACTTAGACTTGGGAAATACTGGTTTAGGTGATCTTGATGGTCCCATTCAGCTAACTACAGTAGTAGGAGTTCATAGGAATGCAGAACTCCTTGTGTATTTTGCTTTGTAGATTAAAGGAATAATGGAGCATAGAACATAATATATTTTCAAATTTCCGCACTATTAAATAGGTAGCCTAAAATGAAAGAAAAAAGCAATCATTTAGCAATCACTCTGGCCTTGTGACACTCCTTTATCTAATGCCTTTAGTCTACTGTCTTCTTCTACATACTGAAAGTAGCAAGGGGAAAATTTGGGACCAAAGTCAGGATATTTAAAAAATATATATATTTTATTGGTTTTTCACAGAGAAGAAGAGAAAGGGATAGAAAGTCAGAAACATCGATGAGAGAGAGACATCGTTCAGCCGCCTCCTGCACGCCCTCCACTGGGGATGTGCCCACAACCAATGTACATGCCCTTGACTGGAATCGAACCTGGGACCCCTCAGTCCCTAGGCCAACGCTCTATCCACTGAGCCAAACCGGTCCCGGCCCAAAGTCAGGATATTGATGTCAGCTTTCCCACATATCCTTGGTTACACCAAGGGTCTAAGCATAGTCATATAAAAAATGGCCCTTATTAGCTGTATTCCCAACAAAGGAAATCCATGAATGATATTTTCTTTTGTCTTGCTTAGTGTTCATTGTTGAATATTTCTCCTCCCCTCTTATCCTGCCCAAATATTTCCCCAATTTCTTGTATGTGAGTGTCCAGAACAATTTTAGGAGTATACATTTTGAGCATTAATTTGCAGAACAGGAGACAGAATATTTACAACTGAGACAATCTTTTTAGAAAATCTGAACTGTATGGTGACCCTACCTATTATTCAGTTTCTTTGCCATAGCTCATTTATTCCAAGGAGATGAGAACACTTCTCACTAATTTATCTTCTGCCTACTAAAGCAAGCACATTGTCAGAGAGGAGGATATTAGGGTACCTGGAAGAGATGCATCATTAGTAGGTATGATAATACCATGAATTATCATTTAATATGTTTCTTCTTGAATAATGAAGCCCCAGAAAAAAAGGAGAAACCCCAGGCAGAAGTGTTTTGCACTGAGAAAATGTTTAATATTTTTGAAAATGGAGCCATCCTCAAAGTGAAGGGAGGTAGAAATTAGATAATCTTGAACCCACATCTTGTTCCCTTCCTTCCTTTTCAGCTGTAATTCCATGACTTCATTTCTTTAATTCCTCATACTAAAGCACTTTGTCAATTCCAGCAGTTTTTCACCTTGCTTGCTCTCTGAAGCCAGCTTTCCTTTTGGTTCCCAATGGGAGGGAAGTGGCCCTTGGAAGATGTGGCAGAATGAGAACCCAGCTGTGTAAAGGTACAACATACCTCTCCTATCTCCAAGTGCCAGGCAAACACTGAACTTTCACTTCAGATGTTGCAGACATTTGCAAAATCAGAACAAGAAAACCTGGGTTCTAGAGAAATGGCACATTTGATGTCTTTCCAGTGGTAGAATTAGAGAGTCCTTAGTGGTGGGCACCTATTTATTTAACATTTAATTGTCATAACAACTTTGTTATAGTAAAACTTATTTGGGATGGAAAAAAGAAAATAAATTATTTTTATAGACATTTAGAAGGGACTCAGATGGTACTAGTATAGCAAACATTTACCAAGTGCTCACTATATACCAGGCTCTGAGCTCAGCACTTTACATACGTCATCTGATTTGTGCCTCCAAACAACCTTAGGAGATAGGGTTTATTATTATCATTTCTACTTTGCAGACAAGTAATTGAAGCCAAGGGAGGTTAGGTAACTTGCCCAACAATACACAAGTAGAAAGTACTGGGGACCTCATTCTGATTGACATTACAACAGCTGCTCTTTTTCCATTACTCCATATTAGGGCCAAAGGAGAAAGAGAGTGGAGACACTGAAATGTACTTTTGGAAGGTGCTTAACGTAGATTTGGCTGAGGGCCAGACCCTTTGGAAAGTTCTTGGTGCCATATGATACCATAGCTCTCTGCAATCATGTTCATTTGCATCTTGGGGTGCTTAATCATACTCATAGTTCAGAAGCTTAAGAGGTTTAAGAGATGGGAGCAAAAATACATCCAGAGTACTAATAGGGCTACACAGTTGACTGTCCAGAAGAGACTGTAGATGAGTGAAATCATAAATATATAGCTTCACACATTTCTACACCACCAGTTGTCTAACAGAGTTTTAAAGTGTATGACAAGTTATGGAAAACATTTGACATAATGGCTGTGGTCTCTTGGAATGTGTCAGTAAAACTGGTGAAGTGTTAAGGCAAAAGGCTGTTTCTAGGATGTAGGGGATATTGGCTGTAAATATATGAGGGAATTGAAAAGCACCTCTTTCATCCTTTTTTATTTTTTATTTTTTATTGTGTTACATGTAAACATATCTCCCCATTGCCACCCATCACAGGCATACCCCAAACTCGCAGTGTCTCCTGTCCATTGGTTATGCTTATATCCATGCATACAAGTCCTTTGGTTGATCTCTTATCTACCCCACCTCTCCTTAATCTTCCTGCTGTAATTTGACAGTCTGATTGATGCTTTACTGCTTCTGTGTCTATCCTTTTGTTCATCAGTTTATAATGTTCTTTATTATCCCCATATGAATGAGATCACGTGTGTTTCTCCTTCATTGACTGGCTTATTTCACTTAGCATAAGGCTCTCCAGTTCCATCCAGGTTGCTGCAAATGGTAAGAATTCCTTCTTTTAATGGCAGCATATAATTCCATTGTGTAGATGTACCATAGTTTTCTGATCCACTCATTTGCTGACCTGCACCTAGGCTGTTTCCAAATTGTAGCTATTGTCAATTGTGCTGCTATGAACATAGGGGTGCATAAAACCTTTCTGATTGGTGTTTGTACTTTCTTAAGATAATTCCTAAGAGTGGGATTCCTGGGTCAAATGGGAGATCCATTTTTAGTTTTTTGAGAAAACTCCATACTGTTCTCCACAGTGGCTGCAACAGTCTGCATTCCCATCAACAGTGCACAAGGGCTTCTTTTTCTCCGCATGCTCCCCAATACTTGTCGTTTGTTGATTTGTTGATGATTGTCACTCTGAAAGGTGTGAGATGGTATTGCATTGTCGTTTTGATTTGCATCTCTCAGATAATTAGTGACTTTGAACATGTTTTCATGTGTCTCTTGGCCTTCCTTCTGTCATCTTTCAAAAAGGTTCTATTTAGGACCGTTGCCCATTTTTTTATTGGATCATTTATTTTCCTTTTATTAAGTTGTATAAGTTGGCTGTAGATGTTGGAGATTAAACCTTAATCAGCGATAATATCTGCAAATATGTTCACCCATACAGTGGGATTTCTTGTTGTTTTGTTGATGGTTTCTTTTGCTGTGCAAAAGCTTTTTATTTTGATGTAGTCCCATTTGTTTATTTTTTCTTTAGCTTCCATTGCCTTTGGAGCAGTATCAGTGAAGAAGTTCTTTCGGCATATGTCTCAGATTGTTCTTCCTGTGGATTCCTCTGGTATTTTTATGTTTTCCCATCTAATGTTTAAGTCCTGTATCCATTTTGAGTTTATTTTTGTATTTGGTGTGAATTGGTGGTCCAGTTTTATTTTTTTGCATGTATCTGTCCAATTTTCCCAACACCATTTATTGAAGAGGCTACCTTGGCTTCATTGTATGTTCTTGCCTCCTTTGTCAAATATTAATTGAGCATAGTGTTTTGGGTGAATATCTGGATTCTCTATATTATTCCATTCGTCTTTATGTCTGTTTTTGTGCCAGTAACAGGCTGTTTTGAGAACAGTTGCTTTGTAATATAGCTTGAAATCTCGTATTGAGATCGCAACTACTTCATTCTTCTTTCTCAGAATTGCTGTGGCTATTCATGGTCTTTTTTTATTTCAGATGAATCTATGAAGAATTCTTTCTAGGTCTGTGAAATATGTCATTGGTATTTTAATGGGTAGTGCATTGAAACTATAGATTGCTTTGGGTTGTATGGATATTTTAATGATGTTGATTCTTCCAATCCATGCGCATGGTATACTCTTCCATCTGTTAACATCTTCCTCTATCTCTTTTTTCAGTGCCCGGTAGTTTTCTACATATAGGTCTTTTACCTCTTTAGTTAAGTTTATTCCTAGGTATATTAATTTTTTTGGTGCAATGGAAAATGGGATTGATTTTTAGTCTCTCTTTCTGTAATTTCACTATTAGTGTACAGAAATGCCACAGATTTCTTGGCATTAATTTTGTACCCTGCTACATTGCCAAATTCATTTATTAAGTCAATTAGTTTTGGGATTGAGTCTTTCGGGTGTTTTATGTACAGTATCATGTCATCTGCAAATAAGGACAGCTTTACTTCTTCTTTTCCAATTTGGATGCCTTTTATTTCTTCTTCTTCTCTAATTGCAGAACAGAAGAGGTGAGAGTGGGCATCCCTGTCTTGTTCCTGTTCTTAGGGGAAATGGTTTCATTTTTTGCCCATTGAGTATGATGTTAGCTCTGGGTTTATCATATATGGCTTTTATGATGTTGAAGTATGATCCTTCTATTCCCACTTTGCTGAGAGTTTTTATCAAGAAATGGTGTTGGATTTTGTCAAATGCTTTTTCTGCATCAATTGATATGACTATGTGATTTTTATCTCTCAATTTGTTTTTGCGATGTATTACATTTACTGATTTGCAGATATTGTACTATCCTTGCATTCCTGGGATGAATCCTACTTAGTCATGGTGTATGATCTTTCTGATGTACTGCTGGATCCAATTTGCTGGAATTTTTTTGAGGATTTTGGCATCTATGTTCATGGGAGATATTGGCCTATAATTCTCTTTCATTGTGTTGTCTTTATCTGGTTTTGGTATTAGGATGATGCTGGTTTCATAGAAGGTGTTTGGAAGTGTTCCTCCTTTTTGAATATTTTTGAATAGTCTGAGGAGGATAGGTTTTAATTCTTCCTTGAATGTTTGGTAAAACTCTCCTGTGTAGCCATCTGGTCCCGGGCTTTTGTTTGCTGGAAACTTTTTGATGACTACTTAAATTCCTTCCATAGTTATTGAACTATTGACCTGTTTACATTCTTCCTTATTGAATTTTGGAAGGTTATATTTTTTAGGAATATGTCCATTTCTTGCAGATTGTCCAATTTGTTGGAATAGAGTTGTTCATAGTATTTTTTAACAATCCTTTATATTTTGGCGGGGTCTGTTGTTATTTCTTCTCTGTCATTTCTGATTTTGTTTATTTGGGTTTTCTCTCTTTGCTTCTTGGTGAGCCTGGCTAGAGGTCCATTAATCTTGTTTATCCCTTCAAAGAACCAACTCTTTATTTTATTGATCTTTTGAATTGTTTCTTTGGTTTCTATGTTGTTTATTTTTGCTCTGATCTTTACTATTTCCTTCCTTCTGCATACATTGCGCTTTTCTTGTTGCTCTCTTTCTAGCTCTTTGAGTTGTAGAGTTAGGAAATTTATTACCATTGTTTCCTGTTTTTTTCCAATAGGCTTATAGAGTTATGAAATTCCCTCTCAAGACTATTTTCACAGTGTCTCATTAATTTTCTATTGTGCTGTCATTGTAATTTGTTGTCATGATGTTTTATTTCTTCCTTGATCTCTCTGGTTACCCAATCATTGTTTAATAGCATGCTGTTTAGTCCCCATGCATTCAATTTCTTTGTATTGTTTTTTATTGTAGTTGATTTCCAGTTTTATGCCACTGTGATCTGAGAAAATGCTTGATATGATTTCTATCTTCTTGAATTTGAAGTGACTTTTCCCATGACTCAGCATATGGTCTATCTTTGAAAATGACCCATGTGCACTGGAGAAGAATGTATATTCTGTGGCTTTGTGGTGAAATGTTCTGAAGATGTCAATTAAATCCTTCTGGTCTAGTGAGTCATTTAGGAACGATCTTTCTTTGCTGATTTTTTGTTTAGAGAATATTTTCTTTGATAACAGTGTCTATTAAAGTCTACTGCTGTGATTGTATTGTTGTCAATCTCTCCCTTAATATTCTCTAGAAGTCTTTTATATATTTAGGTGCTCCTATATTGGGTGCATATATGTTTACCAGAGTTATTTCTTCTTGTTGGATTGTTCCTTTTAGTATTATGAAGTGGCCTTCTTTATCTATTGTTAAGACCTTCACTTTGAGATCTAATTTGTCAGATACAAGTATTGCAACCCCAGCTTATTTCTCATTTCCATTTGTCTGAAATACCATCTTCCATCCCTTCAACCTCAGTCTGTGTGCATCTCTTTTCCTGAGGTGGGTTTCTTGTAGACAGCATATATATGAATCATGTTTTCTTATCCAGTCAGTTACCCTATGTCTTTAGATTGGAGCATTTAATCCGTTTACATTTAAAGTTATTATTGATAGGTACTTATCTGTCGCCATTTTTATTCTTTATTCCTTGAGCTCCTTCTTTGCTTCCTATGTCTTTTTTTTACAGCAGACCCTTTAACATTTTTTGCATTGCTGGTTTGGTGATAATATATTCCCTTAGTTCTTTTTTGTCTGTGATGCTTCTGTTTTCACCTTTAATTTTGATTGAAAGCCTTGCAGAGTACAGTATTCTTGTATTCAGACACTTCCTTTGCATGACTTTGTATATTTCATTCCATTCTCTTGTGGCCTGATGAATTTCTGTTGAGAAATCAGTAGATCGTCTTATGGGGGTTCCTTTGTAGGTAACTTTCTGTTTTCTCTGGCTGCTTTTAAGATTCTTACTTTGTCTTTGGTGTTTGACAATTTAATTATAATATGCCTTGTTGTTGGTTTTTTGGGGTTCATTTTGCTTGGGACTCTGTGAGCTTCTTGGATTTGTGTGTTTTTTTCTTTCCTATATTGGGGAAATTTTCTGTCATTATTTCTTTAAACAGGTTTTCTATTCCTTGCTCAGTTTCTACTCTTTCTGGAACCCCTATTATGTGGATGTTGTTTTATTTCATGTTATCCCAAAGTTCCCTTAGGCTCTTCTCTTACTTTTTAATTTTTTTTCTACAAGCTGCTGTACTTGGGTTTTTTTTCCTACTTTGTCTTCTAGGTCACTGATGCAGTCCTCTGCTTCTTCTAGTCTACTTTTGATGCTTTTTATTGAGTTTTTTATAGCAGTGATGTCATTTTTCATTTCTCTTGATTATTCTGCATTTTTTCTTCCTGCTTCTTCATTTCCCCTTGGCTATTCTTCATTTCCTCTGGGTTTCTTCATTTCCACTTGGCTCTTACTCACACTGTCAATTTTGTCTTCCATTCTTTTCATCCACCTTATGATCATTTCTCTGAACTCTTTCTCTGGCAGGCTTTTTTCTGCTTCTATTTCATTTACTTCCTTTTCTGGTGATAACTGCCTTGCTGTTGAATGCAGGCTGTTTCTTCTTGTGCCCAAAGTCTTTCTTCTCCAGGTGTCTATTTATGTATTTCTCTCTCCTGAATTGATTCAAAGGCACAAACAAAAACACGACCAGGTACAACACACAAGGCACTGAATAGAAATGTATTCATGATGTTAATAACCACATATAAGGTGATCACCAATGAAACACAAATTAGGGGTAAGCAGAGAAAGAAGAAGAGGAAAATGAGATAAAAATAAAAGAAATAAGTGCCAAAATCAAATTGGGAGGGAGAGAAAAAAATAAAATAAAATAAAATAATAAAAAAATAAAAAGGAGAAGAAGAAAAGAGAAGGAGAAAAAAAGCCAGAGAGAAAAGAAAGTGGATAAGAGATTAAAAGGGAACAAAATATACATGTTAGGAGAAAACTCCAATAGAACAGCCACTAATCCCAACAAATGCAGACAACAAGTACCTGGAGATTAATACAAACTACAAATAACCACTAATATCAAGGGAGGGGAGGTAAAGAGAGGTAAAAAAGAAACCAAAACAAAGCAAATGAAAAGCAAAATAAAACAAGTATAATAAGCTAAAACAATCTCTCAAAAAAGTACAGAAAATCGATATAATCACCATTTAGGCAAATAGCAACAAAACAACATAGAGAAAAACAACTTTTTGGATAGTGAAGACAAGAAGAGAGAGGTTGATATGGACTTGGAGTAGGGGATTTGAAATTAGATATATAAGTGGGATGAAATTTTAATCAGGTAAAGAGAAAGAATAGGGAGAATCTAAAGTTGGAAAAGGGAAAGAGAAACAAGCCAAAAAATGGGGAAAGTTAGGAGGGGAGTGTTGACATAAAGGTAGAATTGAGATAGAATAAAATTATGCTAAAGGAAAGATGAAAATAGAATGTAGAACTCTAATCCCAATGTAAAATTAAGAGCAAATAAAATGATACTTGTTTTTTTCCCCAAAAGGTAAAATAGTAGTATTAATAATACTAGTTGAATTTAAATATATAGTAATTAAAAAGTTAGAATAATTTAGGGAAAAAAGAAAAAAATGTTTTTTAATTAAAATATGCAATAAAATAAAAAATAAAAATAATAAAAAAAATAGAATGGGCAGTCCTGGAGGTCATTCACTTCTACTATTGTTCTGTTTGACACTCCTCTTTCCCAGTCTGGAGAGTATTGCAGTTCTTTGTGTTTTACTGCTGAGGTGTGTCTTAATCTCTTTATTATTTTGTGATTATGCGAGAGTCAATTTGTGAGTTATCCTCTGGGTGGCATTCTTTCAAAATTGACCTTTGAGACTAAGCAGAGGACCTCTCTAGGCTGTTCTTAGATCCTGCTACTCTGTGGTTCTCAATACCAGTTTGTGGGGATGGGTTGCCCTAGAGCTGATTCTCTGATAGTTACTCTGCGCTCCAATCCCCAGGTTCCAGAAAAACATCCTTCCCCTGCAGACTCTCAGGATGTCTCCAATTGCTTTATATTATGTATTGGACTTAGCAATCAGAAGCGAGGGTCTGGCCAAAACCGGTTTGGCTCAGTGGATAGAGCATCGGCCTATGAACTGAAAGGTCCCAGGTTCGATTCTAGTCAGGGACATGTACCTTTTTTGTGGCACATCCCCAGTAGGGGGCATGCAGGAGGCAGCTGATCGATGTTTCTCTCTCATTGATGTTTCTAACTCTCTATCCCTCTCTTCCTCTTTGTAAAAAAAAAAAAAAATCAATAAAATATATATTTAAAAAAAAAGAAGCCAGGGTCTGACGAGGAGAGTGCTGTCTGTGCTCTCTCCCTTCCCAGCTCCTGTTCAAGGAGCTGTGACACTGTATTAACTCTCAGGCTGTCCTTCTGCCTCAAATTAAAATAGGTTGCTTTCTAGAGCTCCCCTCTGTTAAAATCTCTGAGTGTCCCCTTCCATATTTAGGGATCACACCCTGCCCCACATCTGTGGATTTCTCTTTAGAGCAGCTTTTCCCCAGTCCAGTTCCCACAGTGTGCGTGTCTCTGTTCTGAGGGACAGGAGACCTCACCTTATCGCAGGCGAAATCTGACTTTCCGTGTGGCGTGTGGAGCTCCTCTTAGTCCGAGTGTCTGCGCCGATTGTAGAGTGGTGTTCTGGGTCCCCCAGCTGTTCAGTGGGTGCTGCAGCAGTAGCTTTTAGACCGCTGTAGACATCCAGTTCCTCCTGCAAGATGGTGCGGTATCCACATTCACGCTGGTGGCTCCGGGCGACAAAAACCCTCTGGCAGTGAGGCTGCTTGGTCAGGGGAGCCCAGTCCAGCAGTCCCCCACCTTCTCCTGGAGGATATCTAACTTTTTTTTCTTTTCTTTAATTAATTTTTTATACATATCTCCCCATTGCCCTCCCCTCCCAGCATACCCCAACCCCCCAGTATCTATGTTCATTAGTTATGCTTATATGCATGCATACAAGTCCTTTGATTGATCTCTTATCTACCTCACCTAACCTTAATCTTCCTGCTGTAATTTCACAGTCTGTTTATTGCTTTACTGCCTCTGTATCTATCCTTTTGTTCATCAGTTTATAATGTTCTTTATTATACAAAAATGAGTGAGATCATGTGGTGCTTCTCCTTCATTGACTGGCTTATTTCACTTAGCATAAGGTTCTCCAGTTCCATCCAGGTTGCTGCAAATGGTAAGAATTCCTTCTTTTTAATGGCAGCATAGAATTCCATTGTGTAGATGTACCATAGTTTTCTGATCCATTCATCTGCTGACGGGCACCTAGGCTGAGGATAACTAACTCTTAACTTGCCAACAAACACTCGCAGTGTGACTCTCAGCTGCTCTCTCCATCTGCCCAGCGATAAGGCTCCAGACACATCTGTCTATTCCGCTGCCATTTTCTTCCCCTTCTTTCATCCTTTTAAATCACAAAATTAAAGACCCTAGACTATAATTGGTTTGGTTAGGATTAGTCAACAAGGGAGCAAGAGAAATTAGGGTTTCTTTTGGCTGAGGTATTTGAACACCGTATCCTGTATACATGTGTGCAACAGTGTGCCTGTGCTTGCATACAAAGCCAGAGTGAACACTAACACACTAGCAGTTTCTGGGATTTAGAGCTGTGTTGGAGGTCACTGTGCATACGTTGGAAGGCACTTATTCTCCCCTTCCACACACCCTCATAAATGTCCTCAAAGGTGCCCTAGAGGTTCTGACTCAATTTTCTGTCAGCATTAACTGAGTAATTTATTAATTAATGTGGCTTAAATAATTTGTGGTACAGAAAAACAATCAATATTTGCAAAGGGAGTGAATTATCAGCCTGGTATTTCTGAATGTCTCTGCATGATTTTCCTGCTGAAACCAAAGGAAGAAGAACCATCAGACTATAATTGTGTTTAATGCTTCCCTTGCACTAGCTAGAGTTGATAAGTTAATTTGTTTATTTATATATGTACCTAATTACTTATTTAGAATTATTACTGATAGGTTAAGCCTGATTAAATGCCACTGATTTTCTGCAGCTTGACCTCTGAATGAACTTCTGTATACCTTGAGGCAAATGTGTTTTACTCAACAAATCCACCAGATTCCAATACTCCCCCCCACCCACCAAGCTGAGTCTACCTTTCTTCAGAAATTCCAGTTTCTAGTCCCAGGTGACTAATCCCTTCTTTTGCCTGACCCGTGTGTTTCTTCCGTTGTATTAGTCATTTCCTCTAGCCTCAAGTACATGTAAAAATTACACTAAATCCCTCCAATCCATAAATCAGGCAGTATAATATATTCTTACATCTTCACTTCATTACTTACAACAGCTAAGGTGAGCACTGGTGAATACAACCCTCACTATACAGTGCAGCATTTGGGAAGATAGAAAGATGAGAGGTGGGTGGTGAAAATAAGGAAGGGTATTTCTCAAGCAAGAGCTATGGCTTGCAGACACAAGGAATATTCTCTGTGTGTGTATGTATGTATTTGTGTATGTGAGTGTATAAGTTGTTAATCAGACAGTTTCTCCAGCTGGATGTGGCACTGAGCAATTGAGGACACAATTATGCACATATTCATAATTGTGCACACATTCAACACACACATATTTTGCATTTCAACATTCCACTGCTTAGCCATGTTCTCTGTGCAAAGGACAATGTGGCTTCTTGGCTAGTATGTACTATATGTACAGTATGCAGGGTTACTTGGATCACTTGAATTTGGAATAAAAATATATTACCTTTGAAAGTTCTCCCAGGTTTATAATACAACAATGGAACAGGGCTATGAGTCTAGAAACAATACAGGAACATTAAGGAAGATGTACATGTGAGAAACACCATGGTAATGTCCTTAGATGTTAAAAACCTTTTAGAAATTAACATAAACATTTCAATTCTAATAAAACTATATCAAGTTTAAGAATCCTATTTGTTAGATTATGCTTAGGTGTGTTCATTGTCCTTTGTTTTATACAATTTTTCAAATAGATATGCCATTATATACCTAATAATGAATAATGTTTTTTTTCTGATTACTTGCTCTTGAATTTGAATGAGCCAAGTTGTTAGAGAGCCCTATTAAGAATTGTACCTAAGACTGGTTATTATCACCACTTCTGCAAAAGTCCTACTCCAAGATTAGTGTATATTAGTTTGGTTAGAATAATCCATATATCTACTATTAAACTAATCACCACTTATTTCTTCCCTTAGGGGAAAGCTATGTTTGCTCCTCAGACAACTTCTTTAAAAAGGTGGAGTACACTAAGAATGTCAATCCCAACTGGTCCGTCAATGTGAAGACCTCTGCCAACATGAAAGCTCCCCAGTCCCTGGCTAGCAGCAATAGTGCCCAGGCCAGGGAGAATAAAGACTTTGTGCGCCCCAAGCTTGTGACCATCATCCGCAGTGGAGTGAAACCTCGGAAAGCTGTGCGTGTGCTTCTGAACAAGAAGACAGCCCACTCTTTTGAGCAAGTCCTCACTGATATCACTGAAGCCATCAAACTAGAGACTGGGGTTGTCAAAAAACTCTACACTCTGGATGGAAAACAGGTAGGGTTTTTTTTCAGACTACTTTTCTTCTCATTTGTTCTAAATCCTTGAATGATCATCTTATACTTCAGGCATCATTTCTGGTTGGGGGATACTTTCTCTACCTCTCATAATTCTTATCTGATATTTTTTGTCTCATTTTGGAAGAAAGTCTTTTCAGCAAACAAATCAATGGACCGGGAATGTGAGGCTTTGAAAATCAATCTGCTTCTTTCTTACTAAGTAAAATGGTTACTTAGTCTCAGCTTTCTTATCTTCTAAGAAAAGTTTTATTATAACCTAGGACCTACATTCTTATGTATATGAATTTATTTATTACATGATTCAACCTTAGTTGTTCAATACATGTGACTAGAAATGAGCTTTCCTCACTCATTTCTTCTGAGATAGCCTCACATTGGTATTCAGCATCAGTCTGTTGAAAAGAGATTGAAGTGACCCTTGCATTTTAGGAAAAAAGACATATCTTGGGGAGGCACTGAAGTCTCTCTTTCATTTTCTTTGCCTCACACTACACCATATTTCTTCTCTCTCTTGTCCATGTGACATAGCTATTTTATTTAGGTTCCACTGATGGTTTGTGTGAGAAAAGAACTGTTTCAGGATCCTAAAAGTAGCCTAAGAAAGATGCTGCCATCTGTTCTCTTCCAAATCAGGTTCTTCATGTCATTGGTTATGCTACTGAAGTACCACTTATATTAATATCTGGGAAAGAATGCAGTCAGGCATCTCCTTCAGACAGATGCACCATTCTCTTGAGCATAGAGAGCTGTAAATATGTAACAAAAATATTCTAAGGGAATTGGAATAGTGGCTGTTCTATTGGCTCTAAAGAAAATGTGTGTCCCCCATAATAGCAGACAAGTGTGGATTATTATCAGTCCCTAGTTTCTACCTCATAAAATACCATTAGTGTTTGAACAAAAGGGCTAATCATAACTGCTCTAGCTATGCTCACAGGGTTCTCATGAGGATTAAAGGAAATCATAGATATGAAAGCACTCCTTAAATTAAGAAATATGATATAAATATGTATGCATACAATTCATCATTAAATGAGATAAATATGTAAATTGCCAGACATTTTCATATATATTTATATAACAATAAATGTTAGTTCTCTTCCCTTTACTTTACCTCCATCATTCTTAGATTGAATTTCCAACATTTTTGTGGAGATATACCATACATTGGCATTCCGTGACTACTCCTAATAATAAATAAAGGGACACTTTCACCTCCTAGATAAGCAAGCTCCAGTCCAGTGATGGGTGGATTTTTATCCTACAGTATTGCACACAGAGCAACAATCCCTGTCCAATTTCTTCAAATATTGGCTCCCATTTCTTTGGGGAACAAGTTACAAAATGCCAGTGTATGATATGGTGTGTGTACAAAAATGCTAAGGAGCAGTGCTCAAGGGAGCAGAACAATGCCTTGTCAGGTATCAATGCCATGTTGATACTGTTCCTTCTCTTTAAAATGTCTCCAACTCCTGGGAGTTATCTTTTAACACCTGGTTAATGTTATGTTATCTCTGAAAACTGTCTCCATTATGCAAAGTTAAAGCAATCTTAACTTTTTTTTTTAATGCTCAGCTCCTGATACGTTGTGGATGATCTAAAATTCTTATATGGTCAAAGTAGATTTTCTGAGCTGTTCTGAGAGGCCCTCTGCTTTCAATGCCCCAGACACTTTTCTTTTGTCTATCTGAAGAGGTAGGGACTTTCCAAATGAGTGAATAATCTACCCAGATGGTTCTATCCTTTACTTACTTGAAAGTCACTGAAGAGAGACTTTTCAAGCAGTATTTCCCAAAGGATATTCTAAGAACTGTCTCTACCTCTATGACCCTAGAAGCTCTTCATAAAGGGTTCTGTGGTCAAATCAGATGGTAAAATGCTGCAAAATATATGTCTTTCTTAGAGATTCATGATGCTTTTTGGCATATTAAGTGTTCTGCGAAGTTCTGCAGAAAGGAAGCCCCATTTAATTTACTTCCAGAATTATTTAACCACAAACACCTTTTATGAATACATGTGTGTGTGTATATATATATAATAAAATATATAATGTAATATATATTATGGAATACACACACACACACACACACATTCTGCAGAGCACACTAGGAAATGCTGTTAACAGAAGATGCTGAATGATTGAGATTTAACTACACAAACCTCACAGGTAAGATTGGTATGTATGGGATAACCCACAAATTAAACATAGTTGTGTGGTTACAACAAGGACATTAAACAACTATATTTGGGGGTGCAGGGACAAACCTACTAATTACAAAATAGATTCTGAATATACTGAAAATTGGTGCCAAACTCAAAATTTTGGATCCCAGCCCATTTCCCAATTTTAGTGATGACAGCTTTAATGTTAACACCTGTCAGTCACTTTGATTACTGGTGGATATTCTTACAACTTAGGAACATGATCTTTCTCTATGCAGGCTAAAGGCACATGTGTTGTAATGGCATGAACTTGCTCAAGTCAGATTTGGTTTAGCCTGTCTTTGGCTAAATGAGGCACCAGGCAGAAAGGAGAAAGTAGGGTCAAGGCTATTTGTTATTAAATGTTTTAACATGAATTCCAGGCCATCACTTGGTTTCTGTCTTGTGTCTTGCTCTAACTGGATAGCAGATAAACCAGAACAAGTGGTTTTCTCCTTCTCTGTTTAAAACAGCCCTGTTGATTATATCAGATTTACTGTTGCTTCTGTTTTCGTGTGTACTATTTGACTTATACTGATTGACAAAAAATCTGCAGACATGGCTCTAATCTCTGTTTTATTTTGTTAGGATGTGCTTTTGGAGCCCTTGGTCTTTTAAGGGCTTATGTTTTGTCAATATAGAAAACTAGTTTCCTGATTTCTTGCCTCTGAGTCAGGAAGCTAACCATCATCAGTAGGAAAGAGTATTAATTTGTTTCTCAACTCAATAAGAAGTTGCTGAAACTGTAGTACAATTGAATCCAAGATGGCGGCATAGGTAAACACCTACACTGCTGCCTCGCACAACAATTTCAAAACTACAACTAAAAGACAGAACGGACATCATCCAGAACCACAGGAAAGCTGGCTGAGTGGAAGTTCTACAGCTAGAAGGAAAGAGAGGGGCTCACAGAGGCCCAGAGGAGCTGCAAAAAGCTAAGGTACGGAGACGCACAAGCTGAGAGAGCGGGCGCCGGAGGACCTGGCTGGCTTTCTCTGGCGGGAGGGAAACGGAGACTCCCAACGGCATTGAACCCCTTCTCTTACGACACTAAACCCCAGATCCAGCCGAAACTCATACGGGGTGAGTTTGGACTGTGAAAAGGGAGAGGTGCATGAAAATTTAGGGGAGTCGCAAAAGACCAGAGGGCTGGTGGCGGTCCGCACGGCACTGCGGGCAGGACAGATTGCTGATTGTGCCGCTGGCTTTCGCGAGTGGGCGGGAGACAGACACTCCCAACTGCACCACTTCTGAGTCCACTAAGCCCCTGTTTCGGGCGAAACCCTGGAGACCTAGATTCGTGTGGTCCTGGTGCGCAGGGGAGCTGGAAAGGCAGTGGTCTAGAGGCACTGCTGGTGCGCGTGCACAAGGACTGCTCCAGCGATTACCTAGTCACGTGAGACTCAGGGGCCATGGAGGGCAGGGCTGACTGGAAGGCAAGGCGGTCCCTTAGCCCTGAGACTCCACCCATCCCAAGCTCAACAGAGATTTCTTCGGTTTTGCAAGTCTGATATTATAAGGCTGAATTCAACACAGAAGTTTCCCTGGCATAGTGAAAATGCTGAGACAAGGGAAGGGATCACAAACAAAAGAAATGGAGGAAAAAAAAAAAACGACTGGATATAGAGTTCAAAACCACGCTTATAAGGTTTTTCAAGAATATGCTAGAAAAGTTGAATAAATTTGGTGAGACCCAAGAGGAGATGAAAAAGGACGTACTAGAGACACTGACTGAAATAAAAAATATTATACAGAGTCCTAACAGCAGACTAGATAAAGGAAAGAATCAAGTCAAAAATTTGAAATATAATGAAGCAGAAAACACTCAACTGGAAAAGCAAGAAGAGAAAAGAATCCGAAAATGTGAAGATAATGTAAGGAGACTCTGGGACAGCTTCAAGCATACCAACATCAGAATTGTGGGAGTGCCAGAAGAGAGAGAGCAAGATACTGAAAACCTATTTAAAGAAATAATGACTGAAAACTTCCCACATCTGGTGAAAGAAATAGACTTACACGTCCAGGAAGCACACAGAACCCCATATAAAAGGAATCCAAAGAGGACACACCAAGACACATCATAATTAAAATACCAAGAGCAAAAGACAAAGAGAGAATATTAAAAGCAGCAAGAGAATAACAGTTCATTACCTACAAGGGAGCACCCATACGACTGTCAGCTGATTTCTCAACAGAAACAATGCAGGCCAGACGGGAGTGGCAAGAAATATTCAAGGTGATGAATAGCAAGAACCTACTAGCAAGAATAATCTATCCAGCAAAGCTATCATTCAGAATTGAAGGGCAGATAAAGAGCTTCACAGATAAGAAAAAGCTAAAGGAGTTCATCAACTCCAAACCAGTATTATATGAAATGCTGAAGGGTACTCTTTAAGATATACTAGAATCAGGAGCACAGAAAGGGAGTGGACTGATAATTCTCAGGGGGAAAGGGGTGAGGGGAGTACAGGGAGAGACTGGACAAAAATCATACACCTATGGATGAGATCAATGGGAGGGAGGGAAGAGTGGGAGCTGGGTCGAGGGGTGCTATGGAAGGGAAAAAAAGAGAAATAAATGTAATAATCTGAATAATAAAGATTTAATTTAAAAAAATAAATAAAGAAATAAAAAAATAAAGGAAACAAACAAACAAACAAACAAAAGAAGTTGCTAATGTAATTAGTAGTAGTTTGTGGGGTCCTGAATACTCCTTTAGGCTAAAATGGATTTCTAGGAGGTCAGAGAAAACATGAAGAAAGGGTTATATTATGATGTATGTTCACTCTCAGCTGAGGTTCTTCTAATTCCTTAGCAGCTGCAGTAGTTGTGGTATGTTGAAAAAAAATGACCAAACTATCAATTTCTATAATCAAGTCACATATTGACCTTCATGCTTAAAGATAATAGATGTATTAAAACTGGAATTCAAATTTCTGGTTCATTTGCCGACTTAGTAGATACATGGTCTAGTCTTAAATTCATTTCTGTAAATCACAGAACATAATGCTTCTGTTAGTGATACAGAACTTTAACAAAAGACTTCCAGCTTTTTCCTATTGTACACAGGCATACAGCTGGTCCTTACCCCATCTATTTCGATGCTTCACTTATTGGCATCTCAGGTCTCAGTTTTGTCCACATCCAGGATCTGTGCCATCAAAAATTCACTATTGCCTCAAGATAAATACCTAAGAAATAACTGTAGCCTTTAGTATTATTTATGTTAGTTTTGGTAGGCCAGTTTTTAATTGGATGAATTTACTTTGTGTTTCTGTCTATATCCTTCTATTACCAACTACTTGCACCAGGAATTTTAGGTCTCAGAATAACAAAAAAAGAGGTTTGAGCTAATTCCAAAATTACCTATAGCTTTGAAAACTAGAAAAGGAGATTTAAGAAATGTTTTGAACCATAGATGGTAGAATAGGAAAATGAGGGCACAAAGGGTATTTGAACCACCCCTAAGTATTCCAGGAAAGACTTGTCCCTTCTATCTTGCTATACTGAATAACTGGGTGCTGCAAGCACAAAGGCAATTTCAGGAAACAGGAAGGAAGACAAGTTGGATTTAACCTTGGAAATGTTGAATGCTTTTCCCAAGGTCCTTACTGGGCCTATGTAGCCATTTTATCTTTCCCTCCATTATATCTGCCCCCTCAAGTCACATCTGGTCTTACTTATATTCTCTGACCTCCAGCTCTCCAAGAACCAACCTCTATTTCCTCCTAGTGTTATGACCCTGTCAGTCAATGTTGAGTTTGATAGAAAAATACCACATGGCTATAAATTATGCCCCAAGAGGGAGGTCATTTATCATTGACCTTCCCTTGAGAAAATCAAAGCTGGAAAGGAGATGTTTGTCTTACTAAAAGTTCCTCCTTCTCCCCACCCCCTGCAACCTTCCACAGATTTGATTCCCAGAGACAGGCTTTAAGAGGACTGACTTGCACATGAAACTGAAAAAAAGCAAAAATGGGAAGCCAGGCTGGGCACTGTGAAAGGGGAAAGTTTGCAAACTACCTTGTCATATATATAATATATTCAAGGTTTCTCACACTGAGGTAGATTTTGTATTTTAGAAGAGGGCTTATGGAACACATCAATTATATTGTCCTTCAGGAAAGGAAAAGACTAAGTGTAGCCTGGCTATTAGATATTTCTTAAGTAAATTATCATCTTAAGAGTTTTATTTATTTATATTTTTTGTTAATTCTCACCAGAGGATATTTTTCCCATTTATTTTTCTCTCTTTTTTTTTAGGGAGAGTGGAAGGGAAGGGGAGAGACACACAAAGAGAAACATCCATGTGAGAGAGACATATCAATTGGTTGCCTCCCACAAGTACCCCTTCTGGGAAGAGGGTAAAGCTTGCACCAAGGTATGTACCCTTGACTGGAGTCATACCCATGACCCTTCAGTCTGAGGGCCGAAGCTCTAATCACTGAGAAACAGGCTAGGGAAAAGTTCTATTCTTGATGAAACACTTCTGGTTCTGAGTAGTGATAGAGGTGGGGTTGGGCCATTTTAATCAAAAGTTTTGGCATAGTATTCCAGTCTTCCACACTGATGAGTCTGTTGATATCCAACAATCAGTATGAATATGGATAGAGAGCTAGATTGGAATTTAAAGACCTGAGTTCTAGTCTTTACTCTGTTCTCCAATAGCTATGTGATGTGGGGCCAATCACATCTCTTCTCCAGTCCTTAGTTTTGTAGATAAGTGCATGACCTTTTATAGTATTATGCTAAGTTAAATATCACAGTTAGAGAAAGACAAATATCACATGATCTCACTTATATGTAGAGTTTAATGAACAAAATAAATTCACTAACAAAATAGGTCCAGAGGCATGGGTGCATAGAACAGACTGATGAATCTTAGAGGGAATTGGAGTGGAGGGCCAGAAGATATTAACCAAAGAACTTACACACATATATGCATAGCTCATGGACACAGACAATAGTGTGATAAGGGCCTGAGGTAAGACAGTGACTGTATGGAGGGGTGCAAAGGTGGGGAAAATGGGGGACATCTATAATACTGTCAACAATAAAATATATATATTCCAAAAATGAGTACTTCTAGCTCTATGATAACAGAGTCTTTATCTCACAGTATTGCTTTTGTCTAGATATTTTTAACCAAGCCATCACTCTTCTCAATACCCTCCACCTCTCTATGTTGCTAGAATCTCCAGTGTGATGTAGTTCTCACCATAATGGATATATTGTATTCTAAGATGGTCCCTAAGTGGTATTTGCACAGTCCATATCTTCAGTTCTTTTTTGCCACCTATGTTGATGTGACCAAAAAATATTTTTTAAACTTGTAATTTTGATTTGACCTCCTTTTCTTTCCAATGTGGATGATATGAGTGGAGAATAGAGGAATCATTTTTTAAAAAGCAATATAAAAGTCATCCTGCTAAAATTGTGACAAGTACTTGACAGTGTCATTATTAAAGCATCTCCACCACATTGGTGCTATTTTAGGTGCTGAGAAAAATTGTTGCCAAAGGAGGAGGTTAGCATCAGAGTTATTTCTTGATTATATTAAAGAAGATTAAGTAGGGATTTATTCAGAGATACAGACTGTTCCATTACCAACCTCTGAAGTAAATAGTTTCTTGTTCTTAGTTTTTAATTTTAATCTTTGTCATTATTGTCATTCCCTCAAAGTGGCAGAAAAAGCATTGTCTCCAAATACCGCATTAAAAAAATATCTTTATTGTTGAGAATATTACAGATGCCCCACTCTCCCTCATGATGCCCCTCCACCTGGTTCCCACTCCACCCCTTCACCATTCTAGTGTCTGTGTCCATAATAAGATCTTTGGTCAATTCCCCTGCTTCCTCCCCCCCCCACCCCTGCCCTGCCTGCTTCTCTCTGAGATTCATCAATCTGTTCCATGCTTCCATGATTCTAATTCTATTTTTTCATCAGTTTATTTTGTTCATTAAACTTCTTGTTTATTTTGATTTTTAGATTTAAAATAGCTTTATTGAGATACTAGAGACCCAGAGCACTAATTCATGCACATCAAAAGTAAATTAATTAGAAGAAATATTTTAATATTTCTATTCGCCCTTTCTCTATAATGGAAGTGTCAACCAAATTCATGATTGACAATGATAGAGGGAAACATACGTGTGTGATTGGTGCCAGTGAGAGCTTTATATGTATTGTGCATGGGTGAGTCAACTTAGCCTTTTATAGATATAGAATAAACTTCCTTAATTAGACACCTGCTTTCCAATGTAGCTAAACTTTTTCCAGCCCAGTGAAGCACCCCAATTTCTTTTTCAGGTAATCATCAGCAACACAGCAGTAAATATCAACATGAAGCAGATTATTGTTGTAGATCAGTCAGGGAGGACAAAGGATAAAATATTTAACTGCAGCAGTGTTTTACTAGTATATTCTGTGCAGTGAGAAAACCTGAAGTTATTTTCAAGGCCCACCATTTCTTACTTCTTTTAAGTTGGGTCAAGTTTCTAAACTACCTAAATCTCCATTTTCTGGCTAATGAAAAAGAAAATAGGATTCCACCACTTCTGTCTACCTACTTTAGGATTTCTGTTTGTGAGGATCAAAAGAGATGAGGCATAGGAAAAAGCTTCACAGACATTTGGTTAAAGTGTAAAATGTTTCCAAATGACTATAAAACAAGTCATGTTCCTGGGCTAAGAAACTTCAAGGAGGCTGGTCATCGCTAGAGAGAGGAAGCTGGGCACTGCTACATGACATTATTATGCAGTGCCCACTGCAACCTATTTTGATCTGGGCTCAGATGGGCTGTGGGCTGCATTTTGCACTATGGCAGAGTAGGCTGCAATTTGGTGGACTGTCACTTGGGGGTGATGGTGGGGCTGTGTCCCATGTGGGGGAAGCCGAGAGTTGCTGTGTTGGCACCAGGTCTGTACTGCTGTTTTTCTGTAAATGGCCAGTGCACATTATGGCTCCTCCTGTGTTGAGCATCTGCCCCCTGGTGGTCAGTGCATGTCATAGCGACCAGTAGGACAGGTGGAGGGACACTTAGCATATTAGCCTTTTATATATATACTAGAGACCCAGTGCATAAAATTTGTGCATGGGGGTGGGGGGGTCCTTCAGCCCAGTCTGCTGCTCCCTCTTTAATCTGGGACCCCTTGAAGGATGTCTGACTGCCCGTTTAGGCCCTATCCAAGTAGGATCAGGCCTAAACGAGCAATCAGACATCCCTCTCACAATCCAGGACTGCTGGCTCCTAAATGTTTACATGCCTGCCTTCCTTATTGCCCCTAACCTCTTCTGCCTGCCAGCCTGATCACTCCTAATCATTTTCCTGCCAGCCTGATTGATGCCTAAATGCTCTCCTGCCAGACTGTTTGATCCTAACTGCTCTCCTCTGTGGGCCTGGTCACCACCAACTTCCCTCCCCTGCAGGCCTGGTCACTCCTAACTGCCCACCCTTATAGGCTTGATCACCCACAACTGCCCTCCCTTGCAGGCCTGGTCGCTGCCAACTGCCCTCCCCTGCTGGCCATCTTGTGGTGGCGATCTTGTGTCCACATGGGGGCAGGATTTTTTTTTTTTTACCACATGAGGGCAGTCATCTTGTGTTGGAGTGATGATCAATTTGCATATACTCTTTTATTAGATAAGACAGAGGCCTGGTGCACGAGTAGGAGCCAGCTGGTTTGCCCTGAAAGGTGTGCCAGATCAGGGTGGGCATTCCCTTGGGGCATGGGGTGGTCTGGGAGAGGGGCCTGTGGTGGTTTGCAGGCCAGCCATGCCTCCCAGAGACCCAAGTGGAGGCCCTGGTATCTGGGATTTATTTATCTTCTATAATTGAAATTTTATAGCCTGGAGTAGAGCCAAGTCTTCTGCTCGCACAGTCATTGAAACTTTGTTGCCTTAAGCTGAGGCCTGGGTGGGCCAGGGTGTGCAGAAAGCTTGGCTTCCTCCATCCCCAGAGGCAACCAAAGCCTTGCTCTGTGGTGGCAGCCATTGAAACTTTATTGCCTTAAGTGGAGGATTGGGTCAGCCAGGGTTTGCAGAAAGGTTGGCTTCCTACATTGCCAGGGGCAACCCAAGCTTCCCTCCTGCTCTTTCTGTGGCTGTAGCCATCTTGGTTGGGTTAATTTGCATACTCACTCTGATCGGCTGGTGGGCATGGCTGGTGGGCATGGCTAGTAGGTGTAATGGAGGTATGGTCAATTTGCATATTACTCTTTAATTAGATAGGACTAGTTACCCAATGCACAACATCATGCACAGTGGGGGGTTCCCTCAGCCCAGCCTGCCCCTTTTCACAGACTGAGAGCCCTCTGTGGGCTGTGACTGGGCTGATCAAGGGAAGGAACCAGCCCCTTTACCCCACTGCTGCAGCCACTGCCAGCCACTGCAGCTGCCAAGATGTTTTTTTATCAACAGAGACTCCATTCCCTTCACTGTGAAAAAATGCCAACTTTCTTTAGGCATTTTCAAGATGTGTCTTTCATAAGATATGACCTTCCTTCCTTCCTTCCTTCCTTCCTTCCTTCCTTCCTTCCTTCCTT
>JAAGEH010000031.1:6491267-6502810 GCA_011751065.1 Lasiurus cinereus
CTTCCTTCCTTCCTTCCTTCCTTCCTTCCTTCCTTCCTTCCTTCCTTTCTTCCTTCCTTCTTTCCTTCATTTTCTTCCTTCCTTCTTTCCTTCCTTCCTTCCTTCCTTCCTTCCTTCCTTCCTTCCTTCCTTTCTCCTTTCTTTTTCTTTCCTCCTTCCTCCTTCCTTCTTTCCTTTCTCTTTCTTTCTTTCTTTCTTTCTTTCTTTCTTTCTTTCTTTCTTTCTTTCTTTCTTTCTTTCTTTCTTTCTTTCTTTCTTTCCTCACCTTCTTGAATTCTTATAACCCAAGTTACCAAGAACATTGCAAGTGGCAGCATATAGGGAGCTTAGCCAACGAGTGGTCAGAAAAGGTATTTACTCTTGAACTGGTTTGGATCAGTGGATAGACCATGGGCCTATAGACTGAAGGGTCCCAGGTTTGGTTTCTGTTAAGGGCATGTGCCTTGGTTGGAAGTACATACCCAGTGGGGAGTTTGCAGGAGGCAGCTAATTGATGTTTCTCTCTCATTGATGTTTCCAACTGTTTACCCCTCTCCCCTCTTCTCTGTAAGAAAATCAATAAAATATATATTTTTTAAAAATGGTGTTTCCTCTGAAGCTCATGTGGCCCCTGCATTGTATCCACTGGACTAGGGGGGTGTCCCTGCCACCCAGTGGTGGCTTCTGTGGTCTCTCCACACCCTAGAGACCAGCAGCCAGCCCATCTCTGTCATAGGTGCTGGGCTGGCAGGCAAGCGGGGACCCCCAGGCTGCACACAGCGGCAGCTTCCAGGGTCTCCACATGCCCCAGAGGCCAGGAGCCAGCCCCCCCATCATGGGCACTGGGCTGGGGGCGTGGACCCGAACATCCCTATCTCCGAATGCCCCCGAGGCCAACAGCCAGCCCTCTGTCATGGGCTCCAGGCTGGGGGCGTGAACCAGAACCACCGCTTGTCACCAGAGCATGCACAAGCGGCTGCACCCATAGTCCTGGAGTGGCCAGGGGGTATTCTAGGACCCCTGCTGCTCAGGGCCTAAGTGCAGGCCTACAGGCTAGGAGCGGCCTGGGTCCTGAGGATGTTCCCAAGACCCAGGCCCCTGGGAAACTGCATATGCAAATAAACCACCATCTTTGTTGGGCTAATTTGCATACTCACTCCTGGTTGGCTGGTGGGTGTGGCTTGTGAACATAGCGGAGGTACAGTCAATTTGCATGTTTCTCTGTTATTAGATAGGTGTTCCCCATATCATACAATTGATACATTTTAAGTGTACTATTATTGGATTTAATATATTCAGAGTTGTTCATCAATCATCAGAACCAATTTTATAATATTTTCATCACCACAAAAATAAACTCTATACCCTTTAGATATCATGTTCCAATCCTACCAGTGACTAGGCAATTATTTATCTATTTTCTGCCTCCATAGATTTGCCCATTTTGGACATTAAAAAAATTAATCCAGATGGAACCAACAATATGTGAAATATGCTGTCTGGCTTAGTTTGTTTTCAGGATTCATCATGTTGTAGCATAGTAATACTTTATTTCTTTTCATGGCTGAATAATAGTCTATTATATAGATATTCCACATTTTATTTATTCATTCATCAGTTGATGGAAATTTGGGTTGTTTTTATTTTTTTGCTATTATGAATAATGCTGCCATCATGTTTTGATTTTTATGTGGGCATATGCCTTCATTTATCTTGAGTAAATACCCAGGCATGGTATTTACCAATGGTATTCACTGGGTTGTATAGTATGTGCCTGTTTAAAAATTTAAGAAACTGCTGAACTGTTTTCTATACTGGCTGCCACATGTGATATCTCTATCAGCAATATATGAGGATCCCACTTCCTCCACATTTTCATTAATAACATCAAGAACGATAACACTTGTTATTATTTATCTTTTTATTTAGTAATCCTAGTGGGTGTGAATTGGGATCACATTGTGGTTTGCTTGGCATTTTCCTAATGACTAATGATATAGAATATATTTTCACATACTTATTGGAATTTGTATATCCTTGTTGGAAAAAAAAGTGTATTTAGATTCTTTACACATTTATTTATTTTTATTTTTTTAAATAATGTTTTTATTTTCAATTACAGTTGACATACATTATTATGTTAGTTTCAGGTATACACACTAGTGATTAGATACTACATAACTTAGTAAGTGCTTATCCTAATAAGTTTCACACTTATCTGGCACTATACATAGTTATTACAATATTATTGACTATATTCCCTATGCTGTATTTTACATCTCCATGACTATTTTGTAACTACCAATTTGTTCTACATAATCCCTTTATACTTTTCAACCATTCCCCTAACCCTCTACCACCTGGAAACTATTAAAATGTTCTATCAATGTTTGTTTATATTCTTTTTTAGATTCCACATATAAGCAAAACTATCTGGTATTTCTCTTTTCTCTGTCTGACTTATTTCACTCAGCACAGTACCCTCTAGGTACAATCATATTTTTCCAGATGGCAAGATTTAATTTATCTTTTATGGCTGAGCCATATTCCATTGCATATATGTACCACTTCTTTTGTTGTTGTTAATTCTCACCCAAGGTTATTTTTTACATTGGTTTTCTTACAGACAGTGGAAGGGAGGAAGTAGGGGGAGGGGAAGAGAGAGAGAAAAAGATCCATGTGAAAGAGACACATCAATTGTCTCCCACATGCGCCCCAACTGGAAGTAGGGGTCAAATTACAATCCAGGTATGTGCTCTTTACCAGGAAACAAACCCATGTACACTTGCTGCATGTGCCGAGACTCTAACCACTGAGAAAACCGACCAGGTCCCACAGCACTTCTTTATTGTATTGATGGACACTTAGTTTGCTTCTATATCCTGACTATTGTAAATAATGCTACAATGAACATAAGGATGCTTCTGTCTTTTCAAATGAGTGTTTTGGGTTCTTTCTGATAAATACCCCAAAATGGAATTTCTGGGTTCTTTTTCTCTTGATATAAACTTTGATTTAAAGTCTATTTTGTCTGGTATAAGAATTGCTACCCCAGATTTCGTAGTTTCTATTTTTGTGAAATATCTTTTTCCATCTTTTTACTTTCAGGTAGTGTGTATCTTTAGATCTGAAGGGAGTCTTTTGTAGACAACATATATAAGGGTCTTGTTTTCTATCCAGTCAGCCACCCTGTATCTTTTGATTTGAACATTTAATCAATTTCCACTTAAATTTATTGTTGATAGCTATGTAGTTAATGCCATTGTATTATTCATACTTTTATTTGTGTGTTTTTTTCTTCTTAAAGAAGTCACTTTAACATTTTTTGTAATACTTGTTTGGTGGTGATAAACTCCTTTAGCTCTGTCTTGTCTGGGAAGATCTTTATCTGTCCTTTGATTCTAAATGATGGTTTTGCTGGGTAGAGTAATCTTGGTTGTAGGTCCTTGCTTTTTATCACTTTGAATATTTTGTGCCAATCTTTTTTGCCTCGTAATGTTTCTGTTGAGAAATCAACTGACCCTTTGATGGGAGTTCCCTTGTAAGTAACTAACTTCTTTCTCTTTATACTTTTAAGATTCTTTGTCTTTAACCTTTGCATTTTATTTATGGTGTGTCTTGGTGTGGACCTCTTTGGGTTTATTTAGTTTGGGACTCTCTGTACTTCCTTTGTCAGGTTAGAGAAGGTATTTTTTTCTGTTTCAATGTATTTTATTAATTTTTTACAGAGAGGAAGGGAGAGAGAGAGTTAGAAACATGGGTAAGAGGGAAACATTGATCAGTTGCCCCCTGCACACCCCCTATCAGGGATGTGCCTACAACCAAGGAACATGCTCTTGATGGGAATCAAACCTGGGACCCCTCAATCCACAGGCTGATGCTCTATCCACTGAGCCAAACTAGTTAGGGTGTTTTTTTGTTATTATTTTTTCAAATATGTTTTCAATTGTTTTGCTCTTTCTCTTCTCCTTTTTGTACCCCTTTGATGTGAATGTTGGAGCACTTGGTCTTGTCCCAGAGGACCCTTAAACTATCCTAATTTTTAGTTTTTTTTTTTTGCTTTTTGCTATCTATTGTCTGTTTTCTGCTACTTTATCTTCCAAATTTCTGATTTGATTCTATGCTTCATTTAATCAACTATTGATTCCCTTTAATGTATTCTTCATTTCAGTTAGTGTACTAGTATTCTTCATTTCTGACTGGTTCATTTTTATGTGATGTGTCTCCATTTTTATGTTTACTACCTCTGTTGAAGTTCTCACTGAGATCATTGAGCATCCTTATAACCAGTGTTTTGAATTCTGCTTCTGGTAGATTGTCTCTATTTAATTGAATTCTTTTTTTCTGGAGTTTTGTTCCTTTATTTGTGACATTTCTCTTTGTCTTTTCATTTTGACTTTCTTCCTGTGTTTTATTGATGTGTTAGGCAGAGCTGCTATGTCTCCCAGTCTTGATAGGATGGCCTGATGTAATAGGTATTCTGTAGGGCCCAGTGTCACAAGTTTCTTTGGTCATCTGAGCAGGGTTCTCCATATGTGTCCCTTTGTAATTTGTGTGTATCTTCCTGCTGTAGTTGAGTGTTGATTGCTGTTAGCATAATAATGTGATGGATTGACCATCAGCCTGATTTGTTGTGAGGACCAGCTGTGACTAAGCCAGAGTAATTAATGTGCATAGGTTGACCCTATGTAGAAGGATTCACTTTAGCAGGGCTCTGGTGCCTGCCCAGTCTGCCCTTTAAGTATGTCATTTATGGAAGTGATTGGATATGCTTTGATGTGGTCTGAAGTTGGTCAGCAGGTATAGCATTCTTGATTCCTCTTGGGATGTGCAGGCCAAGGTCAGTCACTGTCTTACCCTGCTTGCGGCCACATTGTATGAGCTACAAAGTGATCTTCAGATGGTTGCCACTTGTGCTTGGCTTAGATGTGGCTAAGGTTTGAACTGAGGCTGGCTGCCACTTTTATAGGGCTTGTGGTTGGTTAACAAGAGGTGTGGGCAGGCCAAGGCCAGATGACGCTTGTTTGTGATTTATGAACCTTTGAGAGATTTTAGAAAAGTCCCCAGCATGACCCCTGTCAGGCCCTTTGTAGGAAAAAACCACTGGAAGCATCTTGGATGAGCCTGCAAATTTGGTGAGGCTGGTTCTCAAGTAATCACCGGGGCGGAGCATGGAGTGTAGGCCAGGTTGATGGAGACTCATATATGGTGCCCACCTGCACCTGCAGAGAAAGGGATCATCAAAGGAACAATGGCTTATGCCAGCACTTCTGTCTAGGAGAAAGCTGCCCTCCAGCCATTGTCCTGAAACCAGGGAATTCATTTATTTCCTGTATGATCCTGGTGGCTTTTGAGCTGTTGCCCCAGTGCTGTAGCTCAGAGTGAGTAAATCTGTTAATAAGAAAATTCATGTGTGGGCCCTTTAAATGGACTGCCTAGGACTATAGTAGCCCTCCTCTCATCAGGATGGAATCTGCACTGGTTTTCACAGCCAGAAGTTATTGGGACTTCTACTCTCCTGGGATGAGTAGTCTTGTGTGAATCTGGGATTTCTCACTCCTCAAGGGTACCTCTGCAGCTGAAATATATCTCCTTATTTTAGACTGCCACGTGTGTGTGTGTGTGGGACCAGCACCCTTTGCATCTCTGCCCCTCCTTTGTCTTCTTATTATTGAGTTATAACAAGCATTTTATCACATATTCTCCTAATCTACAGCATGTCTTCATTTTCTATAGCTGTCTTAACTTTTCTAGAGCAACTTTATTTTATTTTGATAAAGTCCAATTTATTATCCTACGTATATAATAAAAGGGTAATATGCAAATTGACCCTAATAGTGGAACAGCCAGTCGCTATGACATGGACTGACCACCAGGGACTGGCTGTTCCCCAGCTGGTGCCAAGCAGGGTGGGTGCAGGACAGTAGGGAGATGCCAGAACTGCTTACTTAACTTTTTATTTTTTTTTTAGTAATAGCTTAATTGGGATATATGTCACATACCATATACTTCATCCATTCAAAGTACACAATTCAATGACTGTTATATTTATAGATTTATTCAGGCATCACAGTGAAATTTTAAACATTTTCTTCACCTTGGAAAGAAATCCCATACTATTTAGTTACCATCCTCCCTTACTTCCCATTCCCCCTAGCCTTAAGCAACCATTAATCAATCTACTTTCTGTACTTCATATTAATGAATCATACAATATGTAGTATATTGTGACTGGCTTCTTTCAGTTAATATAATGTTTCCAAAGCTAATCCATGTTGTAGTATGTATTTGGTCTTCATTCCTTTTTGTGGATGAATAATACTCCATTGTATAAATATGCCATATTTTATTTATCCATTCATTTGAGTTGTTTCCATCTTTTGGCTATTATTAATAACTATAGGCCGGGTGCATGAAATTCATGAACGGGGGGGGGGGGTCCCTCAGAACAGCATGCACCCTCTCTAATCTGGGACCCCTCAAAGATGTCCAACTGCCCATTTAGGCCTGATTCTACTGGGATTGGGCCTAAACAGGCAGTTGGACATCCCTCTCACAATCCAAGACTGCTGGCTACCAACTGCTCGCTTGCCTGGCTTGCTGATTACCCATAACTACTTCTGCCTGCCTGATCATTCCCTAACCACACCCCTGTCAGCCTGATTTATGCCTAACTGTCCCCCTGCTAGCCTGATTGCCCCTAACTACTCTACTCTGCAGGCCTGGTCACCCATAATTGCCCACCCCTGCAGGCCTGAGTCTCCCCCCCCACTGCTCTCCCCTGCAGGCCTGAGTTCCCCCCCCCCACAACTACCCTTCCCTGCAGGTCCAATCACCCCCAACTTCCCTCCTCTGCCAGCCTGGTCACCCCTAACTGCCCTCCCCTGCAGTCTTGATTGCCCCCAACTGCCCTCCTCTAACAGCCTGGTCATCCCTAACTTCCCTCCCCTGCAAGATTGATTGCCCTCAACTGCCCTCCCTTGCAGGCTTGGTCCATCCCAACTGCCCTAACCTGCTGGCCATCTTGTGGTGGCTATCTTGTGTCCACATGGGGGCAGCCATTTTGTGTTGGAGTGATAGTCAATTTGCATATTACTCTTTTATTAGATAGGATAGAGGCTTGGTGCATGGGTTGGGACCAGTTGGTTTGCCCTGAAGGGTGTCCAGGAAGGGCATGGGGTGGTCTGGGTGAGGGGCCTGTGGTGGTTTGCAGGCCAGCCACACACCCCAGTGATCCAAGCTGAGGCTCTGGTATTGGGATTTATTTATCTTCTATAATTGAAACTGTAGCTTTGAGCAGAGGCCAGAGCAGGTCAGGGCAGGCAGAAAGCTTGGCTTCTTCCATTGCTGGAGAAAACCCAGCTTCCTGCTTGTTCTGTAGCTGCCACCATTTTTTGTTGGGGTTTATTTATCTTCTATAAATAAAACTTTGTAGCCTTGAGTAGAGGCCAAGGAAAGCCAGGAAGCTTGGCTTCCTCCATCGCCAGGGGCAACCCAAGCCTCCTACTCTCTCCAGCCCCATGGGTCCTGCCATTTTGTTGGGATTTATTTGTCTTCAATAATTTAAACTTTTAGCCTTGATTAGAGTCCAGGGCCGGCCAAGGTGTGCCCCAAGCTTGGCTTCCTCCATTGCTGGGGAAATCCAAGCCTCCTGCTCACTTTGTAGCTACAGCCATCTTGGTTGGGTTAATTTGCATACCCACTTCTGATTGGCTTGTGGGCATAGCAGAGGTATGGTCAATTTACATATTACTGTTTTATTAGATAGGATGCCATTACGAACATTAATATGTAAATTTTTAGGTGGATGCATATTTTCATTTCTCTTGAGTATATACCTAGTAACAGAATTGTTGGGAGATGGGGTTTCTGCTGTCTCCTAACAAACTCATATATCCCACAAGATATTCCAGACAAACAATTTCACACTTTTTTTCTGTGTAGAGATTTGAACCAGAGTACTTACCTAAGCACCATAGAAGGAAACATGAAGGTACTTTTAACAACTTTTCTTAAAGCTAGAAAAAATGCAAAGAAGCAATCTCCTTTTTAAAATGTAGTCCCACCCTGGCCCTTCTAACTCTTCAGAATCAAAAAAGTTGTCTAAACAAAAGGGACTTTTAGTACAGAGTCACAGATTTCCCTAATCATCAATGTTCCTTAATTTTAAAAATGGTGACAGAAGATTTGACTTTGGGTGGTGGGCACATGATGAAATATGCATATTTTATAATATAGAAACCCACATATGTAACTTATATAATCATGCTGATAAATGAAAATAAATAAATAAATAAATAAATAAATAAATAAATAAATAAATAAAGTGTATACCCACCCAGCCAGTGTGGCTCAGTGGATGAGTATCAACTTATGAACGAGGAGGTCATGGTTCAATTCCTGGTCAGAGAAAATGCTCAGGTTGCAGCTCAACACCTAGTAGGGGGCATGTAAGAGGCAGCCAATTGATGATTCTCTTTCAACATTGATGTTTCTATCTCTCTCTCTCCTTGCCCCTGCAATCAATTAAAAAAAACATATTTTTAAAAAGCTGTATATCTGTCAGAATGGCTAACATCATTATATCAATAAACAACAAGTGTTGGCAAGGTTGTGGAGAAAATGGAACCCACTGTTGGTGGGAATGCACATTGATGCAGCAAACGTGGAAAGCAGTGTGGAGTTACCTCAAAAAATTAAAAATGGAACTGCCTGATGACTCAGCTATTCCATTTCTGAGGGTATATTCATAAAAACCCAAGCCACTAATTTGAAATAATATATACCCCTATGTTTATTGCAGCACTATGTATAATAACTAAGATTTAAAAGCAGCTCAAGTGCCTATCAGTAGATGTATAAAAAAGCTGTGTACATTCAAACAATGGAATACTACTTGGCCATAAAAAGAAGAAAATCTTGCCTTTTGCAACAACATGGATGGACCTGGAGAGTATTATAAGCTAAGTGAAATAAGCCAGCCAGAGAAATACAAGTACCATATTATTTCACTAATATGTGGAATCTAATGAACAAAATATTCTAACAAACTAGAAACAGATTCATGGATACAGAGAAAAATCTGAC
Organism: Lasiurus cinereus; assembly: GCA_011751065.1. Classification (NCBI taxonomy): domain Eukaryota; kingdom Metazoa; phylum Chordata; class Mammalia; order Chiroptera; family Vespertilionidae; genus Lasiurus; species Lasiurus cinereus. The sequence continues at coordinate 6,500,334 of JAAGEH010000031.1, forward strand.
ATCTGTCAGAGGGGAAGAGGTTTAAGGGGCTGGGTGAAGAAAGGTGAAAGGATTAAGCAAAAAAAAAAACCAACAACAACAGACAAACAACAACAACAATAAAGAACCCTTATAGATACAGACAACAGTATGGTGATTACCAGAGGGAAAGAGGTATAGTGGGAGGTAGAATAGGGTAAAGAGGATTAAATGGAGATGGAAGGATACTTGACTTGGGGTATTGTATAGCCAATACCTATATAATTTTATTAACCAATGCTATCCCAATAAATTCAATTTAAAAAAAGGTATGCTAAAAAGGATCCCAGAGTTACAGTCCATTTATTTTTCTTAAGATTTTAGAGTACTTTTATTCTTGGTGCCACAGACTCTACCCTCTCCAGGTATTATGATATTACTTCCAAAGGAAAAAAAAACAGCTTGGATTTAGGGAGCCACAGCAGTTCTGTGTTGTTATCCTAGTGGTCTGCAACCAAGGCAATTTCCACCTTCACTCCAAGAGAGGATTTTGCAGTATAACAGTTTTGGTTGTCATGGATGGGGGAGAGGTGCTATTGACATCTAGCTGGTAGGGGAGAGGGATCCTGTTAAACATCATACAATGCACAGTACATCCCCCCTTCCTCAACAAAGATTTACTTGACCCAAAATGTCAATAGTGCTATGGTTGAAATATTCTGCATTAAAAGATAAAGCACAAGGCAGACATTGCAGTAAAGGAAGCTGAGATGAAGTAGAAGACATTCTGTAGGGAAAGAAGCCACTGAAGGTTTTTAAGCCAAAAAATAATACAATCATATTTGCAGTTTGGGTAGTTCACTCTGTTGTTTTGGATTTGAGGAGGACCAAAACTGTAGAGTGACCAGGTAGAAGACTGTATGATAGTCCAAGAAGGAACATAGAAAGATCTAAACTCTGGAAATGGTACCAGATAAAGAAAAGGACAAAACAGATTAAATAAATATTTGGGAGGTATAAATTGGAGAGCATAGGGCTTAATTGAATTTGAAGCTGTATTAGTTTTCTACTGCTGTGTATAAATTTCTAGAAACATAGCAGCTTAGAACAACATCCATTTATTATCTCACTAGAGGCCCAGTGCATGAAATTCATGCACGGAGAGTGGGTGTCCTTCAGCCCAGCTTGCTCCCTCTCCAATATGGGACCCCTTGAGAAATATCCTACTGCCTGTTTAGGCCAGATCTAGGTAGGATTTGGCCTAAACGGACAGTCAGACACCCCTCTTACAATCCAGGACTGTTGGCTCCCAAGTGCTCACCTGCCTTCCTTTCTGATTGCCCCTAACTGCTTCTGCCTGCCAGCCTAATAACCCCTAACCACTCCCCTGCCAGCCTGATTGATGTCTAACTGCTCCCCTGCCAGCCTGTTTGCCCCTAACTGCCCTACCCTGTGGGCCTGGTCAACCCCAACTCCCTTCCTCTGCCGGCCTTGTCACCCCTAACTGCCCTCCCCTGCAGGCTTGATCACCCACAACTGCCCTCCCTTGTAGGCTTGGTCCCTGCCAACTGCCATCCCCTGCTGCCCATCTTGTGGTGGCCATTTTGTGTCCACATGGGGGCAGGATCTTTGACTACATGGGGGCAGCCATCTTGTGTGTTGGAGTGATGGTCAGTCTGCATATTACTATTTTATTAGATAGGATAGAGGCCTGTTGCACAAGTGGGGGACAGCTGGTTTGCCCTGAAGGGTGTCCTGGATCATGGTGGGTGTTCCCTTGGGACATGGGGTAGCCTGGGTAAGGGGCCTGTGGTGGTTTGCAGGCCAGCCATGCCCCCCACAACACAAGTGGATGCCCTGATATCTGGGATTTATTTATCTTCTACAATTGAAACTTTGTAGCCTGGAGCGGAGCCAAGCCTTCTGCTCCCACAGCCATTGAAATTTTGTTGCCTTAACCTCTGCTGGCCAGGCTTTGTAAATGCTTGGCTTCCTCTGTCACGAAGGACAACCCAGGCCTCTCTCCTGCTTTCTCTGTGGCTGTAACCATCTTGGTTGGGTTAATTTGCATACTTGCTCTGATTGGCTGGTGGTTGTGATTGGTGGGTGTGGCTTGTGAGTATAGCAGAGATACAGTCAGTTTGCATATTACTCTTTTATTAGATAGGACAGTTCTGTAGGTCAGAAGAGCAGTCTTGACTGGGTTTTCTGCTTAGGGTCTCTCAAAGTTGAAGTCAAGGGATGGGATAGATTCTTATCTGGAAGCTCTGGGGATGAATTCACTTTCAGCCTCATTCAGGATTTTTGGCAGAATTTAGTTCCTTTGAATTGGAGGTGTGAGGTTACCATTGCCTCCCTGATTATCAGCTGGGAGCTATTTGCAGCTTTTAGAGGCTATGCACATCCTTCTCACATAGTTCTCTCCATCTTCAAACCAACAAGTATACATTAAATTGTTCTTATGCTTAGAATATCTATCTATCTATCTATCTATCTATCTATCTATCTATCTATCTATC